>SJYO01038709.1:19574580-19887080 GCA_006410555.1 Capra ibex
ACTACGAAAACTTGACACCACAACCTCTTCTGAGAACTCTCAGGGAACCTGACGTTCCTCTAGGTTGGTCAGGTAAGACTTCCTCTAGTTGGGACCCTAAAGAAACCTTCCTTACTACGATTTCGATTTTAAGGTTATGAAACCGGTGGAGTACACTTCTAAACTGAGTAACCTTTTCTGAAACTACGACCCTCCCTAACCCCCGTCCTCTTCTTCCCCTGCTGTCTCCTACTCTACCGACCTACCGTAGTGGCTGAGCTCCCTACATTCAAACTCAGTTGAGGCCCATAACTACTACCTGTCCCTCCGGACCGTACGACGCTAAGTACCCCAGAGTTTCTCAGCCTGTGCTGACTCTCTGACTTGACTTGACTAGTTAAAACATGGAAATTCTTAACTTAGAAGTCATGGGTAAAAATGAATACTCTCTCTAATGACCGAACTAACGAGAGAGGGGTAAAACTAAGAGGAAGGGGGGGGCGGGGTCCAGTGGTGATAGAGGAGGGAGGGGGAACAGAAGGATGGGTTGTGACACTTAGAGAAACCCACAAGGTCCGACACCTCTTGTGAACCCCTTGACTAATGACCGATCTAGACAGAGAGAGGAAAACTGAAGGGGAGAAGAGGAGGACCAGTGGAGATAGAGGAAGGAGGAAGAAGAGACACATTGAGACACTTGGAGAGACTCCCAAGGGCTGACACCTCTCGTGTATCCCTTCACTAATGACCGATCTAACGAGAGAGGGGAAAACTAAGTCGGAGAAGAGGTTTCTGAGACTACGACCCTCCCTAACCCCCGTCCTCCTTTTACCCTACTGTCTCCTACTCTACCGACCTACCGTAGTGGCTGAGCTACCTACATTCAAACTCACTTGAGGCCCTCAACCACTACCTGTCCCTCCGGACCCCACGACGCTAAGTACCCCAGTGTTTCTCAACCTGTACTGACTCACTGACTTGACTTGACTTGAAGAGGACAAGTGGAGATAGAAGGAGGAGGGAGAAGAGAAGAGGTACAGTGAGACACTTGGAGAGACCCACAGGGAGTGACACCTCTTAGAAAAGTGATAATCGGTTCTACAAAATAGTAACCACGACAAACCTACCTCTTCAGAACTCCGATGACATTCTGATTCTGACTTTCGGTCTCCGTCCTCCGGAATTACGTTTTGAACTCTTGTGGTCTTTTGAGGACTGAGATCCCTTGTAATTAGTTGTTTTCGAGTGGTTTTCGGAGGTATGAATGTGACTTTGGTTCGAGATGGGTTCTCGGTCGTTCAAAGTCTCGTTCTGTATGGTTCGATTAAAAGGTCGTTGTGTTCTTGTATTAGGATTCGTAATTTTATAACCGTCGGATTTCAGTGTTGTTTAGGTATCTGTGGAGTTTTGAGTATAACCTGTGAAGTAACGTGAGGTCTCTCTTCTCTAGGTCGAAGTGGGTGGTCTTGTCACTGTGTTCGAAGGGATTGGTACTTTGTAACTATTCGGTGAGTAGGTTGGGGTGAGTGTCCTTCTTTGTAGGTGTTATTTCTCCTTGGTGTTTGAAGGTCGTATGTCTTTCCTGTGGGGTTTGTGTCGTTGGATTTGTTCTACTTTTCCGTCTCTTTATAAGTAATCCATCCTCGTACTATTTACGGGTGGTTTGGTTTTTCCTCCTCTATCCCTCAGATAGACTTTTTCTTAAGTCTTATTACTATCATTTCTACTAGGGTTTAGAACTTTTGTTTTACCTTAATGTCTATTTATCAGACCTCTGTTATTGACTCTTCCACGTTCTTTATAAATTGTTCCTGGATGTTCTTTATTTTCTCAGTTAGTTATTACTTATTACGTTATTGACTCTAGTTTTTGTGAGATCTCCCTCGGTTGTCACCTTATTGAGTCCGTCTTCTATCCTATACACTCCACCTTCTATTTTACCACCTTTATTTACTTCGTCTCTCCTTTTTTCTTTTTTTATGCTTTCTTTACTGCTGTTGGAGTCTCTGCAGACCCTGTTACAATTTGTGGAATTGTAGGTTTAATGTCCTTAGGGTCTTCTTCTGTTTTTCTTTCCGGTACTCTCTTATAAACTCCCCTATTATCAACTTTTGCAGGGATTTTACCCCTTCCTTTATCGGTGAGTTCAGGTTCTTTGGTTCTCTCAGGGTTTGTCCTATTTGGGTTCCACTTTGTGGGGTTCTGTGTATAATTAGTTTAATTGTTTCTAGTTTGTGTTTCTTGCTTATAATTTTCGTTGTTCCCTTTTTGTTGTTTATTGTGTGTTCCCCTAAGGGTATTCCTATTGTCGACTAGAAAGTTATCTTTGAGAAGTCGGGTCTTCCCTTACCGTCCTGTATGAATTTCACTACTTTCTCTTTTTGGATGTTGGGTCTAATGACATGGGTCTTTCCTAAAGTAAGTCTATACTTCCTCTTTAGTCTACGAAATGTCTGTTCGTGTTCGACTCTCTTAAGTCGTGGTGGTTTGGTCGAGAAGTTGTTTACGATTTCCTAGAAGAGATCCGTCCTTTGTATCTTTCCCACATATTTGAGTTTGGGTTTTGTTGTTTCATTTACCGTTGTCCTAGTATGAATAGTTATTAGTGAAATTTACATTTACCCAACTTACGGGGTTGGTTTTCTGTTTCTGACCGACTTACCTATGTTTTTGTTCTGGGGATATATACGACAGATGTTCTCTGGGCGGAGTTTTGTTCCCTGTGTATGTCTGACTTTCACTTCCCGACCTTTTTCTATAAAGTACGTTTACCTCTGGTTTTCTTTCGTCCTCATCGTTATGAGTATAGTCTATTTTATCTAAAATTTTATTTCCGACACTTTTCTCTGTTTCTTCCTGTGATGTATTACTAGTTTCCTAGTTAGGTTCTTCTTCTATATTGTTAATATTTATATATACGTGGGTTGCATCTTCGTGACGTTATACATTCCGTTTACAATTGTTCATACTTTCCTCTTTAATTGTTATTGTGTTATTATCACCTCTGAAATTATGGGGTGAGTTTGGATACCTATCTTGTTGATTTGTCTTTTAATTGTTCTTTTCTGTTTAAATTAACTATGTTACCTGGTCGATCTGGATTAACTATAGATATCCTGTAAAGTGGGGTTTTGTTACTTAAAGTGGATAAAGAGTTCACGTGTGTCTTGGAAGAGGTCCTATCTAGTGTAGGACCCGGTGTTCGGAACGAACCATTTAAGTTCTTTAAACTTTAGTAAGGTTCGTAGAAAAGACTAGTGTTACACCATTCTAATCTACAGTTGATGTCCCTTTTTTTTTTTGATAATTTTTATGTTTGTATACCTACGATTTGTGGGGTGAAGTTTTATTGGTTGTTTAGTGTCTTCTTTAGTTTTTCCTTTAGTTTTATACGTATCTTTACTTACTTTTACTTTTGTGTTGTTTGGGTGTGGATACTCTAAGTCATTTTCACCATGATTCCTCTTCTAAGTATCGTTATGTTCGAATGGAGTTCTTTGTTCTCTTTTTAGTTTATTTATTACATTGAGATGTGTATTTCGTTACTCCTTTTCTTCTTTCTTTTTTGGGGTCCCAATCATCTTCCTTTATTTAGAATTTTTAATCCCGTCTTTACTTTTTCTTTGTTTCCTCCGGTATCGTTTTTAGTTGTTTCGATTTTCGACAAAAAAACTCTTTTGTGGAGATTATCGGTTTCTTCAGAACTCTTGTTTATTACCTTGACCTCCTTAGTTGGACGGACTGAAGTCTGATATGATGTTTCGATGTCAGTAGTTCTGTCTCACCATGACCGTGTTTCTGTCTTTATATCTAGTTACCTTGTTTTATCTTTCGGGTCTCTATTTAGGTACGTGGATACCTGTGGAGAAACTGTTTCCTCCGTTCTTATATGTTACCTCTTTTCTGTTAGAGAAATTGTTCACCACGACTCTTTTGACCAGTTGGCGAAGACTTTCTTACTTTGATCTTGTGAAAGATTACGGTATATGTCTTTGTTTGAGTTTTACCTAATTTCTAGATTTACATTCTGGTCTTTGATATTTTGAGGATCTCCTTTTGTATCCATTTTGTGAGAGACTGTATTTAGTGTCGTCCTAGAAGATACTGGGTGGAGGGTCTCATTACCTTTATTTTCTTTTTTATTTACTTACCCTGGATTAATATGAATTTTCGAAAACACGTTACTTCCTTTGATATTCGTCCCACTTTTCTGTCGGAAACATTACCCTCTTTTATTATCATTTGCTTCGTTGACTGTTTCTTAATTACAGTTTTTATATCTTCGTGAGGACGTCGAGTTAAGGTCTTTTTATTTGCTGGGTTAGATTTTTACCCGGTTTCTTGATTTGTCTGTCAAGAGGTTTCTTCTGTATGTCTACCGATTCTTTGTGTACTTTTCCACAAGTTGTAGTGAGGAATAGTCTCTTTACGTTTAGTTTTGGTGTTACTCCATGGTAGAGTGTAGCCAGTCTTACCCACGATAGTTTTCAGATATTTGTTATTTACGACCTCTCCCACGTCTCTTTTCCCTTGGGAGAATGTGACAACCACCCTTACGTTTGATCATATCGGTGATACCTCTTGTCACACCTCTAAGGAATTTTTTGTTTTATCTTTACGGAATACTGGGTCATTAGGGTGACGACCCGTATGTGTGGTTCCTTTGGTTTTAACTTTTTCTGTGCACATGGGGTTACAAGCAACGTCGTGACAAATGTTACTGTTCCTGTACCTTCGTTATATCTACAGGTAGTCGTCTGCTTACCTATTTTTTAAGCATCATGTATATGTGTTATCTTATAATGAGTCGATAATTTTTCTTACGTAAACTTAGTCAAGTTTACTCCACCCACTTTGACCTCGGATAATATGTCTGACTTCATTCAGTCTTTCTTTTTGTGGTTTTGTCACATAATTACGTATATATACCTTAAATCTTTCTATCATTGCTACTGGGATATACGCTCTATCGTTTTCTCTGTGTCTACATTTTTACCTGAAAACCTGAGATACCCTCTTCCGCTCCCACTCTACTAAACTCTCTTGTTGTAATTTTGAACAAATAATAGATTTTGTACGAATAATAGTATACACTTTATCTAGTGGTCAAGCTACGTACTCTGTCCCACGATCCCGACCACGTGACCCTACTGGGACCCCCTACCCTACCCCTCCTTCCACTCTCCCCCCAAGTCCTACCCCTTGTGTACATATGGATACCGACTAAGTACAGTTTATACACCGTTTTTGGTGATGTTACAACACTTCATTAATCGGAGGTTAATTTAATTAAAATTTTACGTTGTGTAGATTTTTTTTTTTCGTCTCTGTAATGAAACGGTTGTCTCCAGGAAGATCAGTTTCGATACCAAAAAGGACAACAATACATACCTGTACTCTCAAACTTATAATCCTTTCGACTCACGACTTCTTAACTACGAAAACTTGACACCACAACTTCTGAG
Organism: Capra ibex; assembly: GCA_006410555.1. Taxonomy (NCBI): domain Eukaryota; kingdom Metazoa; phylum Chordata; class Mammalia; order Artiodactyla; family Bovidae; genus Capra; species Capra ibex. The sequence goes on from SJYO01038709.1 coordinate 19,580,025, forward strand.
AACTCTCAGGGAACCGGACGTTCCTATAGGTTGGTCAGGTAGGATTTCCTTTAGTCAGGACTTATAAGTAACCTTCCTGACTACAACTTTAACTTTGAGGTTATGAAACCGGTGGACTACGGTTCTTGACTGAGTAAACTTTTCTGGGACTACGACCATTTCTGACTTCCACCCTTCTCTTCACCTGCTGTCTCCTACTCTCACAACCTACCGTAGTGGCTGAGTTACCTGTACTCTAACACATTTGAGACCCTCAAGTGCTACCTGTCCCTCCGGACCGTACGACGTCAGGTACCTCAGTTTTTCTCAACATGTGCTGACTCGCTGACTTGACTTGACTTGACACGGAGTCTAGTTTTTTCTTTTTTTTTTTTTTTCTCGAAGGAGGTTTTTGCATTATCTGTCTTTTTACTCACTACATCTTTAAAACTACTCCAAACTTAGCAACACCTAATTTTTGAACTAGAAAATTAGTTCTCTAGTCGTTCACAGGTAACAATTTTCTCCCCTTTCTTCCCTAATAAATTTGACAGCGAATCAGTGATTCTGTGCAGGTTGAGAAAAACCTGGTGTACCTGACATCGGCCGGTCCGAGGAGACTGATACCCTAAAGAATCCATTCTCATGATCTCTCCCAACGGTAAAGGAAGAGGTCCCTTTGAAGAGCTGGGTCCGTACCTGGGTGCAGAAGACGAAACCGACCGTATAAGAAATGGTGACTCGGTAGTCCCTTCGGGTAAATTTGATATCCATAGGGTATTAGATCAGTCGTGAACTTTGGAAAGAGAAAGGTCTATTAAGTGGGATATAAATATAGTTACGGGTTGAGTGACTACTGACTGTTTAACCTCCTAGTAGTAGTTGTAATCATTCTAGTAATCCGTAGTGTCCGGTTTAGGTAATGTCACTCTGATCCGGTGGTGTGAATTTACGTTCGTCCGTGTGGCTCCGAAGACCCGTCCGTTTTCCGTAGACACGGAAAAAGAGTCCTCTCAGGTGATGTCATTGAATCCCAAATTGGAATAGTGTAAAGTGGTCATGACGACAGGTCTCTGGAGGTGCATGACCTCTCAGATCTCATTCGACTCCTCACAGGAGTAGTACGACACTCTAACCTGTACTTTAAATGGCACCACATGGGGTTCTACCTTCTCGCTTCTCAACCAAATCCAACACGTGGAATATCCCTCATGGGTCCTCATCCAACCCAGAAGGTCTAAAGTTATAATTGATGAAGTAGGAGGTCCGGAACGTAAAGATCTGAGTTGTCACGATTAGACGAAACTGGGATGGAGAATGAGTAATATCAGAGACGTGGTCGTCCTGCTTTTTAAATTGATACCCTGTTTAAAAGGACTCCTGTAACGAGTTCTGTCAAGACTTATACCTTCAGAGATCCTTTAAAAAAATTTTCTGTAGGAAAAGGTATCACATAAGAGAGTCCTTAAAAGACAGTGGATAGTTAGGTCGGTAGGTTATGTGTCACAAATTGTGTACCATTCACGATTGACGGTACGAATCGTGACCCTCCCTGACCCCACATACACAAATAAAACCATATATGGTACTCCAAGGCCAAATACGACGGTAAATCATCTATCTACGCATTCCATAATTAAGGTCATGAAAAATGACTTCACTTGACGGTAAAGGAAACATAGAGACTTTTGGAGGAACTAAAGGATGATTATAATTGTCACCTTGAATAAATACATATGCTCTAAGACGGGGACCCGCAAAATAAGACAAGATCTCTGGGACATGTTCTTATAAATTTAGTGCCACCGCAATTTGTGCAAAATTATAGACTATCCCGGTCAAAGACGCGTCACGTGTAAAAAAAAAAAGAGAAAGTCCTTGCACAAGCCCGGGCGCCGTCCCCCGCCCTAGCGCGGAGGAGGCGCCGAGACCAAGGTCACCTCGAAGTGGCTGCGTCTCTACCTTTAGGGCTCCGACGAGGGCCGAGCGCCCTATGCTGTTTCGCCGCCCCGAGCGTCGGGGCTCCCGCCGCCGGCCTAGGCGCCTCCAGGATTGGACGCCCGGCCAGTCCGAGGCCGCGCGGCGGAGGACGACGAGGCCCCGGGGGTTCTACCGCCCGGGCCCGCCGCCGCACTCCTCCGGTCGCGCCGAAGAAGCACGGGTCCGGGCCCGGACTCGGGCAACCGCGACTCCGGACTAGTGCGATCGCCGACACCGTCGCCGCCGCCCTCGCCGCCGCTACTGAAGAAGGACCACGACGACCTGGGCCACCCACCTCTGCATCTATGGCGCCCGCGACCGGTCCGGTGTCCCGGGGACACCTCCCTCCTCCGGCCCGACTCGGGTTCCGAGGGCCCCCCGCTTTCGCCGCGCTTGGGGCTCCCGGCGGGAGACGACCCGGGGTCGACGGACAGCCGATAGGGACGAGGTCAGGGCCGGGACCGGGGCTAGGGGCGAGGTCCGGACCCGGGACGGTGCCGGAAGCGTCCGTGACAGTGGTAAGTGTTGGTTTTGGACGACAACGCGAACCTCTTGCCGCAGGAGTGAGATCGGTGCGGGGGTGGCGTCGGACCCCCAGACTAGCGGGGTGTTCGACCCTAGGGAGTGCGGCGCGTCGGACCTCTGACAGGGCTCGACGGCGGACTGGAGGACGACCGTCTCGCCCGTCTTGGACGCGGACGGGGTCGCGGGTTCCTCCTCCGTCTCCCGGGGCGCCGGCAACTCTCGGGGGCGCCCGGCGGTCCGGGCCCGGTCCCGTACAACGACATGGACACAGGACTCCACGTCACGCCTGTTTGGAAGGGGTTCTTCGTGGTCGACTTCCACGTGGACGACTGTGTGTCGTCGTCGGTCCCGGTCGCCGGGAAGTTCACGGGGGACCCACCAACGCCCACCTGGAAGTGGTGGAGGATGTTCGAGTTCTCCGTAGACGTCAGTGTGCTGTTTGACTCCGGGAAACCGACGGGTCGTCTCCCGACACCGTTCTCGAAGTGGTGGCACATATTGGAGTTTCGTGTGTACTTCCCGGTGCTCGTCCTCTTGAGTAAGTTTACACTCCACACACTCCTCTGGAAGGGGTGCGTCCGGTTTGAGTCACGGGTGGTCGCGTCAGTGAAGCTCGGACTCTCCGGGATGGTCACACGCAAAAGGTCGACGTTCTTCTGTAAATAGTGTCACTCACGGGACAAAAGGGTATTGGCGCGGGTGAAGTCCCTTGTCCTTGAGAAAAGGACAAGGAAAGGACCGACGTCATTTGTCATACTGTTCCGAACATCCGACTTTTAAGTGGAAGCCTCGGTGTGACCACTCTCTGGTAAGGAAACACTGAAACTCCCGACACCGACCTTGAAGTGATCGTACAGGTTTGAGGATTCCGTGTTTGCCTTCGTGCTGCTGCTGGCCTCCAAGTACACGGGCCACCTTCCCACACCCTTTAGAAAGTGTTCCCGACTTGTAGACTTTCCGGTGTCGTATTGGGTGGACCCGTGCTTCGGAAAACACACGGGTCACCTTCCAACGACACGGTCCAAGAGACGAGCGTCATCAGAGATGTAAGTGAGGTTCTTTGTGAACGTCCTACACCTGTGAACCTTTTCGGCTACGGGTCACCGGTGAACATTATTTGAGAAGTGTAGGTTCGTGTCGTACTTCTGGGTGTACCGGTTTTCCGTGTTGGACGCGGTCCTAGAGAATCGAGTCGACCTTCGACGTTTAAGAGAATGTGGGTCGTCACTTGAATGGTCGGTCCCCGTCTCACTGGAGTCACTACGACTCGAACACAGAGAGAACAGACTACACGGACCATTATCAAGACGACGTCATGACCTGTGCCGTAACCACTTGAGACCGTAGAACTGATAACTACACCGAAGACACTTGAGGTGAGACCGTCCTTTGGAGGGACGATTATTATTATTAGGGAATCCCGTCCGTCACCTGGGAGTCCGGAACTACCGGTGGTCACTGGAAGGAGTTTCAAACCTATGGAGTGAGAAGAAACCTTGCTGTCGTCGTCCAAAAGTCGTCCCAGGGAATCTATACCTACTACAGAGTTCAGATTCACGCCCCGGCAACCGTAGAGACTCGAGAAACCGACACTTTTTGAGCTCAGTTCTCGGGGTCCGAAACTAGGGATCGTCATTCGATTGTCATCTGTGTCTACGAGACTGAGGAAGTTCGTGGGAAACACTTTTGTCACAGAGTCTTGATGACGGTGGTTGGTTTTGCCTTACCTTACATGTAGGACTGAGACTGAAGAAACGTGTCCTCCTTCTTTGGGTCAAACCTAAGAGGTTGGGTCGTCCTTTGGTACCCAGAGTCTTTCTTTGTCTAGAATAGTGTCACTGACCGTCGAGTAAAAACCATACTTGATTTGAGACAAGTAAGGAACGGTGTACCGAATGAAAATAACTACTGTGAGTCAAAACCCTTATAAGACCTGACTTACGAATTTATGTCAGTAAAGAATATCCAGACTTCCTTTTGTCTCGGGACCCGACGTTCAAACCTCTAAATGTAGGACTAGAACTCAGACCTTGAACGCCCAACACACTGGAACTTGTTCAGTGAATAGGATAGACTCGGAATTAAAGGAATAAATACTCTACTTCACCAAACTTATCTAACAAGTACACCAGTAAAATCGAGATAAAAGAACTCACACACGAGAAAGAACTTTTAAAATCCTGGAAAATGTTATTAATTGTTAACGTATACGACGATTACATTCCTTTTCACGTGACTCTCAATTACTAGACTTATGTATCTTGACCACAAATTGAAATTTTAACATCACCTTTGAAAAACGTCACGGTTTTAGAGATTTTAGATCACCATCACGAATTTTTTCTTTCGACTTTCAGACCCAATCGAGAAAAATGTAAAAATAGAAAGATCGGAGAAAAAAAAAAAAAAAAAACTACCTTCCGACACAACCGCTTTCACGGTTCACAAATTATACTGAGTCTCAGTCTTTATAACTGAAACACCACAACTTTTTCACCGGAATTTATTCAGTAAAAGAGAATGATTGGGATAAAGGGATCCACAGTACTGAAGTAACATTAAATGTGTATGGACTACGTAACATCAGAAGGAAAAGATAGGATAATCAATCCAAACCTCCCTTTTACAAAACATGAAACCGTACGAAATCACTTTATAATACTGGAAAAGACGGGAGAGTAAGGGAAGAAGTTTCTCTTTGTTAAACGTATTAAATTGTAGTACGAACACGTCCGTTATTACGAACTACGTCCAATTGTTTGTCTTTTCCCTTAGAGACAGAGGATGTCTAATTCCTTAAAAATGGTGTGTCAAGACACTGAAACGGTTGGACAAGTAATCTGGTCCTGTCACAGAAACGAGACGGAAGTTTCGACAGAACATCTCACTACCCTTTCGGACACCACGGTTCTTTTAGACCTTTACCTGGTCTCATTCTAAAAGAAGGGAGACACGAGGTCTCTCAAGTAACAAACGGAAGAAGGTCTCAACCTTACTCTCTAAATGAAACGTAAAACTCATTTATAATAGACAGAATAGACTTGTATCTTAAAATATCAAATACATCGTGAAAGTGTTGACAATATAAACTAAGAGTCTTATAAAACTCTATTAACACCATTTCAACGTTGATATTCAGTATAATTATAAATGAATTGAGTACAGACACAAACACACACACACACACACGTACACACACATACATACATACGTGTAGTTGAAAGTAAGATGAGAAGTCTCAAAGTACCATTGAAAACAAATATTGGTGAACAAGACAAGGTAGCATTAACTACAGACAATAGAAGACGGTCGAGATGAGGGAAAGATAAGAGAGTATACACGTAATGTAAGGAACGGTACTAGAGACAAAAAAACTTAATCCATTCAAAAAAAGTACCAGTGGTAGAGAATTGGTAAGTCCTGTACCGGGTAAAAAGTCAGGGTCATAAATGACGTTCAGACTTAATTCTTTAATAAAAGACCTTAATCTCCAGTCTCACAAACATATACTTAGTTTATTATTACCCGTATAAAATACATTCCAAAATCACTCTGTACATCAAAAAATAAAAAGATTAAAAAATGATACATTAAGACGATCGTTTGTGATAACGAGACTTCGTAAGATTAGGTCATGACAAACATACATACAAACAGCTATTGTTAATAACATCGTGAAACCGTCACGTGAAATATTAAACGGTAGAACTTTACGTAGACACGACAGATTAAAAATTTAACCAACATGAGTAAGTCACTTTTTCGTTTTTCATATGTAGTTAAACATTAGGTTTCTTTACCAGTCTCACATTAACAAAAATTGGTAAATTGTCAAGAGGGAGTCGTGAAAGTTTTTTAAATTCGGGTAAAATCTTTACACAACAGTAGTGAATTCAGGTTCTCCTTCCAGAATTCGTAAACAATTATATATATTGGTATTTCTATAAAATTTTAGGACAGTAAAACAAAGAAAATAGGGAGTAATTTTTACTAGAATTTTATACGAAAACAATATAAGACAACGTAACAGTTTCCTGTCCCAGATAAAAAGAACTTCTATTTTTAGAACATAAATACCCGGATGTACCAAAGAAAGTCAGTTAAACAACTTTTCTAAAGAGTTAGTTATGGAAAAAAGGTTTGACTGCCACTTTTATCGTACTTTGATGTCAGTCTTCATGGTGATGTTCGTATTACCAATATAAAAACAATCACAACCGTATTTAAACGGTAAGTCTTCTTTTGTCACCCCATACTAAATTATAATAGAGTAAACAAAAAACACGAAAAAGTCAGAAACTAAATAATTTTAAAACGGTTAACTTTAGGACCGTCCCACTAGTGGTACTCAACTTTATGAAAATAGAACTGTAAAAATGGAACTAGAGTGATATTATAATGTATTAACTTTCCGAACTCATTATCTTCACTTTGAACTATCTTATATTCCCAGTAAAAAGAGACCTAGTTTATGAAGTATAAGGATAGGTCCTTTTTATCTTCCCATAAATACTGATAAGGAACTAAGGTCTATTTCGTAACTAATTAAGGGACAAACACTTATAGGTATTAGGGAAACATTAATGACTATAGTTTGTCTAGGTGAACTACTAAACAATTATTTTGGATTAAACCAACGTCGATTGAGTTTGATAACTATTGTCACTACTAACTTTATATTCTGACTTGACTTTAAATACATTAAGTACCAAGACTTGATTTCTAAACGAATTGTTAAAAAATCTTTCATTTTATACAATACTTATAAATCTTTTGTCCAATAGTTCGTGAAACCGTCTTGTGTTGATATATAATTTTCGTTTTGTGAATAATGTTTACTTAAAAAATATAAAAAGTTTAGATTCAACTAAACCATTGTAATATTCGAATAACAGATAAAGTACGATTAAATAACGGATATATGTTTTATGTTCTATCTTTTCATGATCTCTAAGTCTATTCTCCTTATTTTACACTCGATGAAGAATTAAAACCTCTCCTTTACGTTTAAATGTAATTTATAAAGTGTAGTTTAGTTATAGTCGTTCACACAAAAGTCTGTAATTTAATTACCGAACCTCCTTTCCTCCTCGTTATCGATACGAAATTACATACCAATCTAAATTAATGTATCTATTCTTTTATCTATTTAAGGTCAGTCCTTTTTTTTTTCGTGTTCTTTTCTTAAACTTTACGCTAACCGGTGTTTTGTGAACCTTTCTGTTGATCGAGTTTACGTCCTACGTACAAACTATTCACCATCCAGAATCCTAATCTGACGTTTATACCTTGGTTAGAGACTTCTTGATACCTTTGCTCAGTGTGACTTATCCTGAATAAGACCTATACAAATTCTCAGTCACTTTTATAATTATAAATTCTTCTCTTCAATTTACTACTTATATATCTTTCAAATTATATCATCTGTACATGTTACACTTAAACCAATCCCCTTTATCCTTTTAGTAAATCCTGCAATGACATTATTAAAGTCCCAAGACACTACTTCCGAACCTAACCCCAACACCGTCTTTTCCTGTCTAACCTCTACAAAGATTTAACCTCTCTGTATAATGAACCACTGAGTGACTTATATACTCTGTAGATACTCTCTTGTCTTCTAGTCTTTACTACGAAATTCCTAAAAAAAACTTTTGATTTTGAATGTAAAGTAATTGTATTTGTTTTGCAACCCATAACTGACAAAAGTCTTTATATATGACTTTCTTTTAATTAAATCCCGTACAAATTAAGTAACTCTTCACTTCTTAGTCAATTTGGGACTTACTTGATATGTATAACACTCAATATGTGTGATAATCTGTCCCCGATAAAGTATAGAGAACCGAGGAAGTATATCAGAGTCTAAATATAAGTTACAGACATGTAACCAAACGGAAACTCATAATTATAGACGTCAGTAGAAGTTGAAGTATATTGTGGGAGGGTGTTATGAGACGTAGTTTTACACGATACAATGGAACAGACTGTTAAAAAAGAATGTTAAGAGAAGGGACGTTACCTATAAGTTGTCTACAAAATACATCATGAATCATTATATTATTTAGTGAAGAGGTCTTAACTCTCCACGACACATCAGTAATGAAAGTTATCAAGGAGTTATATTTGAGACGATCTAACTTAAAATGGATATAAAAAGAGTATAATCTTCTCTATCCTGGTCTTTACAGGTTTTGATTGAAGGTACACTAGGAATCTCGAGGAATAAGTACTAAGGGAGACACTAATTGTTACACCACATCCTTGATTCAGTGTCCCTAGTGTAGGAGAGAATGAATATATAGGATCGTATAGAAGTGTAAAAAAAACCAATGGGAATGGTGATTACCACTATTGAGTCTACCTTACCTCAGGTTTCTTTTTCACTCTCTTGTTTTTTCATCGTATTTATTAATGCATCGTTAATATAAAACAAACTACCACTTAAAACGGTAGACTACAGGACAGTAGTTGTCTTGTGAAGTAAAGTAAGAAGAAAAGACGATTGTAAAGTCAGTCAAGTCAAGTCAGTGAGTCAGTACAGGCTGAGAAACACTGAGGCACCTGACGTCATACGGTCCAAAGGGACAGGTGGTGGTTCAGGACCTCGAACGAGTTTGAGTACAGGTAGCTCAACCACTACGGCAAGTTGATAGAGTAGGAGACAACAGGGGAAGAGGAGGAAGGAAGTCAGAAAGGGTCGTAGTCCCAGAAAAGATTCCTCAGTCCAGAGGTGTAGTCTACCCGTTTAATGACCTCGAACTCGAAGTCGTAGTCAGGAAGGTTACTTGTAAGTCCCGACTAAAGGAAAAAGTTAACTGACCGAACTAGAGGAACGTCAGGTTCCCTGAGAGTTTTCAGAAGCGGTTGTGGTGCCAAGTTTTCGTAGTTAAGAATCCGTGAGTCGAACGAAGTATAAGGCTGTGAGTACAGGTATGTACTGATGACCTTTTTGGTATCGAAACTCATCTACCTAGAAACAACCGTTTCATTACAGAGACGAAAAATTATACGACAGATCCAATCAGTATCGAAAAGAAGGTTCCTCGTTCGGAGAATTAAAATACCGACGTCAGTGGTAGACGTCACTAAAACCTCGGGTTCTTTTATTTCAGACAGTAACAAAGGTAACAAAGGAGGTAGATAAACGGTACTTTACTACCATGACTTACGGTACTAGAATCAAAAAGTTTACAACTCAAAATTCGGTAGAAAAAGTGAGAGGAGAAAGGGAAAGTAGTTCACCGAGAAATCAAGGAGAAGTGAGAGACGGTATTCCCACCACAGTAGACGTATATACTCCAATAACTATAAAGAGGACCGTTAGGACTAAGGTCGAACGTGAAGTAGATCGGACCGTAAAGTGTACTACATGAGACGTATATTCAATTTATTTGTCCCACTGTTATATGTCGGAACTACATGAGGAAAGGGTTAAACCTTGGTCAGACAACAAGGTACAGGTCAAGATTGACGACGAAGGACTGGACGTATGTCTAAAGAGTCCTCCGTCCAGTCCACCAGACCATAAGGGTAGAGAACTTCTTAAAAGACGTCAAACAACACTAGGTGTGTAAGTTTCCAAAACCACATACAGGTTGACAAATGCTGAGGTACCTGATATATCAGGTGCTTTAAGAGGTCCGTTCTTATGACGTCCCCTAGGGGACCTCTTCCCTTACCGTTAGGTGACGTCATAAGAACGGACCTCTTAAGGTACCTGTCTGGTACCCCAGTGTTTCTCAACCTGCGTTGACTCACTGATTGTGAAAGTAGAAACAATATCGAAAAGAAGGTTCTTCGTTCCATTGTAAATACCCGGACTTCTTTGTGAACCGGACGTCTTTTGGTAAGTGATAAAATTTGTTTCGTTCTGTCACTAAAATTCTCGTGATTATTTCACACTTAGGGAATCCTTATAGAGAAAGACAATAGTCGAAAAATTCTTTACCTATTAATAACTCACGAATGAGACACACTCTGTGATATTTCAAATTTTGTTTTCGAACGTACGTACGATTCAACAAAGTCAGCACAGACTGAAACACTTGGATACCTGACATCGGACGGTCCGAGGAGATAGGTACACTAAGAGGTCCGTTCTTATGTCCTCACCCAACGGTACGACAGGAGGTCCCCTAGAAGGATTGGGTACCTAACTTGAACACAGAGAATGTAGAGAACGTAACCGTCCACCCAATAAATTTTTAAGTAAGTTTGTTTGTAAAAACTCGTGTACAAACTGTTAGACAAGAATACGAGTGTTTGTAATAATATATTCATTTCTTTTGAGTTCGTTACTTTTTATTATATATCAGTTTAAGATTTACCAATATCAAATCTTACTATTTCTAAAGTTATCGTCGACAGCAAGAATCTCATACCTCATTTTTAACACTATTCTTTTTTAAGTTATGTGTCTAATAGTTTCCATGAAGTTTTTTGACATTCTAAGATTTGAAATTAAACTCTATGTCATTAATCTAATTTGATAGGATTTAATTTTAAATTTGTTTTAAAACTCACCATGAATTTATTAGTATCGTCTTAGGAAACCGTTTATGTAAAATTTAATACGAAATAAAAATAAATAAGATATGACCTTAGGACTTACATCTTAATATATATTTTGACTAGAAGACCTTTAGTATATTTTATTTACAGTAAAAGTTTCACTTTTGATATCTATTATCATGATTCTATTCACTTTAAAGAATTGTGTCAACCTTTCCCCTTGTTTCAGGTGGTATCGTTTTGTACTGAGAAATCACTGTTCGTTGTGACACAAAAGCTCTACTTTTTGTTAATGTTTACCATCGTTTTTGTTTCTGTAAAGTCGAGATCCGTAAGAGGGACACCTTACTTCGGTTTTTTAATAATTAGAAATCGTCCGAGATAAAGGGAAAGAACAAATGGACTATGTTACGTCCCTATTGACACCATACTTTGTTGTAATACGACTACACCTTCTTCCTTCGACCAATGGATAGACAAACACCCCTTAATCGGTTTTGTCTCTCGACTTCACCTTTAAGGAGCCCGTTACTGAGTCACTTATTTCATTTTCAAGTAAGGTCCTATCAAGGTTAAAATCTAACACATGACGATCTGTCTATAAAAAAAGAGAACTAAGTACAACCTTAATTAATTATGGTTTATATCGTAAACCACAAAGATTCCTTTACGTTGTAAAAAATGAGGGAATTTCAGTGGAATACAAGGACACGAGGAACCTCAAATACTAATAATGAAATAAGAATTAATAGTTATTATATTTATTTTTGACAATAGTCTACGGTACTGTATCATTATCTTGTTTCCCCTACAGTATAAATAATAAAAACGGAGTGAATGGTCTTCCAACTAATTCATTTTGAACAAAAAGATAAAAAAAAGGAAGTTTCTAAGTGAAAGGGTACCAATACAGTAACAAATACATGAATCTTTCGTTATCCTGAAACCTCTTAACAATTTTATAATTACAGAAACGTTAATATTGAATCATTAAACCGATGGAACTTTTACCTCTTTGGATCCGGTCTACATTTTGATGAAGGGACCGCTCCCGTATTCCTTTCCTTACTTCCTGTTTAAGTGACCCTTCTTTTCTTTAAGGAAAGACAATAATTTAGTCTGAAACAAAAATAGTTAGGAACACTAATTAGAACATATAAAATGTCGTATAATATAATACGAAAGTCTTCTGAGATATATGTCCTAACTCAGAAAGAATTTTACTCTGAGATTTTTAAACCACTGAAAATTATATAAATTAAAAATAACTTAATTTTAACCCTATGTTATATTACAATCAAAGTTCACATGTTGTATCCCTAAATTGTTAAAAAAAATTGAAAATTAATCAAGTCAAGTCAGCGTGTCAGCACAGGCTGAGAAACACTGGGGTACTTGACACCGTACGGTCCTGAAGAACAGGTAGTGGTTGAGGACCTCAGGTGGGTTTGGGTACAGGTAAATCAGCCACTACGGTAGCATGGTAGAGTAGGAGACAACAGGTGAAGCGGAGGACGGGATATAGTAATGGTCGTAGTCCCAGAAAAGTTTACTCAGTCGAGAAGCGTACTCCACCGGTTTCATAACCTCAAAGTCGAAGTTGTCTTCAAGATGGCCACTTGTGGGTCCTGACTAGAGGAAATCCTACCTGACCAACGTAGAGGAACGTCAGGTTCCCTTAGAGTTCTCAGAAGAGGTTGTGGTGTCAAGTTTTCGTAGTTAAGAAGGTACGAGTCGAAAGTAATATCATGTTGAGAGTGTAGGTATGTACTGGTGGCCTTTTTCGTATCGGAACTGATCTGTCTGGAAACAATTTTTTTCATTACAGAGACGAAAAATTATACGATAGATCCAACCAGTATTGAAAGGAAGGTTCCTCGTTCGTAGAAAATCAAAGTACCGACGTTAGTGGTAGGCGTCACTAAAACCTCGGGTCCTTTTATTTCAGTCGATGACAAAGGTGACAAAGGGGTAGATAAAGGGTACTTCACTACCCTGGCCTACGGTACTAGAATCAAAAGACTTACAACTCGAAATTCGGTTGAAAAAGCGAGAGGAGAAAATGAAAAATAGTTCTCACTATCAAGAAGTAGTGAAAGACGGTATTCCCACCACAGTAGACGTGTAGACTCCAATAACTATAAAGAGGACCGTTAGAACTAAGGTCGGACACGAAGGAGGTCGGGTCGTAAAGAGTACTACATGAGACGTATATTCAATTTAATAGTCCCACTGTTATTTATCGGAACTACATGAGGAAAAGGATAAACCTTGGTCAGACAACAAGGTACAGGTTAAGATTGACAACGAAGGACTGGACGTATATCCAAAGAGTTCTCCGTCCAGTCCACCAGACCATAAATATAGAGGAAGTCCTAAAAGGTGTCAAATACCACTAGGTGTGTCAGTCTCCGAGACCGTATCAGTTATTTCGTCTTTATATACAAAAAGACCTTAAGAGAACGAAAAAACTACTAGGTCCCCTACAACCGTTAAACTAGAGACCAAGGAGACGGAAAAGATTTTGGTCGAACTTGTAGACCTTTAAGTGACAAGTACATAACGACTTCGGACCGAACCTCTTAAAATTCGAAATGAAATGATCACACACTCTACTCACGTTAACACGTCATCAAACTCGTAAGAAACCGTAACGGAAAGAAACCTTAACCTTACTTTTGACTGGAAAAGGTCAGGACACCGGTGACGACTCAAAAGGTTTAAACGACCGTATACCTCACGTCGTGAAAGTGTCGTAGTAGAAAGTCCTAAACTTTATCAAGTTGACCTTAAGGTAGTGGAGGTGATCGAAACAAGCATCACTACGGAGGATTCCGGGTGAACTGAAGTGTAAGGTCCTACAGACCGAGATCCACTCACTAGTTTGGTAGCACTGATAGAACCAGTACTTCTAGAAAAAACATGTCAAGAAAACACATAAGAACGGTGGAGAAGAATCATAGAAGACGAAGATAATCGAGGGATGGTAAAGACAGGAAATAAATCGGGTAGAAACTCACTTTACAAGGGAACCATAGAGATTAAAAGAACTTCTCTAGAGATCAGAAAGGGTAAGATAACAAAAGGAGATAAAGAAACGTAACTAGTGACTTCCTCCGGAAGAATAGAGAAGAACTATAAGAAACCTTGAGACGTAAGTTTACCCATATAGAAAAGAGGAAACGAAAAGTGAAGGGAAGAAAAGTGTCGATAAACATTCCGGAAGAGTCTGTCGGTAAAACGAAAAAACATAAAGAAAAAGAACCCCTACCAGAACTAAGGACAGAGGACATGTTACAGTACTTGGAAGTAGGTATCAAGTAACAAAAGAAAAATTAAATAAAAAATAACTTTATATTAACGAAACGTCTAAAACCAACAAAAGACAGTTTGGAGTTGTACTTAGTCGGTATCCATTTGTATATATTAAAGGTAAAACTTGGAGACAGGGTAGAGGGAGAGGTTGGGTGGGGAGATCTAACTATGTCTTTGGGAAAAACTCAAAGGACTCGGTATGTCGTTTAAGGTCAACCGATAGATAAAATGTATTCTATTACATTCATACGTCTACTGTGGTGGACATACCGTCTTTCACTTCTCCTTGATTTTTCGGAGAACTACTTTCACTTTCTCCTCTCACTTTTTCAACCGAATTTCGAGTTGTAAGTCTTTTGATTCCAGTACCGTAGACCAGGGTAGTGAAGTACCCTTTATCTACCCCTTTCTCATCTTTGTCACAGTCTGAAATAAAAAAACCCGAGGTTTTAGTGACGTCTACCACTAACGTCGGTACTTTAATTTTCTGCGAAAGAGGAACCTTCCTTTCAATACTGGTTGGATCTATCGTATAGTTTTCGTCTCTGAAATGAAACGGCTGATTCCAGGCAGATCAGTTCCGATACCAAAGGGGTCACCAGTACGTACCTACACTCTCAACCTGACACTTCTTTCGACTCACGACTTCTTAGCTACGAAAACTTGACACCACAACCTCGTCTGAGAACTTGCAGGGAACCTGACGTTCCTCAGGTTGGTCAGGTAAGATTTCCTCAAGTTAGGACCCATAAGTAACCTTCCTGACTACGACTTCGACGTTGAGGTCATGAAACCGGTAGAGTACGTTTCTCAACTGGGTAACCTTTTCCGAGACTACGACCCTCCCTAACCCCCGTCCTCCTCTTCCCCTACTGTCTCGTAGTCTACCGAGCGACCGTAGTGACTAAACTACCTGTACTCAAACGTATTTGAGGCCCACAAACTACCTGTCCCACCGGACCGCACGACACTAAGTACCCCAACATTTTTCAACCTGTACTGACTCACTGACTTGACTTGACTTGGCTTGACTTACATTCAAAGGTACAATGAGAAAGGTATGTAGAGTGGGAGAGGAGGGGAGAAGGGTACAGGTATTCAGATAAGAGATACTGACAGTAAGGTGACGACGGGACATTTATTGAAGAAATCATGGTAAGAAGATCTAAGACATATATACACCATCTTATATTATAAACAGATAGAGAAAGAGTGAGTGAAGTAAGACATATTGTCCAAGATCCAAGTGGGTGGAGTAGTCTTGACTAAATTTACGTAACGAAAAATACCGAATCATTATAAGGTAACACATATACATAGTGTTGAAGACATAGGTAAGTAGACAACTACCTATAGATCCAACGAAGGTACAAGATCGATAACATTTATCACGACGATACTTGTTACCCTATGTACACAGAAAAAGTCAAAACCAAAGGAACCGAATATACGGATCCTCACCCTAACGACCCAGTATATCACTAAAATAAAGACCAGAAAATTATTTAGAGGTATGACAGAAGGTTTCATCGACATAGTTAAATGTAATTGGTTGTCACGTTCTCACAAAGGAAAAGAGGTGTGGGAGAGGTCGTAAATAACATACATCTTAAAAACTACTACCGGTATGACTGACCACACTCTATAGAGTAACATCAAAACTAAACGTAAAGAGATTATTACTCACTACACCTCGTAGAAAAGTACACAAACAATCGATATACATACAGAAGAAACCTCTTTACAGACAAATCCAGAAAAGGGGCGAAAAACTAACCCAACAAACAAAAAGACCGTAACTTAACATACTCAACGAACATATAAAACTTTTTATTAGGAAACAGTAAACAAAGTAAACGATAATAAAAGTAGGTAAGACTCCCAAATGAAAAAGTGGACCGAATATCAAAGGAAGAAACACGTCTTAGAAAATTCAAATTAGTCCAGGGTGAACAAATGAAAACAAAAATAAAGGCAATGAGATCCTCCGTCCATTATCTCCAGAACGAAACTAAATACAGTAGCTCACAAGACGGATATAAAAGGAGATCCTCAAAATATCAAAGACCACAATGTAAATCCAGAAATAAAACTCAAATAGAAACACATACCACAATCTTCACAAGATTAAAGTAAGAAAATGTACATCGATAGTTCAAAAGGGTCGTGAAAAAAAAACTTCTCCGACAGAAACGGGGTAACATATGAGAACGGAGGAAACATTTTTTATTCAATGGGTAGCCACGTACCCAAATAAAGACCTGAAAGATAAAACAAGGTAACCAAATATTAAGACACAAACACGGCCATGGTATGACAGGACTACTGACATGGAAACATTATATTAGACTTCAGTACTTCCAACTAAGGGAGTCGAGGTAAGAAGAAAGAGTTCTGACGAAACGGATAAACCCCAGAAGACACAAAGGAATACTTATCACTAAAAAAAAACAAAATCAAGACAGTTTTTACAGTAACCATTAAACTATCCCTAGTGTAACTTAGACGTCTAACGTAAACCATCATCTGAGTAAAAGTCTTATAACTAAGAAGGATGGGTCCTTGTACCTTATAGGGAGGTAGACAAAAGAAAACAGAAAAATCCCTTCAAATACGGATGTCTAAATTAAGAAAACAACGTTACCACTTACCCTAACTAAGGAATTAAAGAGAAAGACTAAAAGGTAAAAACCTTATATCTTTTGGTTCACTAAAGAGACATAACTAAGAGACGTTCACTAACAGACATAGGACTTTGAAACGATTTAAGTGACTAATAGAGATCACTAAAAGACCACCACAGAAATCCCAAAAGATACATCTTGTAGTACAGTAGACGTTTGTCATTCTCGAAATGAAAAGAAAAGACTAGACATAAGGAAAATAAATGAAAAGAAGAGACTAACGATATCGATCCTGAGGGTATTGATACAACTTATTATCACCACTTTCACCTATGGGAACATAACAAGGACTAGAATCCCCCCTACGAAAGTCAAAAAGTGGTAACTCTTATTACAAACGAAATCCGAATAGTATATACCGGAAAAGATACAACTCCATCCAAAGAAGACACGGGTAAAAAACCTTCTCAAAATTAGTATTTACCTACGACTTAAAACAGTTTCCTAAAAAGACGTAGACAACTCTAACAGTATACTAAAAAGGAGAAAGTTAAACAATTGTACCACACAGTGTAACTAATTAAACGTATATAACTTCTTAGGAACGCAAGGATCTTATTTACGTCAAACTAGTACGTCATACTTAAAAAACTACACAACGACTTAAGACAAACGATTTTAAAACAACTCCTAAAAACGTAGATACAAGTAGTCAATATAACTGGACGACATCAAAAGAAAAAACACAACAGAAACCAAAACCATAGTCCCACTACCACCGGAGTACCTTACTCAAACCTTCACAAGGAAGGAGACGTTAAAAAACTTTCCCAAAACTTCCTATCTGTAATTGAGAAGAGATTCACAAACTATCTTAAGAGGACACTTTCGTAGGGTAGGACCCGAAAACAAAAAACCCTCTAAAAAAATAGTGTTGAAATTAAAGTCACGAACATTAGTCCAACAAGTAGTAAAGATAAATAAGGACTGAATCAGAACCTTCTAACTTGAAAAGATTCTTAGACAGGTAAAGTAGGTCCAGTAGATAAACTAACGGTATATCAACAAGTCTTATTAGAGAATATTAAGAAATATAAAGACGTAACAGACAACATTGAAAATGAAAAAGTAAAGATTAAAACTAAACTAAGAAGAGAGAAAACAAGAACTACTCAGACCGATTTCCAAACAGTTAAAATAGAAGAGTTTCTTGGTCGACAATCAAAATAATTAGAAATTATAACGAAGAAAGTAAAGAAAAAGTAATTAAAGACGAGTATAGAAATACTCAAGAAAGGAAGATGATTAAAACAAAAAAAAAAAAACAAGAAGAAAAAGGTCAACGGAATCTACATTTTAATCCAACAGATAAGCTACAAAAAAAACAAAGAACTCCATTCTAACATAACGTTATTTGAAGGGAGAATCTTGACGAAAACGACGTAGGGTATCCAAAACTCAACAACACAAGAGTAACAGTAAACAAAGATCTTTAAAAAACTAAAGAGAAAACTGAAGAAGTCATTGGACAACCAACAAATCTTTACGTAACAAATTAGAGGTACACAAAGAATGTCCAAAAACAATATTAACTACAGATCAGAGTATCGTAACACCAACCTCTTCTAAGAACCATAATAAAGTTGAATTTAATGACTCCCAACGGAACACTGGGTTCTACACCAGATAGGACCTCCTACAAGGTACACGTGAACTCTTCTTCCACATAAGAAGACGTAAAGCGACCTTACAGGAGTTCTATAGTTACTCTAGGTAGAGTAGATTACATAGTAAATTCTGAACATAAAGGAATAATTTAAAAGACAAAACTACTAGACAGGTAACCACACTCACCCCACAATTTCAGAGGATGATACTAACACACGGTAAAAGAATTAAATCCCCCCAACTAAGAC
Organism: Capra ibex; assembly: GCA_006410555.1. Lineage (NCBI taxonomy): Eukaryota > Metazoa > Chordata > Mammalia > Artiodactyla > Bovidae > Capra > Capra ibex. The sequence continues at coordinate 19,598,878 of SJYO01038709.1, forward strand.
ATCTAGAAAAAAGAATAAAATATAAAGAACTCATATATTCAGGTAAATTGTAAACAACATTTCGACCGGACCACCATGACTTAATAGAACTGAAAACGAACAGACTTTTCGAAAAATAAAGAGGTAGTCAAAACTTACTCTAGGAACGGTCCGTTTCATTAGAACCAACATCTAAAAAGGGAAAGTCATGAAATTGATATAGGACGGTAAGGGAAGACCGGACGTCTCAAAGACGACTTTCTTGTCGACAATTTACATACCCCCAATGGAACATACAATGAACAACGAAAAGGGAACGACGAAAATTATAAAAGAAACACAAATCAGAAACAATCAAACTAATCATACAAAGAGTAGCTCAAAGAGGAACCCAAATAGGACATACTCTAAAAAACGTGTAGAATCTGAAATAACTGATAAAGGAAAAGCTGCAACCCCTTTAAAAGTTGATATTAGAGAAGTTTTTAAAAGAGTATGGGAAAGAAAAAGAGAAGAAGACCCTGGGGATATTAAACTTATAAACACACAAACTATAACAGGGTCCCCAGAGACTATGATAAGAGTCAAGAAAAGTAAGAAAAATAAAATTAGACCAGAAGTCGTCAATAAATGTGGTAAAATAGAAGGTCGAGTGACTAAGAGAGAAACTGAAGTCTATAAGACGATAACTAAGGAAGGTGTCATAAAAAGTAAAGTCATTAACACGACAAACAGAGACATACAAACAAGAAATTAAGAAGATCAAGAAACAATTAACTAAGAACGTAAAAGAGGTAAAACAAAAGTTCCAAAAACTAGTAGAAATGATAGTAGTAAGACTCAATAAAAGGTCCATCAAACGGATAAAAGAGAAGTAAATACCTGAAGACACAAAGATCAACAAGGACGTAAACACATCATTACGAGACGGAAAAGTAATAATGAATTTTTTTTTTTTTTGAATAACACAAACTCCAGAGGAAAAGGGTCCGAAGTTCCAACTTAAGAAAGAAGGAAAAGTAAAGAAGGGAAAATTCCAACCAGACCACCAAACACATTCGAAGCATATCCCACTCTAAACACGACTCATAAAAAACAACAAAAACAAACAAAAAGGAGACTACTCGTTCCGACTCACTCCACCATTACGACGGACGACTAGTAAACTAAACATATAAACGAAACAAATAACAAATCTACTCCGTAAGACGGGTCCTACGATGACCACTAACTCACTACGACTCAGAACATAAGTTCACCAAAGGAAACACACTCAAGAGTGATAAACTATCAGGGTCCCAATCAAGAAACTATCTTATCCCAGAACCTCAGTCACAAGGGTGAGGTTTCCGAGTCCCGAACTAGAGACCAGTCCTTGTTTCTAAGGTGTTCACCAAAGAATACAGTAATTCACTATAACTTTGTTTACAGGTTTTTACTCTTTTGTTTCTACTTGGGGTCTGTTTACGGTCAACGTTTTAGTCCGTATATTAATTTCATTACCTTATACGTGAATATGTATATGTGGGTACTTCTTTCAGTTTTGTTAGGTTGTTTTTATTTCATGTCATCTAACTGGGATGGGTGTTTCCTTTAGTTTTTAATATAAATGTTCAATTTTTGTTTTGATTGATTTCGTGTTGACTTTTTGTTTTGATTGTTTATACAATTCTCCTTTCCTTTCTTTCTTTTCTTTCTTCCTTATCTATACATTTCAATTCATCTCCATCTACTTCTTCTAAATATATGTAATTACTAATTGAGTTCCCCGTTTCTGGTTATCCTTTCCGTTTGTTTCCTTATTTACATCTTTTTATATTATCCAAATTTTTTAATTTTTAACTTTAATATTTTTTCTCTTTTTTCCTTTTTTCTATCTTCTTTCTTTTTTTCCTTTTTTTTTTTGGAGGTGACTTGACGTTTTACGGTTGCATCTCCAAAAATTGTTGTTATTTTTAACACTGACTTATATATGTTTTGTATACGTGGGCATTCCTTTTAGTTTTGTCAGGTTGTTTTCATTTCATGTTATCTGACTGGACCGTTTGTTTCCTTTGGTTTTTAATAAAGATGGTCAATTCTTGTTTTGATTAATTTCGTGTTTGACCTTTTGTTTTGATTTCGTTCTACGGTTAACCCCTTATTTCGTTACTTTTATTTTGATTGTTTATAATATTCTCCTTTCCTTTCTTTCTTTTCTTTCTTTCTTACGTATATGTTTCAATTTATCTCCGTATATTTCGTCTAAATATATGTAATTTCTAATTGAAGTTCCCCTTTTCATGTCATCCTTTGCGTTTATCCTTATTTACATTTTTTACTATCATTCAAATTTTTTAATTTATAATTTTAAAATTTTTCTCCTTTTTTTTTCCTTTTTGAAGTGTCTTGACGTTTTCGGGTTACATCTTCGTCTCCAAATATTGTTGTTATTTTTTACACTGACTCTTTTCTTTTCGAGTTTTCGAATTAATCTAAAGTATCACGACTATTTTAACGTTGATGTTACCCCTCTCCCCACCCCTCTCCCCTTCTTTTCTTTTCTTTTTGTTTTAGATTGTCTTAGATGTCTCGTTCACTTTTGTATTCTGATTATTTTCAAAAAGAACACAGTGACGACAGTCTCAGGAAAGGGAGCGACCCTCATTGTCGTGTGGAGGGGAGCGATCCTACGGGAGGTCGTGACATAACTAGAGATCTGGATGACACCCCCGTCGAGTCGACCAGGACGAGGACACACAAGAACGGAGGTTACAGGTGTCGATAGTCTTGATCACACAAAAGAAAACACCCCCGAGAGTTATAGAAAAACATATAAGGTATGTGTGTCTCAGACGGATCAACTAGTACACCTAAATTAGACGTCGAACATGTCGACCACCCTTCCAAAACCCAGAAGAAGGAAACGGTGTGATGGGGTCCAAAGTTAACACCAAAATAAAAGTGGAGACGTACACCCAGTAGGTGACCCCAAACGAGGACCCCGACGGGGCCTCCTGAACCCAAACGGGGACACGCCCGGCACACACCTCCACTCCGTCGACGAACCCAGCGTCCCGAAGACCGTCGTGGTGCATGAGTCCCCTCAACCACCGATCCGTCACCCTTTATATCACGAGATCTTCCCATACCGTTGATCATAACCTATTATACGAGGTCATAAGAACTGAACTCTCGGGGGGACTGTCTCATCGGACCGTCCGGCGTCAGATGTCCCAGTGTTCCTCGACCTGTGTTGGTTTCGATGGGACTTGTGTATCGGAGTTCCGAGAAAAACGGACACCGTCGAGACGAAGTCACTCTCGAATCGTACATACACCGTATCGACGAACCGAACGTCCCTGGGACTACCACCGTTCGAACATCCCTGTACTTGACGAAGACGACCTCCTCAATACCGGGATAGTCTCAGAAAAAAGTTCGGAGAATATCGACCACTAGTCTTTCCGAGAAACCGGTCAGAAAGAGGTATCGAGACGGACAAGTCCTCGAATCTCCCGAGGGAACGGACCCCAGGAAGAGACAACAAACCACGTAGTCCGTGAATTTCATCGTGGGACCAAACCCAGGATAAGACATCAAGTCACGAAGTCCGTAAACTACCCGGTCGGAGAGATAACAATTCGACGGACTTCGCTACGACCACACACCCACTCTCCGATACCACTACCGAGGTGGGGGATACGCACTGAGTCGACATGACGGAACGAAGCTACTGACGGACCGAAAGAAGATGTCCGTAAAGCGTGGTGTCAGAGGAGGGAGTATGGGAGAGTTAGACAGAGAGGCGTCAGTTGTAGTCGGGAACGGGACCCTAACGAGGTGTCAGGGATTTGAGGTCGAGGGTCGGCGACGTGGAAGATCCCCTGGACACGTAGGGACAGGTTCCATACATACTGACTCAGTTCCTGACAGACTAAGAGTAAGGTAAATCCGACGGTGTCTAGTCGACAAAGTGAGAGTGGGAATTTACAAAGAGGAGACTGAGTCTCTCAAAGGGGAGACACCCCTACCCTGGGGACGAAGTCAAGTGAGTGGACGACTCCCGTTCAGGTCTGGATGATTATGAGGACAAAAAAAAAAAAAAAAGGGATCAAGGAAGGAGGATGACTCATAACTCACCAAGATATATAAGAAAGGTGACCAGTCCAGGAGGAGAGACGAGAATCGACCACAAGACGTACTTGAGGACACAGACTTCCACATAAGGACTACATAGGCACCTCTCTCTACATGAGGTACAGGTGGAGATGGAGGTGGTAGAACAAGAGAACGAGAACGGTGTAAAGCAAAATAGTTTTCTGAAACTTTTGTGTTTTTACCTTCTCTTCGTAAGATAATTTACCCTAAACCGTCAAAAGATGTAACACTTTACTAGTGGTGTTATTCAGATCAAAATAGACAGTGGTATGTTTCAATAATGTTATAATAACTGGTATAAGGGATACGACACGTAATGTGGGGGTCGGAACATCGACCTTTAAACATAGAGAATTAGGGGAGTGCGAAAAGTGGACGGAGGGGGATGGAGAGGAGACTGTTGGTGGTCAAACAAAAGATATAGATATCATCCGTAACCTATCAAGAAAAATAATGATTTAGACACATGGTTTAGATGACTTATAATAATTCTGAGCGACGAATCCTAGAACAAACGTTTTACTAAGTACAACAGGAAGTGGAATCTAAGAAAACCCCATTTTTTAAGGAGTTTCTATTTTACAATGGACTTAAATGTTTTTAGTAATTCCTAATTTTTGTCTTTACTTTTAAATTTGTTGTTTTTTTCTATGCAAAAGAGACGTCAGTTTACAAATCCGAAAAGAAGTCACAGAAACCAGACATTTTAGATATATTTTCGAATTACCGTTAAAAAGTTACGGGTCATAAAAGCTCAATGTCAATCACTATACTGTGGAAGTTTGTCTACAATAACGTCGTATTCAGTAGATAGATTATGACAGATCTAAAGTCTTAAAAGTACTTCTATTCTTTGCTTCTCTTTTCAAACGGTTTAAATCCGAATGGACAACTTTACGGTTTTACACCAGTTTAATCTACGATAATTAATAAAATGTAAAAACCACAAAATGACAATCCACGAAAGTTGAGAAAGATGTTGTTTTCAAATCTTTCATAAAATGTGGATTTACATTTCAACTATTAAGTAAAAAATGACTGAAAGGAAACGTTCTAACTATGTAAGAACTAAGTCATTTGTAAGTCTATTGGATATCCAATAGACAAAACTTTGATGTAAAATATAAAATCAGTAAAGAACGAAATTCAAAATTCGATGGTATATAACTTAGTATTGACCAAGATACTTCGTAAAATAAACATTTTAAATAATAAAAAATATAAAATTTACTTTATGATGTATATAATGTTTATCTAGTATTATTTACATATCGATGTACTTAAAAGTGTCTTACCTATGTGGGTCCATTGATGATGGGTTTAGTTCTTGATCTTATGATAGTCTTAGATTTCAAGGGAGTACGGGAGAAGGTCAATAATAAGACTTGGTTTTTTATAATAGAACTGAAGATTTTGGTATTTAATTACGAAACAAACAAATAATAATAATAAATAATAATAACTCTATTTTAAATATGTTGTATTTTAAGTGATAAAATTGTTAAATTTCACATGTTAAGTTACCAAAAATCATGTAAGTGTCACAGTATCTTGGTAGTACCGATAAAGGTCTTATAAAGTAGTAAATTTTTTCTTGGGGTATGGATAATTCGTGAATAGGGAGTAAGGAGGGTAGGTGATCTTTGATGATTAAATGAAAGACATAGATACATAAACCGATAAGAAGTATAATGTATACTTATCTTAATACGTTATACACCGGATAATACAAATCTAATAAAACGAATTATATTATGATAAAAGCTACAAGTAGATACAATATCCTCCACAGTCATGAAGTAAATGAAATATCGACTTATTACAAGGTAACATACCCATATGGTGTAAAACAAATAAATAATTAATCAATTATCTATAAACTTAACAGAGGTGAAACCTCGATAATACTGATTACGACGATACCTGTAAACACATGTTCAAAAGTAAACTTATATGATTTTAGTATCTACCGAATCAGGAAGTCAGCACAGACTGAGAAACACTGGGGTACCTGACATCGGGTGGTCCGAGGAGACAGGTACCCTAAAAGGTCCGTCCTTATGACCTCACCCGATGGTAAAGGAGAAGGTCCCCTAGAAGATCTGGGTCCCTAACTTGTGTACAGAGGACACGGAGGACGTAACGTCCGTCTAAGAAATGGGTGACCCGATGAACCCTTAAAGAAAAACGGATAAAAATTCGAAATATTATACATAAGGAAAACAGAGACTTATCATTCAGTTTTATTCACTTTGTAATGAATCGTCAAACATTCCAAGTCGGTGTGAAAACGTACATCTTTATCAAGTAAAAAGGAACATGTCTCAAGATAAAATACGGATACAGTATTAATGAGAGTATAAGACAAGTACCCGTAATTACAACAAAAATCCAAACCCGTTCATAATTAATTCCTGTATATAAGTAAGGATACTCAATGTCCTCATGTGGAACTATACAGATCAAAATCATTGATGAGAGTTTGTCAAAAGTTCCTAATAAAATGATTACATGTGAGGAGGATCGTCAATACTTTCCAGATCAATAAAGAGTCTGAGTGGTACTGGACAATTGCAAACTGAAAAAGTAAATCGGTAAGATCTCCCACAAATGACCTTATCGTAAAATCAAAATTAAATGTAAAGAGTTGATTTTAGTCCTTAACAACGTATCTATTAATATCTTATTTAGAATTCCAATAAAAATTTTAAATCTGTATTGATTGTTGAATAAACTTTAGACGAAATATCACTTAAAAAAAACTTCAAAGACACAAACTACCTTTATCTTATGGTTTCTTCACGTATAATACATGGAAACCATTAATCATTTTTAGTGTCACATTTAACTGTATCACTGAAAATTTGACATAGAGATATATAATGACGATAATCAAGTATAACTATTTCCTAAATTTATATGTAATAACCTGTTTATACCTCTAGTTTAACTTAAACCGAAACCAAAATTTACATGAAGAGTTTAATCCTGTTTTTGTCGTTAAGATATATCTTACCAACTTTATACGTGTACCCAGTATATACAAAGATACACTACCTTTACAAAGGTACAATCATATGTCGTGTATCAAACGGATTTTATAAGGTACGGTAGCCATCTACTTTCGGGGATTTTTATGTCGTTCCATCTTTGGTTTTGTCAGTATTTAATATTCTACACTTTGTCAAAGTCTACAGTTGAATTTTCGTGTTGGATTTTCAACTCTTAATACGAAATAAGTCACTGGAGTTACTCCTGATATCGGGTCCTATGTTGACGAGTCTATAAAGACTCTTCGACAAGGTTTCTCAAGGTCCTCCTCAGTCTTATATATTCTATAAAAGGACTTTTTGTCGTTTGTATATCTGTTTCCAGTCTTCTAATGACGATCAGTGTCTTTTGTCTATGTGGAGTTCAATTACTGAAATCACGGATAAATAGATACCATTCTAGTTTGATGGTGTGTTAACGTGAGTAGAGTGTACGATCATTTCATTACGAGTTTTAAGAGGTTCGGTCCGAAGTCGTTATACACTTGGCACTTGAGGGACTACAAGTTCGACCAAAATCTTTTCCGTCTCCTTGGTCTCTAGTTTAACGGTTGTAGACGACCTAGTACCTTTTTCGTTCTCTCAAGGTCTTTTTTGTAGATAAAGACGAAATAACTGATACGGTTTCGGAAACTGACACACCTAGTGTTATTTGACACCTTTTAAGACTTTCTCTACCCTTATGGTCTGGTGGACTGGACGGAGAACTCTTTAGACATACGTCCAGTCCTTCGCTGTCAATCTTGACCTGTACCTTGTGGTCTGACCAAGGTTTATCCTTTTCCTCATGCAGTTCTGACATATAACAGTGGGACGAATAAATTGAAGATACGTCTCATGTAGTACTCTTTATGACCTGACCTTCTTTGTGTTCGACTTTAGTTCTAACGGCCCTCTTTATAGTTATTGGAGTCTATACGTCTACTGTGGTGGGAATACTGTCTTTCACTTCTCGATTTTTCACAGAACTATTTTCACTTTCGCCTCTCACTTTTTCAACCGAATTTCGAGTTGTAAGTCTTTTGCTTCTAGTACCATAGACCAGGGTACTGAAGTACCCTTTATCTACCCCTTTGTCACCTTTGTCACAGTCTGAAATAAAAACACCCGAGGTTTTAGTGACGTCTACCACTGACGTCTGTACTTTAGTTTTCTACGAATGAGGAACCTTCTTTTCAATACTGGTTGGATCTATCGCATAAGTTTTCGTCTCTGTAATGAAACGGTTGATTCCAGGCAGACCAGTTCCGATACCTAAAAGGTCATCAGTACATACCTACACTCTCACCCTGACACTTCTTCCGACTCGTGGTTTGTTGACTACCAAAACTTGACACCACAACCTCTTCTGAGAACTCTCAGGGAACCTGACGTTCCTCTAGGTTTGTCAGGTAAGACTTCCTCTAGTTGGGACCCTAAAGAAACCTTCCTTACTACGATTTCGACTTTGAGGTCATGAAACCGATGGAGTACGTTTCTCAACTGAGTAACCTTTTCTGAAACTACGACCCTCCCTATCCCCCGTCCTCTTCTTCCCCTACTCACTCCTACTCTACCGACCTACCGTAGTGACTGAGCTATCTGCAGTTAGACTCACTTGAGACCCTTAACCACTACCTGTCCCTCCGGACCACACGACAATAAGTACCCCAGCGTTTCTCAGCCTGTACTGACTCACTGTCTTGACTTCTACCCTCTCAGACCATAGTAACTTTTATAAGGAAAGTATACGTAGGAATGATAGATCCCGGTAGTACTTAAGGAGAGTCTAGTGTGGAACCGCCTACTAACGACACCGACTACCGAATTACTGTCCGTTGTAAATAACAAATGGTCTTACTGTCCGTCGTAAGAAACAAATCACTTTCTTGTCGTTTTGAAAGAAACAAATCACTTTCCGTTGTGAAAAAACCGGGTGTCTTGGAGGAGAACCAGTATTTAAGTTGGTTCTAAACTCTATAAAGGTCTGGTTAAAAGGGGTGTTGTGATCCATGAGAGTAGGATCTAATCCACTCCGAAGAGAATTATCTGTGTTACACGATTAAAAAATTAATCAGGTATGACTATTGGATTTTAAGAGACCTAACGGACAAAACGATTAGATAATACTAGGTCTTTTACAAAAGGGAACAACGAAGAAGGGTATAGATGTCAAAGTGATAATATTAATAAGACACATCTCAAAATATGTATGTATGTATGTATGTATATATATGTGTACTAACTGATGAAGTTCTACAAATCGGTAGTCATTAAAACAACCTTCGGACCAGTGTGTGACCTATTATGTTCTCTATTATTAGGATATTTTATATGTCCTATATTCATTATGTCGACCATTGTAATTATTTCGGTATCATGTAGTCTCTCTCTGTGTTTCGTATTTATTAAACGTTTGTTCTCTGTCGTTTGATTTTGTTACTAATTATATTGATCAACATTAGACCAGTGTTATTTGGTAATTCAGGTGTTTCCTCGGTCGACGTCTTTGGCTTAATAACTCCCTAGTCCAGTTCTTTCTTTCCATTCATAAAGTAAAAGTAAAGGTTTCATATGAAATAATTGAACAACATCCAATATCACATTTTCTCTTCAAAAAGACCCTTTGTTTCTACTTTTTTGTCATATAAAGTCCTTTTTTTTTTATGTAAGTCAGGGTACCACCGAGTCTGTCACTTCTCAGACGGACGTTACGTCCTCTGGGTCCAATATAGGAACCCAGGTCTTATAGGGGACCTCTTGTCTTACCGTTGGGTGAGGTCATAAGAACGGACCTTTTAAGGTACCCGAGGTATATCAGTGTTTCTTAGTCTGTACTGACTCGCTGATTGTGCAGTCAGGGTATATTAATTAAGGACAAGTGGACTTACTTCAATAATCCAAAAGGTAATCTCAAAATATTAAAGAATGGATCAAATCACCGTAATAGACTTTCAATAGTCTGTAAATATAAACAGTTTTAAGAAAAAATACTTAGAGAAACTTCTATAAGTAAAATATTTTCGTAGTCTCATTTTATTACTAATAGATATTTGATTTTGTAAATTTTATAACAACGATTTCTAGACTAATATTACTTTAACTGTTCTTTAAACCAATAAAGATATTGTATATTGTAAAATTCCATGATTATTGACTTTTATAATATGGACTTTTATAATATGTAAATATATATACAAATATTGACTTTTATAATATGTAAAGTCTAAACATACACACACGTGAGTCACCGAGTCATCACAGGTCGAGAAACACTGGGGTACCTGATATCGGGTGGTCCAAGGAGACAGGTACCTTAAAAGGTCCGTTCTTATAACCTCACCCAACAGAAAAGGAGTAGATCCCCTAGAAGGGTTGGGTCCCTAACTTTGACGTAGAGAACGTAGAGGACGTAACGGTTCGACTAAGAAATGGTGATCGTTGTGGAACCTTCTATGAATCTAAAATCCCCAAAGTATATTGAAAACCTTATACATATAATTACTATGTGTATCTTATATTGGATTCTTCAAAAATAGTGGTAAATATACTGTTACAAAGGGTATATTAAATTGTAGGTTCGGATTTATCAAAGAGAAACATATCCAAGTCCCCGGGAAACTACGTAAGTCTTCAACCGACCTCCAGTTTTCTGAAGTAATTTAAAACTAAATCTTTTGATACAGTTATTTATAGTTTTCCAAATCTTGTGACTCTTAAAATATAAACCCTTTAAACAGGTTCTATTTATAAAAGTTGGTGAACCAGTTTATCCTAGTACTCAGGGACACTTTGTTATGTCATGAATAAGTAAGTTATTTTCACTGTTATTTTATAAAAATTCCGTGTACGTCTAGTAAATCTTTCTTTTCTTTGAGTATTAGACAATAATTTATATCTAATGGTAATGTTCTTATGAAACAAGAGTATTGTATCTTTTGGTTTGAGACTAGGACATGGTCGTATGGGAGTTATCGTTTTAAGTAAATGGATTAATTTAATTTAAGTTAGGGTCGAACTACAACGTGTTTTGAAAAGAGTTTTAAGGGAAAATGTTTAGAGGACATTGAAAGATAATATATATAAGTAAGTAGAGAATAAAAGAAAGGGTAGGTCTTTTGTTCGAAATCCTGTTTCAGTGAAAGGAAATTGTTTCACGTAAAGGTAAGAAATATGGATCTGTCGTATAATTTATCGTCTCTGTAGTGAAACCGTTGTTTCAAGGTATATCAGTTTCGATACCAAAAAGGTCATCAGTACATACCTACACTCTCAACCTGGTATTTCTTCCGACTTACGGTTTCTTAACTACGAAAACTTGACACCACAACCTCTTCTGAGAACTCTCAGAGAACCTGACGTTCCTCTAATTCGGTCAGTTAGGATTTCCTTTAGTTGGGCCTTATAAGTAACCTTCCCGACTACGACTTCGACTTTGAGGTTATGAAACCGGAGGGTTACGTTTCTCGACTAAGCAATCTTTTCTGGGACTACGACCCTTCCTATCTTCCGTCCTTCTCTTCCCCTGTTGTCTCGTACTCTACCAACCTACCGTAGTAACTGAGTTACCTGTACTCAAACTCGTTCGAGACCCTGAACCACAACCTGTCCCTTCGGACCGTACGACGTCAGGTACCCCAACGTCTCAGTCTATGTTGACTCGTTGACTTGTTGTTTATGGAAGAAAACGATTTTTATATGTAGGATGTAAGGAACTTGTGAATTTACAAAAGGAATAATAGGGTCATCGAACTATTACATAAAGTGTTAAACTTAAAAATTTTTGGAACTGGAGATTACTTTTGGCTGATCGTTATTAACACTTGAGAAACAGTATAGTCGTAAAGGACCATCCGTTTGTATCCTTATAAGGTGTTGGAGATTTTGTATATAGAAGAGTATCGGGTAAAAAAAAAGTGAGCTACACACCGTTTTGTACAAATTATTAGGATTTTAGAAATAAAAGGGAGAACATTCCTCTGTTTTCATTCATTTATATCTGGATTAATCGTCAGTCACTAGGTCGTAGAATAGAATAACCTTTACTTGACTATAAATTGTTTACGGTATTAAATCGAATCGTTTTGACATTTCAAAGTTAATGGTTTTTGGAGCTCTTTGATTTATCTACATGGGTTTTGTAATTATAAGGATTTCTCAAGTGAACTTTTGATAGAATGAATTGGAAATAAAGTATTGAATACTTTTATAGTAGTATGTTCAACTAAAAGGAACGACTGTTTCAGATGTTCTGTTTATTGTATTTGAATAACTGGAAGTCATTTGGATCAATGTTATTTTTTCAGACAAACTATTTCGTTTATCGAATTCAATCGAAATCATGGTCTATAATTACAACTCATAAAGGATCTACTACACTTGGACCTTAATTAAGAACGGTCAAGAGAAGCATAAATCTTTATAAACTAAACATTCCAGAATTTTAGTTAACTTTCTCGAAAAAAAATATTTAAATTAATACTATTATAGGTTTCCATCTGTATACAAAATACATATTACATGTATTTTGTATATTCGTCTGTTGCGATTTATAAAGTCGAAATAAAATTGTAGATCAATACTTAGTCCACAATATGTAAATGATCAAATATCCATCAACCCTTTCAATTTAAATAAAGGAATCTACTAATTCCGTAATGATTAACACCTTTTTCGAAATTCTAAAAATAAAAAGGAGCTATTTAGAAATTCCTTCGACACTTAGTCTAAAACACACTTCCTCGTAAAGGTCGTGAAACTCGCAATTGTAGGAAAGGGGAAATCAGGGGAAACTAAAGTTCAAAATGGACTAACTCGATTAATCCGAGACGGAATCCAGTTATATAACCTCTTCCTTTACCGTTGGGTCAGGTCACAAGAACGAACCTCTTAGGGTCCCTACCCCCTCGGACCACCCGACGGCAGATACCCCAGTATGTCTCAGACTGTGCTGACTTCACTGAATCGTCGTCGTCCAGTTATACCCAACATGAAAGTAAAGATCAAACATCTTCAAAAATTCTGTGTTTGTAAACGAAAGTTGAGACGTTACTGGAACAGACGATGAACTTACTGTATTTTTCCAACTAAACAGATCGATTTATAAAAAAGTAAACGAAACAATTTAGTCACTCTTCTAAAGGTTGTTTTGACCTTTAGTTCCCCAAAAACATAATAAAAATTAATTAAAAAAATTAACTTCCCGTTAACGAAATGTTAGGACACACCAAAGACAGTATTTTGTTGTACTTAGTCAGTATTGAGAGAGAGAGAGAGAGAGAGAGAGAGAGAGAGAGAGATATATATATATATATATATATATATAATGAGAAGAAATTTAAAATAAAATAAAAATTAACCTTCTATTAATGAAATGTTATAAGACTACCGAAGATAGTATGTAGTTGTACTTGGTCGGTATCCATATGTATATAGGAGTGGAAGAATTTGGAGGGAGGATGGAGGGAGAAGTAAGATGGGGAGATCCAATAGTGTCTTATTGTTGAAACACAAGGGATGTAGTATGTCGTTTAAAGGTGGTTGATAGATAAAATGTATACCATTATATATACAAACTTATGATGAAAGAGTTCAGTAGGGTGGAATAGGAACGGGGTGACACCGGTATTCAGACAAGAAATCCAGACACAGAGGAAACGACGGGGCGTTTATCCTATTAGTCATGGTAGAAAGATCTAAGGTACGACGATTCAGTGAAGTCAGCACAGGCTGAGACACACTGGGGTATCTACCGTCGGGTGGTCCGAGGGGGCAGGGACCCTAAGAGATCCGTTCTTGTGACCTGACCCAACGGTAAAGGAAGAGGTTATGTACTTTCACTTTTCACTTTCACTTCAGTGAGTTAGCACAGGCTGGGAGTCGTTGGGGTACCTGACGTCGGAAGGTCCGAGGAGGTAGGTACCCTAAAAGGTTCGTTCTCATGATCTCACCCCACGGTAACGGAAGAGGCAGATCTAAGGTATATATACTCAATTATACACTATAAATAGAAAGAGAAGGACTGAATGAAGTGATACATATTATCCGAGATCCAAGTAGGTGGAGTAATCTTGACTACGTTTACGTAAAAAAAATCTCGATTCATTATAAGGTAACACATATACATGGTTTTGAAGGAATAGGCAAGTAGACAGCTACTTGTAGATCCAACGAAGTTACAGGTTCTATAACATTTATCACGACACTACTTGTAACCCCATGTAAACAGAAAAAGTCAATACTAAAGAAGTCCCATATACAGGTCATCACTCTAACGTTCCAGTATACCATCAAAATAAGGATCAAAAATAAAAGAAAACAACAACAACAAGTCTACGATTCGACAGAGACTGAGAAACGCTGGGGTACCTGACGTCGTGCGATCTGAGGAGACAGGAAATGATAAAGGGTTTCAAACGAGTTTGAGTACAGGTAACTCAACCACTCCGATAGCTTGGTAGAGTAGGAGACGGAGGAGGAAGAGGAAAACGGAAGTTAGAAAGGGTCGTAGACCCAGAAAAGGTTACTCAGGTAAGAAAGTGTAGTCCACCGGTTTCACAACCTTATATATATATATATGTATGTATGTATATGTGTGTGTGTGTAAGAAGTCAGAGAAATTAGTTATTTAAATTTAAACTGGTTCTTTTGTGTGTAGTATGTATGGGTTCGGTTTACGGACGTTAAAGTGGTATTTTAAGAGTATTTGTATTATATATACATATATCAGGGAATTGAAGTCATGGACTTAATGACATACTTAATGTATCCTCTTCCACTTATGTGACCATAAACCCTTCGAAATGTTCTGGTAGAATCTTAAGACGTATGGTGTCAGTGTCAATGTCACTTCACTTATTTTTTATGTGAAGTTCTAGGAAGTGAACGTATCGAAAAAGGTCCTGAACATTCTCCTCGGGAACGGAAAGATACACACAAATGTATCTGAATACAAATATTTTAAAAGAGTTTTCATTATATAAAACGGGTACGAATTCTGTTGTCTATGAAGAGTGAGATTTAAAGGAGTAAAAACAAAACAGTACCATAAAACCTCTAGGTCAATTCCCCTTCAATTCAAACTTTATGAAATTAAAGAATAATCACCCCTTAAAAATACACCATACACGTGACCAACCCTTTTTGAAACAACCTATGAAGACGACAAACGGGACGGGTGTGTGAACGATCACATTGTGTATCCACATTTCGATCCCGACGTGGTGTAATACTTACCTCGATAACTCTAGGTTATGACCTTTACACCCTCTTCTCTTCTTTTTTATCTAAATTCTAAAAACCTTGACCTTCGATCACACACCTTTTATAAAGTACTTTAGTGTTTACATTTTAACATACACCTCTTAAACAAAGAGTAATTTCGTATCAACTTTCGTTTTAAAAGATGAAAGTCTTTATAAGAATCATTTCGTCATATAAGTTAATTTTAGGTGTTATATAAAATTATCTTTACCTATACATTAATTCGAATTTATATGTTAAAATAACGGTTAAACTCTATTACAAACATTCTTAAAATACCTCTTTAATGTCCGTAAACCGAACCCTTACGTACTACTCGTAGAAGAAACAGTTTAAATTCACATAACTAATTTCTTAATTTTCTTGTAAGACCATTTTTAGTTACTTTGTACTTTGTTTTCTCTATTTATTTCTCGTTACTTTAATTATCTTTACTAATAATATAACTCTCAGTTGAATGTCGGTTTTGTGTATATCTAATTCGGTTTTTACAATTAAAAAATTTTCCTTATCTATTCAAAAATTATCTTAATCATTACCAACATACACGAGGCGATACAGACTGAGAAACACTGGGATACCTGGGATACATCGGAAGGTCCGAAAAAACAGGTACCCTAAAAGGTCCATTCTCATGACCGTACACATCGGTAGGGGAAGGCGTCCCCTAGAAGAGTTGGGTTCGTAGTTTGAGTCCAAAGAGTAACGTCCGTCTAAGAAATGGTAGACTCGGTGGTCTCTTCGGGATTTAATAATTATCAAAGAATCTCAAAAAACTATCGGATCAATTACTTCTATTAAGTTGGTAAACATTTGTGATATTCTTCTAAATTTGAAAAAGGACTAAAATGTGTTTTATGACGATGTTTACTCGTAATTATATAGTTCGTCTCATTAACTGTGACCTGTCATCTTTTTCTTTGAAATTTTAAGGACTTTAACATGTCTATACTGTTTTTGAACTGTTTCAAAGTAACTTTAAATTATTATTAAAACTTCAAACGCACTATTAATTTTTATTTTTATTTTAAACGGACGGGTACTCCTAACAACCTAAAGTAAAGATGAGAGGAAAATATTAAATAAATAAATAAAAATTACTTTGTTTCTACTTGTAAAATTACTATTTTCCATGTTAAGTGTTTCTTATATCTTAAATTTAAGATAGAATTCAAACTTCTTACTTCTTTGTTTCTATGTATTCGTTCTTAGTCTTCTTTATAATCCTTTTTCTTTTTTTATATATTAGTGTCACTTTATATAATTGTAAAGAGACTCGTATAAAATAGTTCACGTCTTTTTTATTAGTCTTAGAACTCATTACAGTGATTATTAAATTTATGTTATCTAAATATGAATTAAATATAATTGGTATAAGACGTGTTTATATAAATTTTAAAACATAGAGTATGTAACAATAACCCGAAGGGACCATCGAGTCGACCATTCCTTAGACGGACGTGACGTCCTCTGAGGTCAAGTTAAGGACCCAACCCTTCAAGGGGACCTCTTCCCTATCCAATGGGTGAGGTCATAAGAACCCGAAGAGACCACCGAGTTTACTCTTTCTTAGGTGGAAGTTACACCCTCTGGACCCAAGCTAGGGACCCAACCCTTCTAAGGGACCCCCTCCCGTACTGTTGAGTGAGGTCATAAGAACGAACCTCTTAGGGGTACCCGTCTCCTCAGACCGTCCGATATTTATTAGGTACCCCAGTGTTTCTCAGCCTGTGTTGACTCGTCGATTCGTGTCGTGTCGTGTTGTACAACAATAATCTACAGGTACCCTGTAAATCTTTTTTGAGTGTTTTTCTATTTGTAATGATTTAAAGTTTTTCATCTTAAGACACACACACACACACACACACACACACACACTCTAAACCAATATGTGTGTGTTTTATTTACACATAAGTCAATATGTGTATATAATAAAAACTTTAATAAAAGGTAATTTCCAATAATGTTCTATATCTGATATACAGGGACACGATATATCATTTGAAAACAACGAACAACGTATAGATAAAAAAAAAATTAATCTTTACATCAAAAGATAAGTATGTTTCAGTTTGTTCACCTTAGTTTCACAGTTTTTAAAGAACCAATCCGTTTTTAAGCATTCAAAAGATTTTATATAAAATATGTATAATGAATATATGTACATATGTTTTCGAAAAGATGATACCAACTATTTCCGAACTCTTTCTTGTATTTTTTTTACCTCTTTAACCTCTTGTATTTGATTTACTTTACCCTCATGACTTATACTTCATCTTTTTCACTTCGTCCAATCTATTTTTCATTTTCTAGGAGTACATCATGTAAACAAAAATTTGTACCGGGAAGTAATCTTTGTATAAACCTCGAGACTGTTTTTTTACAGACTAGTAAACATAAAAAGTTTTTGAAGGTTCTATTAAGATTATACGTAGGTCTAAAATTTTTCACTAATGTCCCAAAAGATAATTTACCATCAAAACCAATATATCTTAAGATCTTAAAAAGAAAACTAGTTAGTACTATGTTACCAAAATTCGTTCATTATCAAGTCAGTTAAGTCAAGTCAAGTCAGCAAGTCAGCACAGGCTGAGAAACGCTGGGGTACTTAACATCGTGCGGTCCGGAGGGACAGGTAGTGGTTGAGGGCCTCAAGTGAGTTTGAGTACATCATTTTCTACAAATAGTCAAAAGTGTTAGTTATCGGTCTGGCTTTTTTTTCTATTAACGTTAACTTTCAGTATTACCCTTGTACTATTTGGATTACCATATCTTATTAATTTAATTTAAATCCCTGAGTTCGTCTCACTATACACCATTCATCTTCACGTATGTTCGTGTACAAAAGTAGACGAGTCGGGCAGATACAGAAAACTAATCACTTAAATTAGATAAACGTAAATTCCATTAATAACTATACACACTGGGATAATGGTAAAAGAATTAACAAGACCCAAATAAAAGACATCCATCCCGAAAAGGAAGAGAACAAAAGACGGACCCCTTCAGGGAAATCGTAAACAATACTTTGACCAAACTTTCACTTTCACTTCAGGAGCCAATATAAGCTGAGAAACACTGGGACACCTGACATCGGATGGTCCGAGGAGGTAGGTACCCTAAAAGGTCCGTTCTTATGACCTCACCCAACGGTAAAGGAAGAGGTCCCCTAGAAGGACTGGGTCCTGAGCTTGGACCCAGAGGGTGTAACATCCACCTACGAAATGACAGACTCGGTGGTCCCTTCGACCAAACCACCACAACTTAAGAGAATTGTAAACGAACAGAACTTCGAAAACTAAAGAGGTAGTTTAGACTTCCTCTCAGAATGACCCATCTTGGAAGAACCAACATCCAAGAAGGGATATTAGTAAATTTTATACAGTACGGTAAGGGAAGACCGAACATCTCAAAGACAACTCTTTAGTCGATTATCGGACTACCCTTAAGGGAACATAAACAGTAAAAGGGGAACAACGAAAATTATAAAATAGAGACAGAAATTAAAAACAGTCAAGATAATGATATACAAAGTCACACAAGGAGGAAACCAAATGGGACGGACTCTAAGAGACACGAAGGACCTGAACCAACTAATAAAGGAAGGGGTATAATTCCTTCAGAAGTCGATAATATAGAAATTTATAAAGGAGCCGAGGAAAGAGAGAGAGAAGAGGAAGACCCTGGGTATATTACACTTACTAGTACATAAATTATGATAGAGACTCTAGAGAATCCGACAGAAGTAAAGAAAAGTAAGAAAAAAAGATATAAGACAAGACACCGTCACTAAAGGTGGTAAGACAGGAGGTCCAGTGAATAGACACGAAGACGGAGTCAATAAGACGGTACCTAAGGAAGATGACTTAATAAGTAGAGACAAACAAACAACAAATCAAGAAGATCCAGAAACCATTTGTAAAGAACGTAGAAGAGTTAGAAACGGAGGTAAGAAAAAGACTCTAGGACTTAGTATAAGTGATAGTAATAAGGCCTAAGAAAAGCACCTTACAACGGATAAAGGTGAAGTCCCTTAAAAAAAAAACCCCCCCACCTCAATAGAACATGGAAGTAGACCCAACATTTAAATACGAAAAAAACACGAGCAATCGAAAGACATTACACCAAAACAAAACCAGGGACACCCTCACACTAAGAAGAACGAAGAAGACAGACGGAAGACTACCTCCTCAGGTTCTCGTCTACTTACCTATTCTTTTGACACCATGTATATGTGTTACCTCATAATGAGTCGGCAATTTTTCTTATGTAAACTTAGTCAAGACAACTCTACCTACTTTGACCTCGACTAATATGTCTCACTTCATTCGGTCTTTCTTTTTGTGGTTATGTCATATGATTGTGTATATATACCTTAAATCTTTCTACCGTTACTACTGGGACATACGTTCTGTCGTTTTGTCTGTCTACACATATCGCCTGAAAACCTGAGTCTCCCTCTCCCTCTCCCACCCTACTAAACCCTCTTACCGTAACTTTGTACATATGATAGTACATTCTTAGCTTAGCGGTCAGATACAGGCTACGTCCTATGTCGTACGAACCCCGACCACGTGCCCCTATTGGGTCTCTCTACAATACCTCTCCCTTCACCCTCCCCCCAAGTACAAACCCTTGCGTACATGTGGGTACCACCTAAGTACAGTTACATACCGTTTTGGTTATGTCATAACGTTTCATTTTATTTTTATTTTTAATTTTTTTTTATTTTTATTTTTGTCACGACGTTACTTGTAACGCCATATACACAGAGAAATTAAAGACCAAAGGATTCACACATACGGGTCGTCACCCTAACGACCCAGTACACCGTAAAGATAAAGGTCCAAAATTTCCTCAGAGGTGTGACAAAAGGTATCACCGACATGATCAAACGTAAGGGTGGTTGTATCATTATCCCAAGGGAAAAGAGGTGTGGGAGAGGTCGTAAATAACAAAGATCTGTAAAACTACCGTCGGTAAGACTGGCCGTACTCTACCATGGAGTAACACCATAACTAAACGTAAAGAGACTATTACTCACTACAACTCGTAGAAAAGTGTACAGACAATCGACTGACATACAGAAGAAGCCTCTTTACAGACAAATCAAGAAACCGGGTAAAAAACTAACCCAACAAATAAAAAGACCTTAACTCGATGTGTTCGACGAACATATAAAAACTCTAATTAAGAAACAGTCAATGAAGTAAACGATAATAAAAGAGGTTAAGACTTCCGACGGAAAAGTTGAACGAGTATCAAAGGAAACAACACCGTTTTTGAAAATTCAAATTAATCCAAGGTAAACAAATAAAAAAAAAAGGGGTAATGAGACCCTCCACCTAGTATCTCGTAGAACGACACTAAAGACAGTCTCTCTCAAGACGGATACAAGAGGAGATTCTCATAATATTAAAGACCAGAATATAAATCTAGAAATTAGGTAGAACTCAAATAAAAACACATACCACAATCTTTCACAAGATCAAAGTAAGAAAATGTCCCCCAACTGGTCAAAAGGGGTATGGTGAACTATTTCTCTAACAGAAAAGAGGTGACATATAAAAACAGAGGAAACAGTTTCCAGTCCACAGGTATCCCCGTACCTAAATAGAGACCCGAAAGATAAAGCAAGGTAACTAGATATAAAGACAGAAACACGGTCATGGTATGACAGAACTATTGACATCGAAACATCATATCGGACTTCAGTCCGTCTAACTAAGGAGGTCAAGGTAAGAAGAAAAAGTTCTAAGGAAACAGATAAACTCCAAAAGACACAAAAGCATGTTTAACACTTTAATAAACAAGATCAAGAGACTTTTTATAGTAACCATCGAACTATCCCTAACACAACTTGGATATCTAACGAAACCCATCATATCATAAGGTGATATACCTAAGAAGGTTAGATACTTGTACAGTATAAAGAGGTATATAAACACAGTAGAAACTAAAACAAGTAGTCACAAAACATCAAAAGATATATGTCCAGAAAACAAAGAAATCCATTTAAATAAGGAAAAATAAGAAACAACGTTACCATTTATCCTAAAAAAGGAAACAAAGAAAAAGACAAAAAAGTAACTATCACATATCCTTACGTTCTCTACAGACACATAAGTAAAATATAGGACGTTTAAATGATATAAGTAATTAATCGAGATCATTAAAAGACTACCAAAGAAATACCAAAAGATACATCTCCTAGTAGAGTAGACGTTTGTCTCAAAATGAAGAAAAAAAGGTTAGAACTAAGGAAATAATAAAAAGAAGAGACTAGCGACACCGATCCTGAAGGTTTTGATACAACTTATCATCACCACTCTCTCCCGTTGGAAAAGAAGAAGGAGTAAATCCCCTTTACGAAAGTTAAAAATAGGTAACTCATATTAAAAATGACAACCAAACACCATTTATTGAAAATAATACAACTCTACACAAGAAAGATACGGACAAAGTCCTCCCAAATAGTAATCACCCACAATTTAAAACAGTTTCCGAAAGAGATGTAGACAACTCTATTAGTACCAAAAATAGAAAGTTAAACAATTACACCATATAGTGTAACCAACTAAACGTTTAAAACTTCTTAGGAACTTAGGGACCCTATTTGGGGTGGACCAGTACTACATACTAGAAAATTTATACAACAACCTGAGGCAAACGATCTTGAAACAATTCCTAAAAAAGTGGATACAAATAGTTACTATAACCGGGTATAAAAAAAAAAAAACACCGTAGAAATCAAAACCATAATCCCACTAACACCGGAGTATCTTACTTAAACCCTCAAACGGAAGGAGACGTTAAAAGACCTTCTCAAACTCATCCTGCCCACAATCGAGAAGAGATTTAAAAACCATCTTAAGTGGACACTTCGGTAGACCAGTACCTGAAAACAAACAACCTTCTAAAACATAAGATCAAAGTTAAAGGTACGAACACTGTCCAGACACTAAAAATAAAGAAGGACCAAGTCAAAACCTTCCAATATGAAAAGAATCTTAAACAGGTAAAGAAGGTACAACAGGTAAAATAACCGTATATTAACGAGTAACATCAGAGACTACTAAAAAAACATAAATAGACAACAGACAACACTAAAGAGGTAAAAGTAAAGATTAAAGTAACTAAAATAAGTAAAAAAAGAACTACTTAGACCTATTACCAAATAGACAAAGTAAATAGAAGAGTTTCTTGGTCGAAATTTAAAACAACTACAAACGATACTAGAAGCAAAGAAAAAGTAAAGAAAGACGAGACTAAAAATACTAGAGAAAGGAAGAAGATTGTAACACCAAGAAGAAAAGAAGAAAAAGATCAACGTAACCTACATTTCAAGCCAACAAACAAACTGTAAAGAAAACAAAGAACTCCACCCGAACATAACAATACTTAGAGGGAGACTCGTGACGAAAATGACTGAGGATATCGAAAACCCACCAGTACAAAATTAAAAGTAAACAAAGATAATTATAAAACTAAAGGAAAAACTAAAGAAGGTAAAAGATAACCAATAAGTCTTCGTACAACAAATCGGAGGGATACAAACATAAAAATTATCAAAAAAGAGGACGTCAACACACTACAATAGTCTTTTCTACGAACTTTACTAAAGTTAAAAAAATTAAATGGTTCCGCTCTAAATACCGGGTCCTACACCAGATAGGACCTCTTCCAAGGAACACGTGAACTCTTTTTCAATTTAAGGGAACAAAAATCCACTTTACAGGATACTTATAGTTAATCCAGATTTAACAGGTAACATAGTAAATTTCGACAAAAAGGAACGATTACAAGAGAAATCAACTAAATAGGTATACACACTCATCCCATAATTTCAGGGGATGATAATAACACAATGACAATTAAAGGGGAAAGTATGAAGAATCGTAAACAGAATGTATAACTCCACAAGGATACAACCCACGTATATATAAATATTAACAATTATAGAAGAAGAACCTAACTAGTAAACTAGTAATACATCACAGGAGAAACAGAGAATAGTCTCAGAAATAAAATTTCAGATAAAACAGACTACACTCATAACGGTGAGGACACAAGAAAACCAGAGTTAAACGTACTTTATAGAAAAAGGTCGGGAAGTCAAAGTCAGACATACACGGGGAACCAAACTCCACCCAGAGAACATCTGTCGTATATATGTCCAGAACAAAAATATAGGTAAGTCGGTCAGAAACAGAAAACCAACCTCCGTAAATTGGGTAAATATAAATTCTATTAATAACTATTCATACTAGGGTAATGGTAAATTATAAAACAAACCCAAGTAAAAATATTTGGAAAAGACACAAAGGAAAGATCTCTTCTAGGAAATCGAAAAGAACTTCTCGACCAAATTACCACGACTTAAAAGAGTCGAAAACGAACAGACATTTCGAGAACTAAAGAGGAAGTATAGACTTACGCTAGGAACGACCCATCTTATTAAAACCGACATCCAAAAAGAGAAAGGAGTGAAAGTCATATAGGACGGTAAGGGAAGACAGGACCTCTCAAAGATAACTTTCAAGTCGACAATAGGAATATCTCTAGGGGAACACACATTAAACAACGAAAGGGACACGACGAAAATTATAAATGAAAAACACAAACTCGAAACAATTAAACTAAGTATACATAGAACCAACAAACCGGAACCCAAATAGGACAAACCCTGAGAGCCAAAGAACCTGAACCTACCGATAAAGGAACGGGTATAATCCTTTCAAAACTGGTAATAGAGTTCATAAAAGAGTACAGCAAATGAAAACAGAAGAAGAAGACACTGTGGGTACTAAACTTACAACCTCGTAAATTGTAACAGGGAATCCGGAGAGTCTAACAGGAGTAAAGAAAAGTAAGAAAATGTAAAAGGGGAGAGACGAAGTAAATAGAGGTTGTAAGACAGAAGGTGGAAAGAATAGGAGAGAAGACGGAGTCAATAAGATGAAAACAAAGGGAGGTCTCACGAAAACTAGAGTCAATAATGTAATAAGTAATAACTAAATAAGAAGAAATAAAGAAGATCCAGGAACAATTTGTAAAGAACCTAGAATAGTTAGGAACAGAGATCAGATAAATAGACAGTGAGGTATAACAAAAGTTATAAAACTATTAGAAATGATAGTAATAAGACTTAAGAAAAAGTCCATTTAAGGGATAGAGGAGGAATTCCTCCTCCCTCTATCTCCACTGATCCTCCTCTTTTCCAACTCAGTTTTCCCCGCTCTCGTCAGATCGGTAATTAGATTAGGGATTCACGAGAGATGTCGGACCTTGTGGGTCTCTCTAAGTGTCTAAATACATCTCTTCTCTTCTCTATCTTTCCTCTATTGTCACTGGATCTCCTCTTTTCTCTCTCAATTTTACCCTCTCTCGTTAGTTCGGGTATCAGTTAAGGGATTCATTTTTACTTATTACTTCTAATCTAGGACTCTATGTTTTAACTATTGTTTATATTTTTTCGTTTCTAATTTTTGGTTATCTTCAATCTGAGAGTTTTATGTTGTATTTTTTATGTTTTGTATTAGTTAGTGTCATTAATTTTTTATACCTTAATAAAATTTTTTACGTCCTAAAAAACCTTTCCATTATCATCCGATATTTTCACTTTCAATTTCCTCATTATTTCTTGATTAAAAAAATTTTAATTTTCCATTATTATCATTTTTATATAGATCCTTAAAGAGACCTCAACAACACCCGTCACACCACAGAAGTCGTAGTCTATCAGGGAACAAGACCGAACATAAACAAGAGTCCCAGATATCCACAAGGAGTTTACAGAGGTCATAATTTACGTCTCAAAATTAGACAACGTAGACAATGAACGTCTCGTCAAAGGGGAAGAAACAAATAAAACCGAAGGAGACAAACGTTCAGAGAAGTCCCAGATAAAGATGGGAACTGTGTTTCCCCACTTCCACCGGTGAATATGTCCGAGTGAACAAGTCAACACAACACACCTCCCTCCCTGTGACGTTTTTTTATAGTGACCGTACACACCCCTCACGAACTTCACCTACCGGGTGTGACCCAAACAGTGTCGGGTTCCACGACACACGAAGGGTACAGATGTGACGAGTCAGAGGTCCCACGAGACACTCCCGTAACAGGGTTTTCCCGGGACGTAAAGTACGCGCAGGGTCCAGATTGGTGAGTCCAAGAACACATGAGACGTTCCCGTGTCTGAGTTTACCCGACACGTAAAAAACGGGAAGAGTTCAGACTCGTTGAATCCGTTGGATCACAAACCACTCGTGTGAGGGTTCACCCGACACACAGAATAAGTGAACGTGCCAGGGGCAACAAGTCACAAGGCCCATACGGTGCTCTTGTGTCAGGGTCCACATGGTACACAGAGGAGACCCCTCGACTAGAGTCCGACACTGTGGGGACCGTCTACAGTTAGCAGGTGTTAGGGTCCTTCTACTCCAATCGTTGACCCTCGGTCGAGTGTCAAACCACTGTCTAAGACAGAGACCCCGGCTCTAACGTCGTCGGGGACAGACAGAGACCGACAACGAACGGACGGAGAGACAGAGACCCCTCCCTCCCGGGGGATTCGTAGTCCGAAAGAGAGGAAACCATTAGTGAGTTAAGAAACAAGACACTTACACGGTCCCCAGTGGCACACCGCTATCTTGGAAAGTTCCCTTTCCAGAAAAAAACAACAAAGAACCAGCTAGGGTACCAAAGCCTACGATATAGTGTAATAGAGGGAGTCTAACAGGAGTCCCGTAAGTCCGGACCAGGAATGGGATTCCTGACTACTACGTCGGGTGCGGAGGGACAGGTCGGGGGTGAGTGACCACCGTCTATACTCGTAGATACGGTGAAGAGACGACCGTCAACACCACTCCACGTATAAGACAGGGGGGGGTGAAGGCCAATACAACGAGAGACTCCAAGGTTTTGAGGGGTGTCTGTGCGGACACTCTCCCAAAGGATGACACACCTCTGAAGAGAAGGAAGGACTGAGGGAGGGGTCCTACCCAGAGACAGGGATTTAGAAAACAGAGTTAAAAACAGAAAATATAAAACAAGATGGAGGAAAACTTCTCTAACACGACGGAAAGACCCAAGGACCACAGAAGGTGGTCACAAGTTTTCAACAAAACACCTTCAACGAGTTGTAAGTCTACCGGAAAACTACTTAGACACCCCCTCTTTAACCCGAGGGACAGGATAAGGAGGTGGTAGAACCCTGACGGGAGTAAACGATAATAAAAGAAGGTAAGACTCCCAACATAAAAGTGGAAGGAATATCAAAGGAAGTAACATGTTTTCGAAAATTTAAATTAATCCAGATTAAACAAATAAAAACAAGAATAAAGGATAATGAAATTCTCCACCCAGTATTTCCTCGAACGACACTAAATACAGTCTCATAAGACGGATACAAAAGTAAATTCTCAAAATATTAAAGACCAGAATATAAAACCAGAAATTAGGTAAAACTCAAATAACAACACACCACAATCCTTTACAAGATTAAAGTAAGAAGATGTGTATCACCTGGGCAAAAGGGTCGTCGTAATCTTCTCTGAAAGAAAAGAGGTAACATACAAAAACGGAGGAAACAGTTTCTATTCCATGGGATCCACGTACCTAAATAGAGACTTGAAAAATACAACAAGGCAACCGGATACAAAGAAAAAACACGGTGATGGTATGACAGAACTATTGACATCGAAACATCATATAGGACTACAGTCCTTTCAACTAAGGATGTCGAGGTAACAAGAAAGAGTTGTAGCAAAACCAATAAACCCCAGAAAACACACATCCTTTGTTCCATATTTCTTCCAACTCTTCACGAACGTTTGCTCTGAGAGTTGGTCCCGACTTGTAAGAACGTTTGCTCTACAAGACGGGTCACATCCCTTGATCCATATTCCTTCCAACTCTTCACGAACGTTTACTCTGAGAGTTGGTCCCGACTTGTAAGAACGTTTGTTCTATAAGTCGATTCTTAGGAGACAAATAAGGGCACCCTTTTCTTGTAAAGAACGTGTGTTCCTACAAAGACACTAAGGAGTTTTCCTTGTCTGGGTCCCTGTTTTTCCTAAGATTCAACTATTCCTTCAAGGGGTTTTGTTTCAGCATCGACGTCATTTATTCAGTTCCATTTCCAATAGAGCGGGACACGGACGCGTGACATATCAGAGACTTAATACCACAAACCGTTGAACGGGACATCCAACAACACGTTCCCTATATTTTATTTCGTCGACATTCTTCGTTCACAATTTTTATATTTCTAAGAAACCCTTGCATACATTCTTAATTTCTAAAATTTTAAATTTTTTATTTTTTTTTTAATTTTTTTTTTCTTTTTTTTTTTATTTCTAAGTTTGGTGAGACGTCACAACCATAAAGTAAGGCAGTGGTCGTAGACCGTGGGTTGCACCCCGTACTACCTTGGCTTTCCCATTCGTGGGGTCCCGTTTTGTGATTTTCCCCCTGAAAGCCTTTTATCTCTTTTTCTCTTTTCTTATTTTTAGGCTTTCCCACTCGTGGGGCCCCGCTTTGCGACTTTCCCCCTGAAAGCTCTCTTTCTTTTTTAATACCCCTTAAGGGGCAGAAATTTCAGTGTTATATACCTCGACCAATTCCCCGAGGACGTAAGATATCCTTAATTTTACAGATGAACGGCGAACTCACTCAACACGACAGAATATCTCGTCGCAACGATAACCAAAGTTATAGTTTGTCTTCATGTCGACTTAAACTTCCTTACCTTTCACCACGTCTTTCTCAATTCTTCCGTCATAGTTTTTCCTTTACACTAAGGAAATTCCGACACCTGAGATACATCGCGATATTGTGTCCGAAATTTTAATTACCGACGACTATCACTCCGATGGAGTACAATAGAACTCTTCCCCCGAAGTAGAGTCGGAGGTGGGCTTGGAGGCCTACTATCATTTCTAAGTAGGTGACTCAGTCTATCTCTACACTCAAGACCCCTTCTAAGTCTAAGGCATCTCCGTTACCGATGACGGAAAACCTTCCAAAATAATTTATCTTTTGCTTGAAGGTTCCGACAATTGGGAAGACGTGGTGGAATGCGTAGGGATAAAGGTCATCGACGGCTGTTCCGACTCCATCCCTCTCTCTCAGTCACCAAAACTTTCATGCTTTGTTTCATATAAAACCCTTTACGAATAATTACTGAGAGCAGGAAATTACAGTGACTAATAACTTCTATTTGTTAAACTTTCTAATCACCTGTGTCCTCGTCTACAAAGTCAATAAAGAGAGGTCGTCACCGGATTACTGACTTTTTTTCTTTTTTAAGGAGAACAAAATTGTCCGAATTCTAGTTATCGTCTACACACCCTTTCGCGAGTTGGAAACAGTACGGTTAACAGATTACCTTTCTTTCATAAATAAAGAAAAATGTAACAATTATATGGATAATTATAGACCCCTTCCCTAGAAAATAAAAGAAATCCTTGTTGTGAGTGGTAGAGTAGTCTTTTGAACATCGGTGACGAGTCTAAGGAGCTCGAGAGGGTAACTTTACCAATTGACTACAGGGATTTACCCAACTCGTCACCGGCGAAGGTTTTCACTTCGAGCTCCGAAATCTTGTTAATTATATTCTTGTTGAAGTTAGACCGGTATAACTTGGAAGGTGCAGAGGAACCTTAAGGGGACAAAAACAGTAATTTTTTTTAGACCATTTACCTCTTACAACTGACTAAATTCCCTTCAATTGTTTACATATTTTGGATACCCTCGAAACGTTAATCCAGAGGGAAGAGGACGAAACTAAGGTGTCCTAACCAGAAACTACCAAAATCTAAACTTTCTGACAAAAAAAATTTATAAGGAAACGTTTATTTTCTATTTTTATTTAAACGAAAATGATAAGGTCACATATTAGTACCCGTCACAGTCCATTGGAATGATATATCTGTCTTTTGAAATGAAATTTATAATTACTAGGATTCCCCGGTAAAGTTCAAGTAAACGTATAATTATTTAGAATGAGACGATATCGTACACATTTTAAAGGAATAAGAAATAACATACCCGTTACCTAAACCTTACTTTAAAACCCTCAATATAGTACAAGGCTAACATTGAACTGAGTTACATATTTAGCAAGGACCACCTTTTTACAACTTTTGTTCTACCAGGTAAGGTCATTAATGAGAAACCAGAAACACTTTTGTGTCTGACTTGAAACCAACGGACAATTAGAATGAGCTGGAACCAGCCTGAGAAAACGACAGCGAGTAGCACACTTACGACATGTTTGAGAAGAGGTAGCTAGGGCTTTTTACGAACCGTAACAGTAGCATAGTTAAGAGCGGCACCGAAGTCATTGTCGTTGTCGTTGACATCGTCCAGAACGAAACGTAGTTCCGTATGTCTGACGACTAAAACAGTCCCTCACCGTATTTCTACGAGTAAATAACACCGTTGTTGTTGTACTAAACCTGCGAGTTAACCGATGAGTACATAATTTAAATGTTGTGTGACAAAGGACCAATCCTCTAGTTCACTGACACAATCGATGTTTCTCACACAATTTTACACTAACCTTGAGTAGAGTGGATATACATTGGGGACAAGGGAAATTATACTCACTCCCAACTCTTTTCCACTTTTCCAGAAATCACCCTGTGGTCTTAAATTGACGACTTTAATACCTTAACTTTGTTTGATATAACAGTTGAAAATCGTTCTACGACGGACTATAAGAACCAAGACTATATGACTTCTCAGAAGTTCTTCCTAATCTATTGGAATTAGGAAATCCCGTACATAGATGTAACAATTGTTGTAGGAAACATTTATGAAACAATTAACAACGAAATACAAAATAACGAAAATATCAGATGGCACGACCGTTTTTCTTTTGTTAATTTTCTTCTTCGAAACGTATAAGTTTGCGAATAAGTCGTAGATGTTCTTTTCTTTCCCCCTCTACATCCCTTGTTCTATATTTCTTCCAACTGTTCACGAACGTTTGCTCTGAGAGTCGGTCCCGACTTGTAAGAACGTTTACTCTACAAGTCGATTCTTAGGAGACAAACAAGGACACCCTTTTCTTGTAAAGAACGTCTGTTCCTACAAAGACACTAAGGAGTTTTCTTTGTCTGGGTCCTTGTTTTGCCTAAGATTCAACTATTCCTTCAAGGGGTTTTGTTTCAGAATCGACGTCATTTATTCAGTTCCATTTCCAATAGAGCGGGACACGGACGTGTGACATATCAGAGACTTAATACCACAAACCGTTGAACGGGACATCTAACAACACGTTCCCTATATTTTATTTCGTCGACATTGTTCGTTCACAATTTTTTATATTTCTAAGTTTGGTGAAACGTCACAACCACAAAGTAAGGTAGCGGTCGTAAACACAAAGGTATGTTAAACACTTTAATAAAAAAGATCAAGACACTTTTTATAGTAACAATCAACCTATCCCAAACGTGACTTGGATATCCAACGAAACCACTCATATCAGTAAAAGTTTTATGATTAAGAAGGTTAGGTTCTTGTACCTTATAGAGAAGTGGATAAACCCATCAGAAATTAAAGAAAGTAGTCACAGAATATCAAAAGACGTATGGTCAGAAAACAGAGAAAACCATTTAAATAAGGATACATAAAATAAGAAAAACAACGTTACTACATTACCATGTCAAAGACACTAAAGAAAAAAAAATAATAATAATAAATGAAACGTTATAACATAACCAAAACGGTGTGTAGTTGTACTTAGGTGGTGCCCACATGTACACAAGGGTTAGGACTTGTGGGGAGGGTGGAGGGGGGGTGGGTGTGTGTGGTAGGGAGACCCAGTAGGATCACGTGGTCGGGGTTCGTAGGACGTGGGACGTAGATTGGATCTTACCGCTAAGTAAAGAATATATTATAATATGTACAAAGTTACGGTAAGAGGGTTTAGTAGGGTGGGAGAGGGAGAGGGTACCTCAGGTTTTCCGACAAGATATATAGACACAGAGAAAACGACAGAACGTATGTCCCAATAGCAATGGTAGAAAGATTTAAAGTATATGTACGCAATCATATGACATAACCACAAGAAGAAAGACCGAATGAAGTGAGACATATTAACCGAGGTCAAAGTAGGTGGAGTAATCTTGACTAAGTTTACATAAGAAAAATTACCGACTCATTATGAGGTAACACATATACACTGAAAAGTAACTCACATATCGTTACGTTCCCTAAAGACACATAATTAAAACATAGGATTCTCCAATGATATAAGTAACTATTCGAGATCATCAAAAGACCACCGTAGAAATCCCAAAAGATATATTTCTTAGTACATTAGACGTTCGTGACTCTCAAAATTAAGAAAAGGTCAGACATAAAGAAATTGAATAAAAAATAAGAGACTAACGATACGGATCCTGAAGGTTTTGATACAACTTATTATCACCACTCTTACCCGGGGGAATAGAAGAAGGACTAGAATTTCCTTTACGAAAGTCGAAAAGTGACAACTCTTATTATAAACAACACCCAAACAGCATATACTGGAAATAATACAACTTCATACAAATATGATACAGATGAAAGACCTCTCAAAAATAGTATTTACCCGTAACTTAAAACAGTTTCCGAAAGAGGCTTAGATAACTTTAATAGTATGCCAAAAATATAAAACTAAACAATTATATCACATAGTATAACTAAAGACATATAACTTCTTAGGAACGTAGGAACCGTATTTCGGGTGACCTAGTACTACATACTAGAAAAATTACACGACAACTTAAGGTAAACGATCTTAAAACAACTCCTAAAAAAGTAGATTAAAGTAGTCACAATGACCAAACATTAATACAAAAACACCGTAGAAACTAAAACAATAGTCCCACTACGGCCATAACATCTGACTCAAACCCCCAAAAGTAAACATATGTTAAAAGACCTTCTAAAATTCACCCTATACACAATCGAAAAGAGATTTGAAAACCATCTTAAAGGAGTACTCCGGAAGACAGGGACCCGGAAAAACATACGACCTTCTAAAAAAATAATGTCTAAGTTAAAGTCACAAACACTAAACAGACGAGTATAAAAGATAAAGAAGGACCAAGTCAAAATCTTCAAATATCAAAATATTCTTAAACAGGTAAAGAAGGTCCAACAGGTAAAGTAACTGTATAACCACGAGTACCAACAGAGAATAATAGAAAATATAAAGAGACAATGGACAACATTGAAGAGGAAAAAATAAAGATTAAAATTACTAAACTCAAAAGAGGGAAGAAAGAACTATCCAGACCAATTATCAAACAGTTAAAATAGAAGGGTTTTGTGGTCGAAAATCAAAATAACTAGAAACGATATGAAAAGAATTAAAGAAAAAGTAAATAAAGACGAGACTAGAAATACTAATGAAAACAAGATTGAAAACCTCAAAAAACAAGAAAAAAAGATCAACGAAAAAGACATTCTAATCTAACAAATAAACTAAAGAGAGAACAAAGAACTCCATCCGAATGTAACAATATTCTAATAGAGAATCGTGACGTAGGGTATCAGGGTAAATGACGTCGATTTTTGTCAACAGTACATAAGTAACAGTAAAGGAAGATCAGTATCAAACTAAAGAAGTCACAAGACAACCAATAAGTCTTCGTACAGTAAATCGGAGGTACACAGACACAAAAAATAAAAAAGGGGGGACATCAACTATAGATTAGAATATCGTAACACCAGTCTTTTCTACGAACTTTAATAAAGTTAAAAATCTTTAAATGGTCAGAACTAAATACCGGGTTCTACCCCAGATAGGACCCCTTATAAGGTACACTTAAACTCTTTTACCACTTTAGATAACAAAAACCTACCTTATGGGGCACCTATAGTTAATCCAGGTTGACCAGGTCATAGTAAATTTCGAATATAAAGGGATAATTACAAGACAGACCTACTAGACAGGTAACCATAATCATTCCGTAATTTTAGAGGGTGATAATAACCCAATGACAACTAAAGGGGAAATTGTCAACAATCGTTAACGGAATACATAACTCCACGAGTATACAACCCACGTATATATACCAATATTAATAATGTAGAAAAAGAACCTAACTAGGGAACTAGTGATATCTCACAGGAAGAAACAAAGAACATTGTCATAAAATTTAAGATAAAATAGACTATTCTTTATAATAATAAGGACGAAAGAAAACTAGAGACTAACGTACCTTATAGAAAAAGATTGGGGAGTGAGAGTCAGACATACACAGGAATCCAGACTTCATCTAGAGAACATCTGTCGTATACATTCCCAGATTAAAAACATAGGTAAGTCATTTAGACACAGAAAACCAACCTCGTAAATCGGTTAAATGTAAATTCTATGAATTTTCATACTAGGACAATAATAAATGAAATAACAAAACCCAAACAAAAATATCGGGAAGAAAAAGACACAAAGGACAGATCTCTTAAAGGAAATTGTAAACAATTCCTCGACTAAACTAACACGACTTAAGAGAATTGAAAACGAAGAGGAAGTAAAGACTTACTCTAAGAATGACGTATCTCATTAGAAACAACATCCAAAAAGGAAGAGTAGTGAAATTCATGTAGGACGGTAAGGGAAGACCGGACGTCTCAAAGACAGTTTTCTAGTCGAGAATAGAATACCCCTAGGGGAACACACAATAAACAACAAAAAGGGAACGACGAAAATTATAAACAAGAAACACAAATTAAAAACCATCGAACTAATCATACACAAAACCGTACAAAGAGGAACTCAAATAGGACACACCCAGAGAGACCCGAAGGACCTGAACTCACCGAGAAAGGAAAGGGTAAAATCCCTTCAAAAACTGTGATTAGAGGAATTTATAAAAGAACACGGGAAAATAAAAGAAGAGGACCCTAAGGATACTAAACTTACAACGTCGTAAATTACAATAGGGTCTCCAGAGACTCTGACAAGAGTAAAGGAAAATAAGAGAAAAGAAATAAGGAGAGATGAAGTCAATAAAGGTGATAATAAGTCAATAGAAGGTCGAGTGAATAGACAAGAAGACGAAGTAAATGAGATGACAACCAAGGGAGGTTACATCAAATTAGAGTCAATAAATAATAATTAATAACTAACACATAAAAAATTAATAAGACCCAGAAACAGTTTGTAAATAACGTAAAAGAGTTAGGTCCGGAAGTTAGACAAATAGGTACGTAGGTAAAATAAAACTTCTAAAACTTAGTAGAAATTATAGTAATGAAACTTAACAGAAAGTCCATCTGATAAAGGAGGAGTAAACAAACCACAACACCCAAAAAAGGTACAAGGAAATAGACGACAAATAAAACGATAGAAAAGTAAAACAAATTAAATGACACAAACCCTAACGGAAAGACGACCGACCTTCCAACATCAAAGAGAATTAATACTTCAGACGGGTGGAGGTGTGGGTGGAACCCATCCTAACCTGTTCACGGTATACTCACAAAGGAACAACCCCACCGAACACGGACATAAAACCACTTACCTGAATTTTAGACAGAGAGACCTCCCAGCACGGTACAGGTCATCAAACAAAACCTCACCGACCCCAAAACCATACCGAAAGTCTTCGGACAGACAATTACAAGTCTCAACACGAGGAGAAGACGACTTCCTGTCTTCAAAGAACCGAAAAACCACCTCGAACCTAAGTCACGAATCTACCGCCGGAAATTCACCCGAAATTAGATAATCACAAGATACCATAGTCTTTAAGAACTAACAGGTTTCAGGACCTCAACATAGAGGACGGAACACCCAAGTGCGAATTGGGGGATGTCGTCGTAGTCCTGAAGTCCAGTGTATCGTGTCTTCTGTTTCGGGGATCTAATTACCACTTCGGTGAGAGTTGTCGGTTCTTACCGGGTTCTCTAAGTATCTAAATATATCTCTTTTCCTCCCCTTTTCCTCTTTTATTTTCCTACATCTCTTCCCAGTTTTCTCTTCTCTCGGTAGTTCGGATATTAGTTTGGGGATTCACTTTTACTCATCATTTTTAATCAAAGAGTCTCTATGTTTTAATTTTTGTTTTCCAACTTTTTTTTGGTTTTTATTATTCAGATCTTTTTTAAGTAGAGAATATTTATCTTTTAATGTTTGTTTTGTTCTGAGTTTTATTTTTTATACTTTAAAAATTTTTATGTTATAAAAATTTGGTTGACCCAATATTTTTATTTATAATTTTCTCATTATTTCTCGGTATAATCATGTTATACTCTTTTTTCTTTTTACCCTACCCTTCATATTATCTGACCTTTACTCTCCAGATAGTCTCACTAAGGAGGTAAAAGGACAAGGTCAGCTAAACGTATAAGTATTTCAAGAGGTTATATAACTCCTTCCAGAGACCTGGACAACACCCGTCACACCTCAGTCAAGTCTTAGTACAGAAAGGAACCGGGTCGAACATGAAGGAGGGTTTCAGATGTCAACGGGGATTTCGTGTCTCTGAACCCAATAAGTACCCTTAAATTTGGTGACGGGGACATGGAAGACCCTACCAAAGGTGAAGAAAGGAAACGAGTGTGTCGGGAACCACAAGACAAAACAAATACCCGGACGGTGACGAACACTCAGAAAGAGGGTACAGATAAAAGAAAGGTCTGTGTTCCCCCACTTTCATCGGACGAATATGTCTGAGTGAAAGAGACATCACGACCCTCTCAAGTCGTCCGTGGTGACCCACACATCCCTTAGTAGTGACACCGACCCGGTGAGTTCCCAGCGGTGTCAAAATCCAGCTAATGTGTGAAGGGGTTTCCTCGACCAGGACACAACACCCTGGGAACCGTCACGGTTCGACGGACCCGAGGGACGACCCTGGACACCCTACAACCGTGTCAGACTCTGCTTAACACAAGAAGGGGTTGACCAGGACCTAACACTCAGGGAACCGGTTCAGTTCGTTGAGTCCAAGCGTCCTTCATTGAGTGTTAACGAGTGTCGAACCACCGTGGACACTATAGGGAGTGTCGTAATAGGACGGAAGACGGAGACCATGAGTACAGACGGAGTGGTGAGGACCCCAACATATTGTGTCGACCGAATGACGAGAAGTCGTGAGTGATCCCACCCCTGGAAACAAGACACCCAGTCACGTCGAAATCTTGGAAGGACGTCCTTACTACAAAACAAAGAGACCACCTGGGTCCCAAAAGGGACCAGACGAAAATAACACAACATGGTCGGGGGAGTCCCATAAAAGTACAATAAGTTTGGGTCTCGAGACGGACTCCTGGTCGGGGATCTCAGACTAGAAGACGTAGGACTAGGGTGAACGACACCCACCTGTATTCGGACACTTGACGAAGAAACAATCCTTCACGGTAAACCATGTAAGAGACACCATTTAAAAGAAGTAAAACGGAAGTGGACAGAGTAACACAAGGGGAGACATCAAAGTTTCGAGGGGAACTAGAACGGACACTTCCCCACAGGATTACACGTCTTCAAAAGGAGGAAGTACTGAGTGAGGAGTCCCGTTCCCAGGGACAAGGGTTTAGGAAAATCAGGGAAAAACAGAAATAGTAAGTGGTATGGAGTAAGGTTCCTCTTACTAAACGGAAAGACTTCAGACCCTAGTAAACGGTCACAAGACTTCTACAAGACACCATTGACTTACACCAGAAGGTCAGGATAAGGAGACGGTAGAAGGGTCCTCAATAGAATAAGAGAAAGACTGATTGAAGTAAAACATATCGTCCGAGATTCAAGTAGGTGGATTCAAGTTGACCAGGTGTAAAAAAGATAAAATACCGATTCATTATAAGGTAACATATCTACATGGTGTACAAGAAATAGGTAAGTAAACAACTACCTGTAGATCCAACGAAGGTACAGCACCGATAATATTTATCATTACGTTAACGTTGTAAATCCCAATGTACGACATTGGGGTACATTGTTACTCCAATACACCCAGAAAAACTTAATACCAAAAGAGTTCCATATACGGGTCATCACCCTAATGACCCAGTATACCATCAAAATAAGGATCAAAAATTTCCTTAGAGGTAAGACAAGAGGTATCACCGATATAGTTAAATGTAAAGTTGGTTCTACCAAGAGAAAAGAGGTATAGGAGAGGTTGTAATTAACAAACACCCGAAAAACTACTGTCGGTAAGACTGGTCACACTCCATTATGGACTAACAGCAAAACTAAAGGTAAAGAGATTATTACTCTTTACAACTGGTAGAGAAGTACACAAATAACCGGTTGACACACAGAAGAAACCTCTTTACATACATATCTAGAAGACGGGTACAAAACTAACCAACGCACGAAAAGACTATAACTCGAATTACTCGACGAACATATAAAACCTCTAATATGAGAACAAATTATAGTCAACAAAGTAAAAGTTAATAAAAGAGGGTAAGACTTCCGACAGAAAAGTAGAACAAATATGAAAGAAAACGTTACGTTTTCCAAATTCAAATTAATCCATGGTAAACAAATGAAGACGAAATAAAGGTAATGAGATCTATATTCAGTTTCTCGTATAACGATGTCAAATACAGTTTCTCACAAGACGGATAAAAAAGGAGATTCTCCAAATATCAAGGACCGGAATGTAAATTCAGAAATTAGGTAAAACTCACATGAAAAACACATACCGCAATCCCTCACAAGATTAAAGTAAGAAAAAGTATCTCGACAGGTCAAAAGGGTCCTTGTGAATAACCTCTCCAATAGAGGTAATATATGAGAACGTAAGAAACAGTTTCTATTCCACGGGTATCCACACACACAAATAGAGACCCGAAAGATGGAACAAGGTAACCAGATATAAAGACAAAAACAAAGTGATTGTATGACAGAACTATTTGCCATAGAAAAAATCATATCGGACTACAATCCCTCGAACTAAGGAAGTCGAGGTAAGAAGAAATAGTTCTAACGAAACTGATAAACCCCCAGAGACCATAAAGGTATTTTTAACATTTCTTAAAACAAGATCAAGACACTTTTTACGGTAACCATTAAACTACCCTCAACGTGAATTAGACATGTAACAAAACACATCATATATCAGTAAAAGTATTATAACTAACAAGGTTAGGTTCTTATTTTATACAGAGAGGTAAACAAACACAGTATAAACTAAAAAAACTAGTCACAGAGTAACAAAGGACGTATGTACAGAAAACGGAGAAATCCATCCAAATAAGGATTCATTAAATAATAAAAACACCGTTTCCACTTACCCTAGTAAAGAAATTATGGAAAGACTAAAAAGTAACTATCACACATCCTTAAGTTCTCTAAAGACACATAATTAAAACATAGGACACTGAAATGATTTAAGTAACTAATTTGAGATCATCAAACGACTACTGTAGAAATCCCAAAAGAAACACATCATAGTTCAGTAGACGTTTGTCATAAAATGAAGAAGAAAACGTTAAACCTAAGGAAAATAAAAAAAAGAAGAGACTGACGGAACCGATCCTGAAGATTTCGATATCACTTTTTATCACCACGCTCACCTGTGGGAATAGAAAAAGGACTAGAATCTCAATTACAAAAGTCAAACAGTGGTAACTCTTATTATAAACGACACCCGAACAACATATACTGGAAATAATAGGATGATACAGGTAAAGGAAATCATAAAAAATTTTAGTATTTATCCACAACTTAATACAACTTTCGAAAGAGAGTAACAACTCTACTAGTATATAAAAAATAGAAAGTTAAACAATTATATAAACAGTGTAACTAACTAACCGTATATAACTTCTTAGGAACGTTGGGACCTTATCAAGTACTGAATATTAAGAAAATTATACAACACTTAAGACAACTCTTAAACACGTATAAAAAGTAGTCACAATAACCGGACATTAAAAAAACCCATTATAGAAAAAGACCAAAACCGTAATCCCACTATGGAACATCTTAACTTAAATTCTCAAAAAGAGTGAGACTTTAATAAACCTTCTCAAACTCGTCCTATTCCACAATCGATAAGAGATGGGTAAACTACCTTAAGTAGACACTTCGGTAGACCGAGACTCGAAAACAAACAACCTTCTAAAAACTAGTGTTTAAACTAAAGTCACACTAACTAGACTAGTATAAAAAACAAAAAGAAACCAAGTCAGAACCTTCAAACATGAAAAGATACTTAAACAAGTAAAGAAGGTCCAACATGTAAAATAACCGTATATCACCGAGTATCATCAAGGAATGTTAGGAATTATAAAGACGTAACACACAACATTGAAAAAGTAAAGTATACAACAGAAAAAGTAAAGATTAAAATAACTAAACTCAGAAGATTGAAAAAAAAGAGCTACTGAGACCAATTACCAAACAGTTATAATAAATAGAAGAGTTTTTGTAAAATTAAAATGACTAGAAATAAAAATGGAGAAAAATTAAAGAAAGACGAGACTAGAAATAATAAAGAAAGGGAGACGATAGAAACCACAGAAACAAGGAAACTCCCCCCAAACAAGAAAGAAAGATCAACGAAATCTAATCCAATCTAAGAAATAAACTAAAAAAAAAGAACAAAGGACTTCATCCGAAGATAACAACATTTATAGAGAGAATCTTGACGAAAACGAAGTAGGGTATATAAAACCGAACAACACAAACGTTACAGTAAACGAAGATCCATAAAAATTTAAAGGAGAAACTAAAGAAATCACTGGAGAACCAGTAAATCTTCGTATACCAAATCGGAGATACACAAACACAGAAAATGTAAAAAAGGAAGGGAACGAAATGTAGATTAGAGTCTAAACACCTGTCTTTTTTACGGATTATGTTAAAGTTAAAAAATACAAAAGGTTCCGAACTAAACACTGGGTTTTACACTAGATAGGACCTATTACAAGGTACACGTGAACACTTTTTTTTTTACATGGAACGACGAAAACATACTTTACAGGAGACTATAGTTAATTCATGTAGACAAGATTAGACCGTAAAATTCAGAAGATAAAGGAATAATTAGAAGACAGACCTACTAGACAGGTAACCATTCTCACTTCACAATTTCAGGGTGTAATAATAACCCAATGATAACTAAAGGGGAGTTTATTCACAATCGTAAACGGAATACATAACTTCACGAGGATACAAGTCACGTCGAGTCAGCGAGTCAGCACAGGTTGAGAAACTTTGGGGTACTTAACGTCGTGCGATCCGGAGGGATAGGTAGTGGTTGAGGGCCTCAAGTGAGTCTGAGTACAGGTAGCTCAGTCACTACGGTAGGTCGGTAGAGTAGGAGACATCAGGGGAAGAGGAGGACGGGGGTTAGGGAGGGTCGAAGTCTCAGAAAAGGTTACTCAGTTGAGAAGCGTACTCCACCGGTTTCATGACCTCAAAGTCGACATCGTAGTAAGGAAGGTTTCTTTAGGGTCCCGACTAGAGGAAGTTTTACCTGACCAACTTAGAGGAACGTCAGGTTCCCTGAGAGTTCTCAGAAGAGGTTGTGGTGTCAAGTTTTCGTAATTAAGAAGACGCGAGTCGGAAGAAGTGTCAGGTTGAGAGTGTAGGTATATACTGATGGTATCGGAACTGATCTGCCTGGAATCAGCCGTTTCATTACAGAGACGAAAACTTACATGATAGATACAACCAGTATTGAAAAGAAGGGTCTTCATTCGCAGAAAATTAAAGTACCGACGTTAGTAGTAGACGTCACTAAAACCTCTGGGGGTTTTATTTCAGACTGTGACAAAGGTCACAAAGGGGTAGATAAAGGGTACTTCTCTACCTACATATATAATTATAAAAATATTAATAATATAATAGAAGAATCTAACTAGGGTTCTAGTAATACATCATAGGAAGAAACAGAGAAAATTGTTAGAAATAAAATTTCAGATAAAATAGACTATACTCATAACAATGAGTCCGAAACAAAATTAAAGGTAAAGGTACCTTATTAAAAAAGGTTGGGGAGGGAGTGAAACAGACATACACGGGGATCCAGACTTCACCTAGACAACATCTGTTGTATGTATACACAGAAGAAAACATAGGTAACTTGGTTAGACACAGAAAACCAACCTCATGAATCACGTTAATGTAGGTCACATTAATAACTATACATACTAGGATAATTGTAAATGAAATAACACACCCAAACGAAAACATTCAGAAAGAAAGAGAACAAAGAGGTCAGATCTCTTTATGGAAATCGTAAACAACAGTTCCACCAAACCACCACGACTTAAGAGAATTGAAAAGAACAGACATTTCGAAAACTAAAGAGGTGGTTTAAAATTACTCTAGGAACGACCTATCTCACTAGTACCAACATCCAAAAAAGAAAAGTAATGAAATTCATATAGGACGGTGGTGAGGGATGTCGGACGTATTAAAGTCAGCTGTTTAGTCGAAAATTGGAATACTCCTAAGGGAACATATAATAAATAACGAAAAATGAACGAAGTAAATTATAAAAAAAGAAACATAAATTAAAAAAAATCAGACTAATTATACATAGAACCGTACAAAGAGAAATCTGAAGAGGACATACCCTGAGAGACCCGAGACCTGAACCCACTGATAAGAAAAAAAGACACAATCCCTTCAAAAACTCATATTATAGAACTTTATAAAAGTGTATGTGAAAGAAAAAGAGAAGAAAAGGACCCTGGGGATATTTAGTTTACAACCACACGAATTACAACAGGGTGTCCAGAGACTCTGACAGGTGTAAAGTAAAGTAAGAAAAAAAAATTCTTAAGACAAGAGGAAGTCAATGAAGGTGGTGAGGTAGAAGACCGTGTGTATAGATATGTAAGTAAGAAGACAGAGTCAATAAGACGATAACCAAGAGAGATCACGTAAAAAATAAAGTCAATAATATAACAAGTGACGACTAACAGACAAGAAATGAAGATCCAGGAACACTTTATAAACAACACAGAAGAGTTAAACACGGAGTTAAGAGAAATAGACACGGAAGTAAGATAAAGACTATAAAACGTAATAGAAATGATAACGATGAGACTTAATAAAAAGTCGATCTAAGATAAATGAGAAGTAAAAAACAACACACTCAAAAATGGAACGAGGAAGTAGAAGACGTACAAAGAAAAAGACTAAAACAAATAGAATGAATGGGAAAATCCCCCAAAGGAAAGGTATCCGACATCCTAGTACCTCAGACGGGGATCACCAACCCCAACCTGGGCACGGAACTCTTCCGAAGGACTACCCCCCTATGACACGGACACAAGACTATCACCTCCACTTAAAACAAGAGACTATCACGATGTAGGCTACCACACAAAACTCCATAGATACTTGAATCATACCGAAATCCGTAGGAGGGTCTTTTACCCAACTAAACACAAGGACAAAGGATCAACACTCACACTCCGTAGGTCATGAGCTCTAACGAACGGAAACCCACCTCGATCAAGAATTACAGCTTTATTCCCGGAAACCCTCTCGAGAGTGACTAATTAAAAGGTCCTTCAGTCCTCAAGAAACCACCAGGTCGGAGAACCTGAACCAAGAGGATAGAGTCTCTAAGTCCGGGTTGGGGACCCACTTCGTGGTTATGAGATGTTCGGTGTGTCGTGTCTTCTCTCTCTTTTTCTTTTTGTACTT
This sequence comes from Capra ibex, assembly GCA_006410555.1. Lineage (NCBI taxonomy): Eukaryota > Metazoa > Chordata > Mammalia > Artiodactyla > Bovidae > Capra > Capra ibex. Next base: position 19,641,916 of record SJYO01038709.1, read on the forward strand.
TGTTTTTTCGTTTCTGTCTTTTTATAGGTTCTCTTTACCATTTCCTTTTAGTTTGTATCTGTGTGTTTTTTCTCTGTGTACGTGTTTTTCGTCTATTTATTTCCTTTGTTTTACTTTCTCTCTTTATTTGTTTGTTTGTTTTTTTGGGTATTTACTTTTGTTTTTGTGATTGTTTTTGTGTTTTGGTTCTAATTTAGTTCAAGTCTTTCGTTCGGTTTTTTCCCCGTTTCTTTTGTATTTTCTCTATGTGGTTATGTTATTTTTCTTTTTTTGATTTTTATTTTCGTTCTACTTTTGTTTTCCTTTTTATGTTTTATGGTTTCTTCATTTCTAATCTATTTATACTTTGTATTAATTTTTATTCTATTTGTTTCTTTCCTTTTTTTTGTACCTTTTACGTTGTATTACTTTTTCATGACGTCTTTATCTTCTTTTACTTAAAGAAATTATTTTCGTATGTTTTTAATTTTCATTTACTTTTTAAAATTTTTCATCTCATTATTAAATTTCTCTTGTCGTTTTTTATGTATATCTATTATTATTATTATTTATTTTTCTTGTCGTTATCTTGTTTGGTTTCTTCTTCATACAGATATATACCCTCACTTCACTCTTTCTCTTTCATTATAATTCTGCTTATAAAAGGACACAAGAATCACAGTCATTAGAACGGGGGTGTCACTCGAGTTCGGTTCGACGAATGAGTCCTTCAGCAGGTTATAAAGATCCTTAAAGAGAGAGTTAAAACTCCGTAACGAAAGGAGATTAATCTTCGTACGATTATCCATATTTTATAGAACGATTTTTGATTGTTCCCCTATGAGACGGGGGAAGACTACAGATATAGTCTTCGAAAGAGACAGAGAGAATATAAAATTATTTTGAAATAATGTGTTTTCGAGATTTCTTTCCGTTACGTTTTCTTACGAGTTTGATGGTGTGTTAACGTGAGTAGAGTGTACGATCATTTCATTACGAGTTTTAAGAGGTTCGGTCCGAAGTCGTTATGCACTTGGCACTTGAGGGACTACAAGTTCGACCAAAATCTTTTCCGTCTCCTTGGTCTCTAGTTTAACGGTTGTAGACGACCTAGTACCTTTTTCGTTCTCTCGAGGTCTTTTTGTAGATAAAGACGAAATAACTGATACGGTTTCGGAAACTGACACACCTAGTGTTCTTTGACACCTTTTAAGACTTTCTCTACCCTTATGGTCTGGTGGACTGGACGGAGAACTCTTTAGACATACGTCCAGTCCTTCGTTGTCAATCTTGACCTGTACCTTGTTGTCTGACCAAGGTTTATCCTTTTCCTCATGCAGTTCCGACATATAACAGTGGGACGAAGAAATTGAAGATACGTCTCATGTAGTACTCTTTGCGACCTGACCTTCTTTGTGTTCGACCTTAGTTCTAACGGCCCTCTTTATAGTTATTGGAGTCTATACGTCTACTGTGGTGGGAATACCGTCTTTCACTTCTCTTCGATTTTTCGGAGAACTACTTTCACCTCTCACTTTTTCAACCGAATTTCGAGTTGTAAGTCTTTTGCCTCTAGTACTGTAGGCCAGGGTAGTGAAGTACCCTTTATCTACCCCTTTGTCATCTTTATCACAGTCTGAAATAAAAACACCCGAGGTTTTAGTGACGTCTACCACTAACGTCGGTACTGTAATTTTCTGCGAATGAGGAACCATCTTTTAAATACTGGTTGGATCTATCATATAAGTTTTCGTCTCTGTAATGAAACGGCTGATTCCAGGAAGATCAGTTCCGATACCAAAAAGGACACCAGTACATACCTACACTCTCAACCTGACACTTCTTCCGACTCGCGGCTGCTTAACTACCAAAACTTGACACCACAACCTCTTCTGAGAAGTCTCAGGGAACCTGACGTTCCTCTAGGTTGGTCAGGTAAGACTTCCTCTAGTTGGGACCCTAAAGAAACCTTCCTTACTACGATTTCGACTTTGAGGTCATGAAACCGGTGGAGTACACTTCTCAACTGAGTAATCTTTTCTGAGACTACGACCCCCCCTAATCCCCGTCCTCCTCTTCCCCTGCTGACTCCTACTCTACCGACCTACCGTAGTGTCTGAACTACCGGCACTCAGACTCACTTGAGGCCCTCTACCACTACCTATCCCTCCGGACCGCACGACACTAAGTACCCCAGTGTTTCTCAGCCTGTACTGACTCGTTTACTTGACTTGACTTGACTGTGTTTTCAAGAATCACTAGTTCAGAGTACTGATCGGGGTCTAACTTATGGAGAGGAGACCTCCGGTTCTTAGGGTCGTAACAAGTACCAAGTATCACCGTTGGAAAGTTGTGGGTCTGTTCTCTCCCGTTTTTGTCGTCGACTAATTCCGAGTGAACGAGTACCCCGTCCCCTCTCCCTCCCAATCCTGTCAGTGTCCACCCTAGACAACTCTCACGGACACCACCGTCTCCAGACGCCCTTTAATGATGTTGGACTCCACCCAGTACATGAGAGGGTCCCCTCAACCGGGGCCCAACATCAGACAACAGTCACGGTCCGACATGTCCGAGGGTCCTTCCACACCCGTCACTGGATACGGACGAGTTTCGAACTACCGTCGACACTGTAGACAGTGAGGGTGGAGACCACATCCTCTGTCGTCGGTACTGAGTGTGGTGGAGAACTCGAATGGATCTACCACAAGATGGTAGATACTTACGTACCTCAATCTCTCAAGTACTGATCGGATGTGAAGAGGAGAACACAGGTTTCTGTTACTAGAGAATAGGGAGACCTTTCGAGTCCGAAAAGGACTTGAAGGTGTCGACACAACATGATCGGGGGAATCTGGTAGAAGTATCCGTCAGTTCTGGTCGGGAGAGGAACCTCAGACTGGAGACTTCGGACTCGGTGTCGTGAGTCGGAGGTGAGCGGGGTCACCCGTACGTCTATTCCTAAAGTCCGACCCCCACGACCAACCGTTGTTAGAGACACTTTTTCAGAGAGGTGAAAAGGGAGACGTTCGGACAACGACAAGACAGGAGACTCCAAGGTTTCAAGGGGTGACTCTCTAAATACAACTCCGTCTAACTATCCCTCACGTCTTTGGTGATTTCTCCTCCACTGTTTGTATAAAAAAGGGAAATAAGTACGTTAAGAAAACGGGATCAGTACAGCCTGTACAAAGAGAATTCGAGACACAATGATACCGTTGTTAGATAAAATGGACTTCCGATCGAAAGGAATCCGGGCCTCGATTACTGAGTCAAATCAAGTCAAGTCAAGTCAGTGAGTCAGAACAGACTGATAAACGCTGGGGTACTTAGTGTCGTGTGGTCCGGAGGGACAGGTAGTGGTTGAGGGTCTCAAGTGGGTTTGAGTACAGGTAGCTCAACCACTACGGTAGGTCGCTAGAGTAGGAGACAGCAGGGAAAGAGGAGGACGGGGGTTAGGGAGGGTCTTAGTCTCAGAGAAGGTTACTCAGTTGAGAAGCGTACTCCACCGGTTTCATAACCTCCAAGTCGAAGTCGTAGTCAGGGAGGTTACTTGTGGGTCCTGACCACAGGAAATCCTACCTGACCAACCTGGAGGAACGTCAGATGAGTACTCAGAAGAGGTTGTGGTATCAACTTTTCGTCGTTAAGAAGCCGTGAGTCGAAAGAAGTGTCAGGTTGAGAGTGTAGGTATGTACTGGTGACCTTTTTGGTATCGGAACTAATCTGTTTGGAAACAACAGTTTCATTATAGAGACGAAAACTTATACGATAGATCTACCAGTATTGAAAGGAAGGTTCCTCATTCGCACAAAATTAAAGTACCGACGTCAGTGGTAGACGTCACTAAAACCTCGGGGGGTTTTATTTCAGACTGTTATAAAGGTGACAAAGGGGTAGATAAAGGGTACTTCACTACCCTGGTCTACGGTACTACAGTCAAAAGACTTACAACTCGAAATTCGGTTGAAAAAGTGAGGGGAGAAAGTGAAAGTAGTTCTCCGAAAAATCAAGGAGAAGTGAAAGACGGTATTCCCACCACAGTAGACGTATAGACTCCAACAACTATAAAGAGGACCGTTAGAACTAAGGTGGAACACGAAGAAGGTCGAGTCGCAAAGAGTACTACATGAGACGTATATTCAATTTCTTCGTCCCACTGTTATATGTCGGAACTGTATGAGGAAAAGGATAAACCTTGGTCAGACAACAAGGTACAGGTCAAGATTAACAATGAAAGACTGGACGTATATCCAAAGAGTTCTCCGTCCAATCCACCAGACCATAAATGTAGAGAAGGTTCCTAAAAGGTGTCAAATAACACTAGGTGTGTAAGTTTCCGAAACCGTGTCAGTTATTTCGTCTTTATCTACAAAAAGACCTTGAGAGAACGAAAAAGGTACAGGTCGTCTACAACCGTTAAACTAGAGACCAAGGAGACGGAAAAGATCTTGGTCGAACTTGTAGACCTTCAAGTGTCAAGTACATAACGACTTCGGACCGAACCTCTTAAAACTCGTAATGAAACGATCGCACACTCTACTCACGTTAACACACCATCACACTCGTAAGAAACCGTAACGGAAAGAAACCCTAACCTTACTTTTGACTGGAAAAGGTCAGGACACCGGTGACGACTCAAAAGGTTTAAAAGACCGTATAACTCACGTCGTGAAAGTGTCGTAGTAGAAAGTTCTAAACTTTGTCGAGTTCACCTTAAGGTTGTGGAGGTGATCGAAACGAGGATCACTACGAAAGATTCCTGGTGAACTGAAGTCTAAGGTCCTACAGACCGAGATCCACTCACTAGTGTGGTAGCACTAATAGACCCAGTACTTCGAGAAAAAACATGTCAAGAGGACACATAAGAACGGTGGAGAAGAATTATAGAAGACGAAGACAATCCAGGTATGGTAAAGACAGGAAATAGCTCGGGTAGAAACATACTTTACAAGGGAACCATAGAGATTAAAAGAACGTCTCTAGAGATCAGAAAGGGTAAGATAACAAAAGGAGATAAAGAAACGTAACTAGTGACTTCTTCCGAAAGAATAAAGAGGAACGAAACCTTGAGACGTAAGTCTACGAATATATAAAGGAAAAGAGGAAACGAAAAGCGAAGAAAAGAAAAGTGTCGATAAACATTCCGGAGGGTCTGTCGGTAAAACGAAAAAACGTAAATAAAAGGTACCCTTACCAGAACTAGGGACAGAGAACATGTTATAGTGCTTGGAGGTAGGTATCTAGTAGTCCGTGAGACAGATAGTCTAGATTACTGATGTTTCCTATATGGAGTCGGTCCCTGTACGACGAGTCTAGTAAGAGGGACCGATCAGAACCCGGTCACAATATAGTCTTACGTACAATATCCTCTTCCAGGTCCATTTTGGTGTCGGAACTCGAGACCCAATTGGGCAAGGAAGACCGATTAGAGTACGACTACAGTAGGCTCCTATATACAATACCCTTTTCCAGATCTGTGTCAAAAGTGTTTGAACTCCGTAAGGAAAATAAATAGGAGTCGTCGGTAGTCTTTTTCATCTGTTATGAGATGAATTTGTTAACTCTATCCACTAGAAAGATGGGGAAGACTACAGATACATTATTCGAAAAAGATAGTCAAAATGAAATTATTTCAGAGATAATGTTTTTCGAGACCCTCTGACTCTGGTACAGAAACTAGGGTCTCAATTTAGAAGAGAAAGTTTCGGGTGCTTAGGTCTTTGTGGTAAGTGGTTTGTGGTATTCGATATGTTGGTCACTCCCCGAAAGACTCACATACCTTTAAAAAGGAGGAAGTGTCGAGGGAGAATCTCCGTGTACAGGGTAGGGTTAAGGAAACAGAGAAAAAGTGAATAAAGAAAACACGATGGGGTAATCCACCTCTAATCGAACGTAAAAACCTTCAGACTCTAGAAGACGGTCGTAAGTCATCCACAAGAAATCCTCCAGAAGGTGTACGTCTATACAAAAACTACATAAACAACACTCCTTCAACTAGAGGTGTAGAATGAGGAGACGGTAGAACTTCTAAGGGGGAGTTCACAAAATACAAGATCTTGAAATCCAAGTTAAATGGTACGAAAGTTTCCCAACGTGTTCCGTAAGTTGTTACCAGGAGAAAGACTCGTGTGTCAAATATGGGTCTCGTTTTTAGAAATAATGATAAAAATGATCGGGGATCTATAATCGAGGGTCAAAAATAAAGTATAACACGTCTGAGTTAATTGGGACAACTAAGACAATCATACAAATTACTTCTAACAGACTCCCCGTCTAAATATACGGAACAGAATATTAAGGTCCGTCCCCTTCGTAAGGGGTTACTCTATATTACAGATAAGGTGTTATTTTAACCCACTTTATCTACATTAGTAAAATAAGTTTCGGTTAAAGTTATACCCGAAGGACCACCGTGTCACCATTTCTTAGACGGACCGTTATGTCCTTTGTGTTCTCTAGGGACCCGACCCCTCTAGGGTACCTCTTCCTTTACCGATGGATGAGGTCATAAGAACGGACCTTTTAAGGTACTTGTCTTCTGGAACCATCCAATGTCAGGTACCCCAGTGTTCCTCAACCTGTACTGACTTACTGATGCGTCTTGAAAGTAGAGTCAGAACAGTTGAAAATATGTAAATCAAAAGTAATTCTCGGATAGTTGTTCGAAACCAGAGTGTTCTTCAGAATCTTCGAAAGGAAAAATAGGGCGTCGGTGAAATAGATAAAAATATGTTTACGAAACCCAAGGAGCTCACTCCCTAACTTAGTTCCCTGAGTTCGGTAAAACAGTTAGAAATTAAACTAATTGTGTTAAAACATTTAGTTAATATCAAGTTAATTTTTAAAAGGTAGAACAACCCTTCTTCAGATATCTGAAAGGGAGTAGAAAAAAAGACATTTAGTTAGATCAATCGTAATTAACTGGTGATAACAAAAATAAAAAAAATTTAAAAAATAAAAAAAATTAAAATTTTAGAAATAAAAAAAATTAAAATAAAAAATAAAAAATTTAAAATTTTAGAAATTAAGAATGTACGTAAGGGTTTGTACTTGGGGGGAGGGTGGAGGGAGGGGTATTGTAGAGAGACCCAGTAGGGGTACGTGGTCGGGGTTCGTACGACATAGGACGCAGTCTGTATCTGACCGCTAAGTTAAGAATGTACTATCATATGTACAATCTTACGGTAAGAGGGTTTAGTAGGGTGGGAGAGGGAGAGGGAGACTCAGGTTTTCAGGCAATATGTGTAGACACAGAAAAAACGACAGAACGTATGTCCCAGCAGTAACGGTAGAAAGAACGGCTAATATGTCTCACTTCATTCGGTCTTTCTTTTTGTGGTTATGTCATATGATTGTGTATATATACCTTAAATTAACTGGTGATAACAAAAATTTAAAAAATAATATCAATTAAATAGTACAATAAAATAAAAGTCCATATGTTGTTTCACTTAGCTAATATGTATATTTGTTTAGGTGAGAAAAAATTTTCTAAGAAAAGGATACATCCGGTAATATCTCATGACTCATCTCAAGGGACACGATATACCGTCCAATAACAATCAATAGATAAAATAGATATCATCACACATATACAGTCAGAGTTTGAGTGTTAAATAGGGAGGGGGGTTGAATAGTGGACCATTGGTGTTCTAACAAACGATGTAGACACAGAGACGAAGACAAAACATTCATTCAAATAAACATGAGGGGGAAAAATTCTACGGTGTATGTTCGTTATAGTATACTATAATCGGAAAGAGACAGACTGAATGAAGTGAGTCATACTTTTAGAGGTCCAGGTAAATACAACGACGTTTACCGAAATAAAACAAGAAAAATACTGACTCACTATAAAATAACCTACATAGTGTAGAAAAAAGAGGTGTAGGAGAGACCGTAAATAACACATGTCTCAAAAACTACGACCGGTTAAATAGGACACACTCCACTATGGAATGACTTCAAAACTAAACGTAAAGAGATTATTACTCACTACAACTCGTAGAAAAGTACACGAAAAACCAGTAGGTATACAAAAGAAACCTCTTTACAGATAAATCTAGAAGGGTGTAAAAAACTAGACTAAAAAACAAATATAACTCGGTGTACTCGACATTAATTGGTTACAAAGAAAATCGTAGACATTCTGTGTAATTCCACTTAGGTTTTGGTGTTCAGTCAGTAGGGTTTGTTAAAAAAGGAACAAAAAAAGTAAACAAAATCGGATTCCATCGAGAACCAATCAGTTCATACGTACACTTTCAACCTGGTATTTCTCCCGTCTCACGGTTTATTAACTTCGAAAACTTGACACCACGACCTTTTCTAAGAAATCTCAGACAACCTGTCTTTCCTCTAGTTTTGTCAGTCAGGATTTCCTTTAGTTGGGACTTATGAGTAACCTTCCTGACTACGACTTCGACTTCGAGATTATTAAACCGGTGGACGATGCTTGTTAACTGAGTGACCTTCTGGGACTACGACCCTTTCTAACTTCCGTCGTCCTCTTCTCCCATCGTCTCCTATTCTATCGACCTACCGTAGTGACTAAGTTACTTGTACTTGAACCCGTTTGAGACCCTCTACAACTCCCTGTTCCTCCGGACCACACGACACGGTAGGGAACCTAGTGTCTCTCAGTCTTTACTGAACCTTTGACTTGTCACTATCGTTCCATCAAGAATTCAATCGACAATGTAAAAAAATTTATATGAAATAACAAATAAAAATAAAAAATTTATCTGTGATTATTTTGTCTTTTGAGAAATTTTTAAATGGTCAAATTTTCAAAGAGGTTAAATTTCTTAGGTAGTAGACGGGTAACTGTTTATCATAGAATTATAACTGAGTTTGGTCATTCTGTACTCCCCGTAGGTTTGTTCTCTCACGTTTCCTTTTAGATTGTTCAAAGTGTTTTAGTGTTTTAGATCTTTCAATGAAGAGTTTTGTCAGAATCTTTCTTTTCCAGAGTAACATGTCCGTCTATGTACTTTCACTTCAACAGTTTCCGGAGTCTCTCAACAGTGTCGGTCGGTTTCTGACGAGTATTAGAGTCAGACAAAAGGACCGACGGTTTATACGCGTTATACATGGAAGACGTAACGTCACTGTTTCGAAAAGTATCCTTCTAGTCAATCTAGAAGATGACTAGTCAATCTTGTAGATGTAGATTTCCTTCTAGTCAATCTTATAGACTAGTCGATCTTGTAGACGTAGATTTTATGTATGTCTCTCTTTAAGTTCAAGGGACATCTTCCCGAAAACAAGAAAATTCCAGTTTTAAGACTTTTCTGTAAGATAGTTTGACCTAAAAAAGATCGACTTGTTCGTTCTTTTAAAATTTTTCATTAAAATCATACAGTTTCCTTAGGATTAATCCGATAAAAATCCACTATAAAGGAATTAAGAGTCAATTCGTTCAATAACATTCATATTTAAGAAATACATTGTATTATTTTATAAGGGTCACAGAGAGTTGACTACTATTGGGTGAACCACAGAAAGTCGACTCGTTTTAGAAGGACCGTAGAAAACCGACTCCTAAGGGTTGAGTCTCCATGAGTACATGGAGAAGAACTTTGATACAAAGTTCCTTTTAGATGAGTAGGTCACTCCTCAAATCGTTATAACTTATTTTGAATCCTAGTGGTCGGTTATTGTCCTCTAGGTTCCGGGTTCCCTTTGAGTGGGTTTAATCAAACCTGAGAGGTTCCTCTACTCATCCGTCTTCTCCCGGAGACGACCATGGTTTCGAAACTAAGGTGTCTTAAGTCTACTCTCTGTCTTTAGATGAAACAAAGGGAAACACCAACGGTTTTGACTACTGACTTTTTTTTTTTTTTTTTTCGTGGCGGATCTTCAACTCTTAATACAAAATAAATTACCGAAGGACTTATTATGTCGAGTCCTATTTCGGAGAGTCTATCCAGATTCTTTGATAAGGTTTCCCTATTTCCTCCTCGGTCCATTATATTCTAAAAAAAAAGAAAAAAACGACTTTTTTTTTCGTACATCATTTTGTAAGTTTCTAACAACGATTAGTGTTATATCTGTAGAGTTCAATTACTAAAAAAAAAAAAAACAGAAAGGTTTCTACCATTCTACGTTCTCAGACCCAAGTAACTTTAATGAGGAAAGTATATGGAGAATTGATAGATCCCGGTCATAGGAGAAATAGAGGTAGAACTTAAGGGGACTCACATGATAGTCCTCGTCGAGTCACTGACTACCGAACTATCGGTTTTGTACAAAACAAGTTCCCTTACCTTCCGTTGTGAAAAACAAATAACTTCACTGTCCGTTATCAAAAACAGGTGTGTCTCTTACGAGATACTAAGTTTGTTTTCAAAGTTTTGTCAAAGTTTTACCTTCTACTTAAGGATACATTCATTTAGATTGTTCCTTCTGTAAAATAACTATCGTCATGTCAAATTTCTTTCTTTATGTATCCAATCTTTAACTAAAATAACTTTCAAGTTTAAAGTTATGTAGTCGTATAAATAAAAATCTTTTGTAAAAACGAAACAACTCTATCGTGATTATGGAGCTGGATTTCATCATATCGAAAGAAGAAGAAGAAAAAAAAATAGTGTGAGAATTTTGGTTCTAACACCCTTAGATGACTGTACCCAAGTTTACGGTTAAGACGAAGAGTGAGTATTACCCTCGAACTCATTTAGTAAGGTGGAAAGATTTGGAGTCAATGGAGTGCACATTTTGATCTATTACTTTGGACCAAACCATCTCAGTAATTCCAAACTTTCATATAACTTCAGAAACTTATAACACTTTAAATGTCTATATTTCCCTTTGGATTTAGATTCCTTAAGAATTTAGGTTAAAAATCTTAGGTTTTTCAAACGTTTTGGGATCTTACTTTTCATCGTTTTTAAATCTCACTTTTTCATCGTTTTAAAATTAGATTTATTCTCCTGTCCTATGTAATCTTAGTCCTAATCTTTTTATAAATACTAAGCCCAACCCCAACGTTGTTCTGTTTATAAATCTATCTCCAATGTTATTCTGTTTATAAGTCTATTAAAAAAAAGATTCATAGTCATGGTTATATGCATCATGTTTATGTATGGGGAATCGTGTCTACATAAATAGATATATATGTATACATACTTAAGTCAAGTCAAGTCAGTGAGTCAGTACAGGCTGAGAAACTCCATGGTACCTGACGTCGTGTGGTCCGAAGGGACAGGTAGTGGTTGAGGGTCTCGTACGAGTTTGAGTACAGGTAGCTTAGTCACTACGGTAGGTTGGTAGAGTACGATACAGTAGGGGAAGAGGACGGAAGTTAGAAAGGGTCATAGTCCCAGTAAAGGTTACTCAGTCAAGAAGTGTAGTCAACCGGTTGTATAAGTCGAAATCGTAGTCGAGAATGTTACTTATAAGTCCTGACTAAAGGAAATCTTTACTGACCAAACTAGAGGAACGTCAGTTTCCCTGAGAGTTCTCAGAAGAGGTTGTGGTATCAACTTTTGGTAGTTAAGAAATCACGAGTCGAAAGAAATATCGGGTTGAGAGCGTAGGTATGTACCGATGACCCTTTTGGTATCGAAACTGATCTACCTGGAAACAATCGTTTCATTACAGAGACGAAAAATTATACGACAAATCCAACCGGTGTCGAAAAGAAGGTCCTCTTTCGTAGAAAATTAAAGTACCGACGTCAGTGCCAGACGTCACTAAAACCTCCGGGGGTTTTATTTCAGAGAGTGACAAAGGTAACAAAGGGATTGTTAAACGGTAGTTCACTACCCTGGTCTATGGTACTAGAACCAAAAGACTTACAGCTCAAAATACGGTTGAAAAAGTGAGAGGAGAAAATGAAAGTAGTTCTGTGAGAAATCAAGAAGAAGTGAAAGAGGGTATTCCCACCACAGTAGACACATGGATTCCAATAACTATGAAGACCGTTAGAACTAAGGTCGAACACGAAGTAGGTCGGACTGTAAAGTGTACTACATGAGACGTATATTCAATTTATTCGTCTCACTATTATATGTCGGAACTGTATGAGGAAAAGACTAAATCTTCGTCAGATAACAGGGTACGGGTCAAGATTACCAACGAAGAACTGGACGTATGTCTAAAGAGTTCTCAGTCCATTCCACTAGAATATAAGGGTAGAGAAATTCCTAAAAGGTCAAACAACACTAGGTGTTTCAATTTCCGAAACTGTATCAGTTATTTCGTCTTCATCTACCAAAAGACCTTGGGAGAACCAAAAAGTTACTAGGTTGTCTATCACCGTTAAACTAGAGACGAATGAGATCGAAAAGATTTAGGTCGAACTTATAGACCTTAAAGTGTCAAGTATATGACAACTTCTGAACGAACCTCATAAAACTCGTAATAAAACGATCGTACACTCTACTGAATTTAACACGTCATCAGACTTGTAAGAAACCGTGACGGAAAGAAACCCTAACCTTACTTTTGACTGGAAAAGGTCGTAACACCGGTGACGACTCAAAAGTTTTAAACGATCGTATACTCACTTCGTGAAGGTGTCGTAGTAGAAAATCCTAAACTTTATCGAGTTCACCTTAAGGTAACGGAGGTGATCGAAACAAACATCACTACGAAGGATTCCGGGTAAACTGAAACGTAAGGTCCTACAGACCAAGATCCACTCACTAGTACGCTAGGACCAATAGATCCAGTACTTCTAGAAAAAGCATATCAAGAAGGCACATAAGAACGGTGCAGAAGAATTATAGAAGACAAAGACAATCCGGGTATGGTAAATACAGGAAATAACATGGGTAGAAACGTACTTTGCAAGGAAACCATAGGTAGTAAAAGAACTTCTCTAGAGATAAGAAAGGGTAAGATAATAACAGAAGATAAAGGAACGTAACTAGTGATTCCTTCCCAAAGTATAGAAAGGAACGATAAAAAACCTTGAGACGTAAGTTTACCCATATAGAAAGGAAAAGAGGAAACGGAAATCGAAGAGAAGAAAAGTGTCGATAAAAGTTCCGGAGGGGTCCTTTGGTAAAACGGAAAAACGTAAAAAATAGAACCCCTACCAGAACTAGTAACCGAGACCATGTTACAATGCTTGGAGACAGGTATCAAGAAGTACCTGAGACAGATAGTCCAGATTAGGGACCTTAGATAAACAGTGAAGGTGACATATTAGTATTCCCTAAACTAAATCCAGTATGGATTTACCAGATCACTAAAAGGGATGAAAGAAGTTAAATTCAGACTTAAACCGTTATTCCTCAAGTACTAGACTTGGTGTCAGTCGAGGACACAACAACAACAACAAAAAAAAAAAAAAGACTGACATATCTCGAAGAGGTAGAAACCGACTTTTCTTATATTAGTTAGACTAAAGTCATAACTGGTAGACTACTATAGGTACGTATCTCAGTAGAGAACACAACAACTTTCTCCCACGAACGATACTTGACCGTGGAATATAAATAAATTGTTACTTCTCTTAAATTACTTACGTGAATTTGAAAAATAGATTACTATGAACAAAGTCCATTTATTCTGTTTATAATTGAGTTATAATTGCTGTGCCAACGTGAGTAGAGTGTGTGATCATTTCATTATAAGTTATAAGAGGTTCGGTCCGAAGTCGTTATACACTTGACACTTGAAGGTCTACAAGTTCGACCAAAATCTTTTCCGTCTCCTTGGTCTCCAGTTTAAAGGTTGTAGGCGACCTAGTAGTTTTTCCGTTCTCAAGGTCTTTTTGTAGATAAAGACGAAATATCCGATACGGTTTCGGAAATTGTCACACCTAGTGTTATTTGACACCTTTTAAGAAGTTGTCTACCCTGATAGTCTGGTGGACTGGACGGAGAACTCTTTGGACATCCTTCGTTGTCAATCTTGACCTGTACCTTGTTGTCTGACCAAGGTTTATCCTTTTCCTCATGTAGTTCTGACATATAACAGTAGGACGAATAAATTGAAGATACGTCTCATGTAGTACTCTTTGCGACCCGACCTTCTTTGTGTTCGACTTTAGTTCTAACGACCCTCTTTATAGTTATTGGAGTCTATACGTCTACTGTGGTGGGAATACCGTCTTTCACTTATTCTTGATTTCTCGGAGAACTACTTTCACTTTCTCCTCTCACTTTTGTAACCGAATTTCGAGTTGTAAGTCTTTTGATTCTAGTACCGTAGGTCAGGGTAGTGAAGCACCCTTTATCTACCCCTTTGTCACCTTTGTCACCGACTGAAATAAAAAGACCCGAGGTTTTAGTGACGTCTACCACTAACGTCGGTACTTTAATTTTCTATGAACGAGTAACCTTCCTCTCAATACTGGTTGGACCTGTCGTGTAATTCTTCGTCTCTGTAATGAAACGGTTGTCTCCAGGCAGATCAGTTCCGATACCAAAAAAGTCATCAGTACATACCTACACTCTCAACCTGATATTTCTTTCGACTCGAGATTTCTTAACTACGAAATCTTGACACCACAACCTCTTCTGAGAACTCTAAGGGAACCTGACGTTCCTCTAGGTTGGTCAGGTAGGATTTCCTTTATTCAGACCTTATAAGTAACCTTCCTGACTACAACTTCCACTTTGAGGTCATGAAACCGGTGGACTACGTCTCGACTGAGTAAATTTTTCTGGGACTACGACCCTTTCCAACTTCCTTCCTCCTATTCCCCTACTGTCTCCTACTTTACCAACTTACCGTAGTGGCTGAGTTACCTGTACCCAAACCCATCTGAAACCGTAAACCACTACCTGTCACTCCGGACCGCACGACACCAAGTACCCTAGCGTTTCTCAGTCTGCACTACTCGCTGACTTAACTTAACTAACTTAAAGGTTGATCGTCACTTATTTGACTCCGTTCCTCTGTATTCTGACTCAAGTGTATCAATGAACCACTATCTTATTCTCACATTAGGGTCCGAAACTTGTCACGACAATACATGTAAGTACATGTCTAAAAACAAACACGTGGTTAAAATAGACAAAAGTTTGAAAACTTAACCGGGGTAACTATGTATAATAAAAATTTTTTCCTTAATAAAATTTAACTTCATATGTAGACACAGTGAAAACGACAGAGCGTATGTCCCAATAGCAATGGTAGAAAGATTTAAGGTATATATACGTAATCATATGACATAACCACAAAAAGAAAGACCGAATGAAGTGAGACATATTGTCTGAGGTCAAAGTTAATATAACTTCGTGTTTTACGGAGTTTATGGGTTTCGTTAGAACTCTTTCTTGTCTCGAGTTACTTGGTGTGAAGGATTTAAGTCTGTTACTATGACAGTAGATTTGTAATGACCATAACTGTGTTTTTGTCTGTGTATCTAGTCACCCTATAGTATCTCTCGAGTCTTTATTTGGGTGTGTGAAGACCAGTTAATTAGATACTGTTTCCTTAGTTCTTATATGTCACCTCTTTTCTATCAGGGAAGTCTTTCACTCCGACCCTTTAGACCTGTCTATGTAAATCTTTCACTTTAATCCTGTAAGACATTGTGGTATCCTAGAAGGGAACATCGAGTCCGCCATTTCTTAGACGGAAGTTACGTTCTCTGGGTCCAAACTAAGACCCTTCTAGGGGACCTCTTCCTTTACCGTTGGGTGAGGTCATAAGAAGGAACCTCTTAGGGTACCTGTCTCCTCGGACCGTCCGATTTCAGGTACCACAGTGTTCTCAACCTGTACTGAATCACTGATTTGGTGGTGGATTGTGGTATTTGTGTTTATTTGAATTTTACCTAATTTCTAGATATACCTTCTGATCTATGAGGATCTCTTATTTAAATCTTTTGAATATGTAAATAATTTTGAAATATTTTTAAATATTTTGAGGATCTCTTTTTAAATCCGTCTTATGTGAAGTCATAATTAGTGTCGTTATAAATAAACCCAGATTGAGGATTTCATTCCTTTTATTTTGTTTTGTTTATTTACCATGCATTAATTTCAATTTTTGACAACGTGTCGTTTCCTTTGGTATCCGTTTTACTTTTCTGTTGGATGACAAACCCTTTTTATAACAATTTGTTATACTGGTTAACAACAACAAGTTAACGATTCAGTAGAAACTGATAGACACTGGGGTGCTTGACATCGTACAGTCCGAAGGGACAGGAAGTATCAGAGGGTCTCAAACGAGTTTGATTATAGATAACTTATTCACCACGCTAGGTTGGTAGCGTACGAGACAACGAGGGAAGAGGAGGACGGGAGTTAGAAAGGGTCGAAATCCCAGAAAAGGTTATCCAGTTGAGAAGTGTAGTCGACTGGTTCATAACCTTAAAGTCGTAGTTAGGAAGGTCACTTATAGGTCCCAACTATAGGAAATCCTAACTGACAAAACTAGAGGAACGACAGGTTCCCTGAGAGTTCTTAGAGGAGGTCGTGGTGTTAATACTTCATAGTCAAGAAGTCGGGAGTCGGAAGGAAGAGTGTAGAGACATATTGATAATCTTTTTGATCCGTTACTGCTGGGACATACGTTCTGTCCCTTTCTCTGTGTCTACACATATTACCTGAAAACCTGAGTCTCCCTCTCCCTCTCCCACCCTACTAAACCCTCTTACTGTAAGATTGTACATATGATAGTACATTCTTAACTTAGCGGTCAGATACAGACTACGTCCTATGTCGTACGAACCTCGACCACGTACCCCTACTGGGTCTCTCTACAATACCCCTCCCTCCACCCTCCTCCCAAGTACAAACCCTTGCGTACATTCTTAATTTCTAAAAATTTAATTTTTTTTTTTCAGTTTTTTTTAATTACTTCGTTCGGAGGTCACATTATACAATCTTTTTATTATCGTATTATTAGAGGTCCTCTATTTTCCTTCACTCATTATTTTTGTATACTTTGGGATTTTTTTTTTTTTTTTTCTTTTTGATATCGAAAGTGATATGTCTGGAATCAGTTATTTCCCTACTGAGACGAAGAATTATACGATAGAACGAAAAGAGGGTTCCTCGTTGACAGAAAATTAAAGCACCGACATCAATGTACGTCACTAAAACCTCGTGTTCTTTTATTTTAGACAGCGACGAAGGTACAAAAGGGGAAGATAGACGGTACTTCACTGTCCTGCCCTTCGGTACTAGAATCAAAAAACTTACAATAAAACTCGGTCGAAAAATTGAGAGAAGAAAGTAGGAGTAGTTTCCCGAGACTTCAAGGAGAAGTAAAAGACGGTAATGTCACTATAGTAGACGTATAGATTCCAATAACTATAAAGAGGACCGTTACAACTAAGTTGGAACACTTAGTGGGTCGTAAGATGTACTATATGAAGAGTATATTCAATTTATTCGTTCCACTGTCGGAACTATATGAGGAAAGAGGTTTAACTTGGTCAGGTAACAAGGTACAGGTCAATATTGACAACGAAAAAAAGAACATATGTTCAAAGAGTGCTCCCTCCATTCCACCAGACCATAAGGTAGACAAATTCTCAAAAGGTACCAAACAACACTAGATGTAACAATTTCCGAAATCACATCAGTTACTCAGTCTTCGTCTAAAAGAACCGTGAGAGAACGAAAAAGATAATAGATTGCCTCCATCCGTTAAACTAGAGAGTAAAGAGACGTAAAAGATTTAGGTCGAATATGTATATATTCAAGAGTCGAGGAGATACCTCTTGTTACACCTCTAAGGAAATTTTTGACCATTATCTTGACGGTATGCTAGGTCGTTAGGGTGAGGACCCGTATGTGTAGTTCCTTTGGTCTAAACTTTCACTGTGTACATGGGGGTACAAGTAAATTCGTGATAAATATTATCGATCCTGTACCTTCGTTGGATCTACAGGTAGTCGTCTACTTACCTATTCCTTCCACACCATGTATATGTGTTACCTTATAATGAGTCGATATTTTTACTTACGTAAACTCAGTCAAGATTACCCCAGCTACTTTGACATCGGGTAATATGTCTCACTTTATTCAGGTTTTCTCTTTGTGTTTATAACATATAATTACGTATATATACCTGAATCTTTCTGTCATTGTTAATAGTATATACGTTCCGTCGTTTTCTCTGTTTCTACATTACTCGTTTGAAAACCTGAGATACCCTCTTCCGTCCTCACCCTACTAAACTCTCTTATTGTAACTTTGTACATATAATGGTATACATTTTATCTACTGGTCAAGTTCAAACTACGTACTTCGTCCAGTTGGTTTCGGTCACGGGTCCCTGTCACGTTCCCTACCCCATCCCTCCCTCCACCCTCACTAAAGTCCTACCCCCCTTTGTACATTTGGACACCGAGTAAATACAGTTACATACCGTTTCTAGTAGTGATATAACATTTCATTAATAGGAGATTAATTTTATTTAATTAATTATTTTTTATTTATTTTAATTTTTTTTAACCTCGATGGTTCCCTTTTAAAATTCGTTTATACCTGTGGTTTTCTTGTCTTTACCGTTCTTGGATTGTCTTTGTCTTCTATACTTCTTCCCTACTGTTCTTATGTCTCTTCTTGAGATGTTTTTTTTCCAGAATTACTGGGTCTATTGGTTCTCCCACACTAGTGAGTGAATCTCGGTCTGTAGGACCTCACACTTCAGTTCACCCGGAATCCTTCGTAGTGATACTTGTTTCGATCACCTCCACTACCTTAAGGTCGACTCGATTAATTTTAGGATTTTCTACTACGATAATTTCAGGACGTGAGTTATACGGACTTTTAAACCTTTTAAGTTGTCACCATGTCCTGACCTTTTACAGTCAAAAGTAAGGTTAGGGTTTCTTTCCGTTACGATATATTACAAGTTTGATGACGTGTTAACGTGAGTGAAGTGTACAATAGTTTCATTACGAGTTATAAGAGGTTCGATCCGAAGTTGTCATGTACTTAACTCTTGAAGGTCTACAAGTTCGACCTATATCTTTTTCGTCTCCTTGGTCTCTAGTTTAACGCTTTTAGATAACCTAGTATCTTTTTCGTTCTCTCAAAGTCTTTTTTTAGAAGATGAAGTGGTTGACTACAAGTTGACCAAAATCTTTTCCGTCTCCTTGTTCTCTAGTTTAACGGTTGTAGGCGACCTAGTACCGTTTTCGTTCTCTCAAGGTCTTTTTGAAGATAAAGACGAAATAACTAATACGGTTTCGGAAACTGACACACCTAGTGTTATTTGACACCTTTTAAGACTTTCTCTACCCTTATGGTCTGGTGGATTGGACGGAGAACTCTTTAGACATACGTCCAGTCCTTCGTTGTCAATCTTGACCTGTACCTTGTTGTCTGACCAAGGTTTATCCTTTTCCACATGCAGTTCCGACATATAACAGTGAGACGAATAAACTGAATATACGTCTCATGTAGTACTCTTTGCGACCTGACCTTCTTTGTGTTCGACCTTAGTTCTAACGACCCTCTTTATAGTTATTGGAGTCTATACGTCTACTGTGGTGAGAATACCGTCTTTCACTTTCACTTGATTTTTCGGAGAACTACTTTCACTTTCTCCTCTCACTTTTTCGACCGAATTTCGAGTTGTAAGTCTTTTACTTCTAGTACCGTAGGCCAGGGTAGTGAAGTACCCTTTATCTGTCCCTTTGTCACCTTTGTCACAGTCTGAAATAAAAAAACCCGAGGTTTTAGTGGCGTCTACCACTGACGTCGGTACTTTCATTTTCTGCGAATGAGGAACCTTCTTTTCAATACTGGTTCGATCTATCGTATAAGCTTTCGTCTCTGTAATGAAACGGTTGATTCCAGACAGATCAGTTCCGATACCAAAAAGGTCACCAGTACATACCTACACTTAACCTGACACTTCTTCCGACTCACGGTTTCTTAACTACGAAAACTTGACACCACAACCTCTTCTGAGAACTCTCAGGGAACCTGACGTTCCTCTAGGTTGGTCAGGTAAGACTTCCTATAGTTGGGACCTTAAAGAAACCTCCCTTACTACGACTTCGACTTTGAGGTCATGAAACCGGTGGAGTACGCTTCTCAACCGAGTAACCTTTTCTGAGACTACGACCCTCCCTAACCCCCGTCCTCCTCTTCCCCTGCTGTCTCCTACTCTACCGACCTACCGTAGTACCGGAGCTACCTGTACTCAGACACACTTGAGACCCTCTACCACTACTTGTCCCTCCGGACCGTACGACGCTAAGTACCCCAGTGTTTCTCAGCCTGTACTGACTCGCTGACTTGACTTGACTTGACTTGAAGTCACTGATACGGTTTCGGAAACTGACATCTAGTGTTGTTAGAGACCTTTAAGAAGTTCTCTACCTTTATGGTCTGGTAGACCGGACGGAGGACTCTTTGGACATACGTCCAGTTCTTCGTTGTCAATCTTGACCTGTACCTTGTTGACTGACCTAGCTTTAATGTTTCTTCTCATGTAGTTACAACATATAACAGGGAGAAGAATAAATTGAATATAAGTCTCATGTAGTACACTTTACGACCCGACCCACTTCGTGTTCAACCTTAGTTCTAACGGTCTTCTTTATAGTCATTGAAGTCTATACGTCTAATGTTCTGAGAATATCGACTTTCACTTCTCCTTGACTCCTCGAAGAACTATTTCCATTTTCTCCTTTTACTTATTCAACCGAATTTTGTCGTAAGTTTTTTGATTCTAGTACCGTAGACCAGTGTAGTGAAGTACCTTTTATCTACTCCTTTGTTACCTTTGTCACTCTTTGAAATAAAACCCCCTGGAGATTTTAATGACGTCTACTACTGACGTTGGTACTTTAATTTTCTCCAAACGACGAACCTTCTTTTCAAAACTGTTTGGATTTGTCGTATAATTTTTTCGTCTCCGTAATGAAAAGACTATTTCCAGTCATATCAGTTTCGATACCAAAAAGGTCATCAGTACATACCGACACTTTCAACCTGGTATTTCTTCCGACTTACGGTTTATTAAAAAAAAAAAACTTGACACCACAACCTCTTCTGAGAACTCTCGGGGGACCTGACGTTCCTCTAGTTTGGTCACTTAGGATTTCCTTTAGTCAGGACTTACAAGTAACTTTCCTAATTACGATTTCGACTTCGACGTCATGAAAATGATGGACTACACTTCTCGGCTGAGTAATCTTTTCTGGAAATACGACCCTTTCTAACTTCCGTCCTCCTCTTCCCCTGCTGTGTCCTACTATACCAATTTACCGTAGTGGCTGAACTAGTAGTACTCAAACGTGTCAGAGTTTGAACTCAACCCTCAACCACGACCTGTTCCTTCGTGCCGTACGACGTCAGGTACCCCAGTGTTTCTGAGCCTGGTCTGACTGACTGACTTGACTTGACTTAGTACAATTACCTTATACTTTTCGAACGTTACCTAGGGTGGGGACCCACCTTTTTCATTATAGACGTGAGAGATTTTCACTTCTATAATAGTTATGAACCTCCTCGTTATTGAACACGAGGAGGTGCAACATAAAAACAGACACCGTATCCTTCACTGGGAGGTTGTGTTCTACACGTAAAGGATCTATCGACCTTTGAGTAGAAAAGTCTACTCAGTCAAGAAGTGTAGTCCACCGGTTTGATAAACTCAAAGTCGAAGTCGTAGTCAGGAATGTTACTTATAAGTTCCAACTAAATGACATCCTACCTGACCAACCTAGAGGAACGTCAGGTTCCCTGAGAGTTTTCAGAAGAGGTTGTGGTGGCAGGTTTTCGTAGTTAAGAAGCCACGAGTCGAAAGAAATATCAGGTTGAGAGTGTAGGTATGTACTGATGACCTTTTTAGTATCGAAACTGATCTACCTGGAAACAACCGTTTCATTACAGAGACGAAAAATTATACGACAGATCAAACCAGTATCGAAAAGAAAGGTTTCTCGTTCGCAGAAAATTAAAGTTCCGACGTCAGTGGTAGACGTCACTAAAACCTCTGGGGGGTTTATTTATACAGTAACAAAGGTAACAAAGAGGTAGATAAAAGGTACTTCACCACCCTGGTGTACGGTACGAGAATCAAAAAACTTACAACTTAAAAATCGGTTCAAAAAGTGAGAGGAGAAAGTGAAAGTAGTTCTCCGAGAAATCAAGAAGAAACGAAAGAGGGTATTCCCACCACAGTAGACGTATAGACTCCAATAACTATAAAGAGGGTCGTTAAAACTAAAGTCGAACACGAAGTAGGTTAGGTCGTAAAAAGTACTACATGAGACTTATATTCAATTTATTCATGTCACTGTTATATGTCGGAAGTGCATTAGGAAAGGGTCAAACCTTGGTCACACAACAAAGTACAAATCAAGATTGATAACGAAGAACTGGACGTATGTCTAAAGAGTCCTCCGTCCAGTCCACCAGACCATAAGGGTAGAGAAAGTCTTAAAAGGTGTCAAACAACACTAGGTGTGTCAGTTTCCGAAACCGTATCAGTTATCTCGTCTTCATCTACAAAAAAACCTTGAGAGAACGAAAAAACTACTAGGTCGCCTATAACCGTTAAACTAGAGACGAAGGAGACCGAAAAGATTTAGGTCGAACTTGTAGACCTCCAAGTACCAAGTGTATGACGACTTCGGACCGAACCTCTTAAAGCTCGTAATGAAACGATCGCACACTCTACTCACATTAATACGTCATCAAACTTGTAATAAACCGTAACGGTAAGAAACCCTAACCTTGCTTTTGACCGGAAAAGGTCGGGACACCGGTGACGACTCAAAGGGTTTAAACAACCGTACAACTTACGTCGTCAAAGTGTCGTAGTAGAAAATCCTAAACTTTATCAAGTTGACCTTAAGGTAGTGGAGGTAGTCGAAACAAGTATCACTATGAAGGTTCCGGGTGAACTGAAACGTAAGGTCCTACAGACCAAGATCCACCCACTAGTGTGGTAGGACAAATAGATCCAGTACTTCTAGAAAAACATATCAAGAAGACACATAAGAACGGTACAGTAGAATTATAGAAGACGAAGACAATCCAGGTATGGTAAAGACAGGAAATAACACGGGTAGAAACGTACTTTACAAGGGAACCAGAGAGATTAAAGGAACTTCTCTACAGATCAGAAAGAGTGAGATAACAAAAGGAGATAAAGAAACGGGACTGGTGACGTTTCTCGACTAAGTGAACTTTTCTGGAATTACGAGTCTTTATAACCCCCGTCCTCCTCTTCCCCCGTTGTCTTCTATTCTCTACTAACCTAGTGTAGTGACTGAGTTACCTCTACTCAAACTCGTTGAGTCCCTCTAACACTTCCTGTCCCTTCAGACCGTACGACGTCGAGTACCCCAGCGTCTCAGTCTGTATTGAAACACTGACTTCTTGTTGTTGTTAGAATATGGATTTCGAGAGTCTCTTATTTATAGTTTGTTTTAGGTTGTAATCATCTTCCTTTCTCCTTTTATTCTCGTCTTTATTTACTTTATCTTCACTTCTTTTATTGCCGTTTCTATTTATGTTGATTTTCGACCAACCCGAAGGGAACACCGAGTTTGTCATTTCTCATATGGACGTTACGTTCTTTGAACCCAAACTAGGAACGTAGTCCTGCTAGGGGACCTCTTCCTTTACCAATGGGTGAGTAGTTTGATTTGTTTTGACTATCGGTCTGAGCAGTTCTTTTATTCCCTTTCCTGAGTTTAGTAATTTTAATCTTTACTTTTACCTCCACCCATCTCCACCGGGTCAGTTTACGAACCCCTCAACCCACCCTTAGATCGTCTGAACTCCGTTGGTCCGTCGACCCGTCGGAACCAATGGACCATTGACGAAGAGAAAGACCACAGAGGAGGTGTATCACTCTTCATACAAGTACCTTCAGGGACCCTGTCGGAGGTACCTCCTCGTCTTTCTTTACCTTCTATTTCACTGATCAGGTCTCTTTCGACTTCTTTGTTTTAATTTTCGTTCCATAGGAGTAGACTCTGTTTTCGGATCTCCAAGTCTAAAAAATTCCTTTACTAAAGACTTTCCCGTTTTTTATAAAACTAAGAACCTTAATGTCATACCGATATAGTGTCGGTGTCTATTCTGTCTCCAGTGACCACTGGTGTAAGGGTGAGGTATGTTGGAAGGAGTTACCATTAGTAGAGAACAATCGTTTGACCGACCAACTAATTTTATCAACTTGACGTACACAGAACATTAAGGGTAATAAATGGGAATTATATACTGAAGAGACGAAAAATAAATGAAAGTGAGTGATTCAGTAAGTTCTCACTATTGAAGCGTCCATCGTTATCACACACGACGAGAACATTCCCCTACACCAAATCAACGATTCAACACAGACTGAAGGCGCTGGGGTAACTAACATCGGGTTGTTCGAGGAGTCAGATATCCTAAAAGGTCAGTTCTTATGACCTCACCCAACGGTAAAGGAAAAGGTCCCCTAGAAGGGTTAGGTCCCTAGTTTGGGTCCAGAGGACGTGAGGTCCGTTTAAGAAATGACTGACTCAATGGTCCCTTCGGGACCATTCCCTTATATGATTATGAATACATCTCAAAAATGATCAGATTGTCACGTGACCACTTTTCTTGTACAATCTCGTTTCATTTCATTAGATGAACTTTTATTAACATACATAATGGATTGAGGATCACATCGTGACCAAGGTTGTTCATTGTTCAAAATGTTAAAATTACAAAACCGAAAGAAATTAAGTAATTTAATATCGAAATATACAATGAGAATAAATTATAGTCTCTTACGTTACCGTGGGGTGACGTCATGAGAACGGACCTTTTAGGGTACCTGACTCCTCGGACCATCCCACGTCAGGTACCCCAGTGTTTCTCAGCCTGTGCTGACTCACAGAAGTGAAAGTGAAAAGTCAAAGTACGTAACCTCTTCCTTTACCGTTGGGTGAGGTTATAAGAACGGACCTCTTAGGGTCCCTGTCTCCTCGGATCACCCGACGGCAGACACCCCAGTGTGTCTCAACCTGTGCTGACTTCGCTGAATCGTCGTCGTCGTCGTCGAATAAATTATATTTGAGATGACATAACTAAAGAAGATGTAAAAGGAAAACCTAAAAAATTTTGTCTTTAAATTCTGGTGTTCAAACTTCTTTTCAGTGTATAAAGTTTATGTCTGTACTGAGGTTTTCTAAACATAGGACACGAACTTGATATTACCGGAATTGAGACAAAGTCGAAATTGTCATCTTACAATGAGGCCGTTATAAACAGGTAAGACAACATTGAATACACTGAGACCACGAATTGTCGATGACAACTTCGATTATAAGAATAATACAAGATATCACAATTTTATGGATAACAACAACTTCTACACTCCACATGTACACGTAATTGATAACTCAAGTGAAAACACGGTGAAGACATGGTGAAAACATTCATGTAAAAAAAAGTGTCGAACAGTGTTGACAGACATAATTAAAGTGTATAATTTCTCATCTACTACACGGTTGGTCTTCGTGTTCTTAAGGATATGTTTTGAGATATACAGTAAACAGTAAATATATATCATTCTAACTTTCCAACACCAAACACTCGGCACACGATACGGTCCTAAGTACTGGGGGTCTCCTCTGCCAAAACTAGACGCCGGTCTCTGTTCCTAACTGATGAGTCTCTAAAAACACATCGTTACAAAATAATGTAATGTTATCTCTATCCCTTTCGAAGGTTGTTTCTGTATTCCTCCCCTGTCTTTCTCACGGGTGAACGATCAGAAATCGTTCCACAAAATACAGACAATCCCTCACTCACTTTCAACGAGTCAGTGCAGGCCTAGAAACGTTGGTGTACCTGACTTCTGACGTCACTCGAGGATTAGTCTATTCTCTCTGTGGAGTTCTGACTCCCTCAAAGTAGTCCGGGGTTAGGGTGTTATACGTAACAACTCGATCTTACCGTTTTCTACACAGTATGAGCCGGTATTTTGTTAACTTTACTTATAACCAAACGACTCAGTTCCCGAAGGGAACATCGAGTCTACCATTTCGTAGACGGATGTTACACCCTCTGGGCCCAAGTTAGGGACCCAGCCCTTCTAGTAGACCTCTTCCTTTACCGTTGGGTGAGGTCATGAGAACGGACCTTTTAGGGTACCTACCTCCTCGGGCCATCCGATGTCAGGTACCCCAGTGTTTCTCAACCTATGCTGACTCGCTACAGTGCAGTTTCTATCGTCGGGTTCTAAATTCCCTTTTTTTTTTTTCCAATCAGAATCCATCTTGACCGAAGCAGTTGTTTCTTCCCCCTTTTTTTTCAGACGGACTGTGGACGTCAAATAAAGGAGGGCACTGAACCCCTGGAGACCGGAATGATGGACGATTGCGAGAGTTCTCATCAAATATCAGAACCTCAATATCTTGTGGTTTGACTTTACAAACGAGTCAGAACAACAACAAATCAGTGATTCACCAAAAGTTGAGAAACACTGGGGTACCTGACGTCGTACGGTCCAAAGGGACAGGAATTGATAGAGGACCTTAAACGAGTTTAAACACAGGTAACTCAACCATTAACGAGTCAGACAGTATATGAATTAAAAAGTAAACAATGATTATAAGTACTGTAAGGTGTTGATACAATACAAAGAACATGTACGGAAAACAGGATACGTCTTATATAAACTGAAAATACTGTTAATTTAAGTACATTAAATATATTTACAAAAAATTACATCTTTGAAAAATGAAGGTATCAGTTAAACTCCCTGTAATCTTATTTTACAGAAGAGACCACCGAGTCAGCCATTTCTTAGATGAATGTTACGTCCTCTGGATTCAAGTTAGGGACCCAACCCTTCTAGGGGACCTCCTTCCCGTACCGTTGGGTGAGGTCATAAGAACGGACCTCTTAGGGGTACCTGTCTCCTCGGAACGTCCGACGTCAGGTACACCAGCTTCTCAACCTGTGGTGACTCACTGATTCGTATGTATGTCTTATTTTATTAAACGAAGGACACCGGAAAGAAAAAAAGAGAACGAAGAAACTGAGTTTAACACAACCCGACACGACAAGTCAGATAAGTCTTTGTATACATAGATATTAAAATGAGAACTTACGACATAAAAGATTGTGTTACTAAAGAGTCAACAATTGATGAGAATTAGGACATAATAATGATTAACTGTCAACAAATTTATTTTTCTTTAAATATTACTTTGTTTATAAACTTTTCTGACCGGGTCTTTGGATCAATACTATTCTAATTAAAATTCATTAATATCACTTATTCACTTAATCCGAACACTGTAAATCTCGTTAAATGTACTATACACCTTGTCTATCAAGTATAAATCTATAAAAAGAAGATATCTGCAGTAAAGTTATTTTACATTTATATTAAAATGAACAGTAAATAGATCAATCTTGAAATTGTGAAACGACCCTGTTTAGATGACGAGAAAGTCTCGAGACGAGTATTCGACACCATGACATCGTACTACGACTCCTAGACATCGGACTCTACTATATAAAAAAAGAAGTAGAAACTGAACACGTTCTGACGGTAGAGAAAACCTAGGTCCGTAGAAAAGATCTAGAAACGAAGTAAACATGTGGACGAAAGGATACTGGGGTTTAATGGTATTTGCCACGTAATTCGTATCGTGGACGTGAATTTCCGACGGATCGTGAGACTCTTTTCGAACGACTAACAGAAGGACTCGGTAAGTGAGGTTTTCGTCTTTTGTTGTTTTAGTTATTACACGATTAAACAATATTTCTAATTAATATATATATTTGTCTAAACATTACCCTCACTCATCCAATATAGTTTCATACATATTAGTAACACCCTAACTAAATTCTTAACGTTTTATGGGGTTTCATCTTAAAACCATTATAGATCATCCAAAAAATTACTGATAAACGTTTGTTAGTAGTAATTTAAGTGTGTATTCAGTCTCTAATTGGACTTTCTAGTCTAGTACAATAAGAACTAATACTATCCTACGGACGATATCAAACGTTGTTCACTACATTAACGACAGACTTAAAATCGAACATAGTTCACTTTCAGTAAGTCAATTCACGTTGAGACGCCGGGGTACCTGATATGTCAGGTGTCTTAAGAGGTCCGTTCTTATGACCTCACCCATCGGATAGGGAAGAAGTCTCCTAGAAGGGTTCGGTCCTTAGTTTGGTCCCAGAAGACGTAACGTCCACCAAAGAAATGGTTGACTACGGGACTAGTCCCTCCATAATCGAACATATTATTTACGAATATAAATAGATGAAGTTTTAAACAACGTCTAGACACTTTATGATTCATGGGTTTTATTTTATGATAGAAAATAATTTTCGTTTAAAGGAGTAATTATTTTATAACAGAAAAATAATTTCCATTTAAAAGAGTAATTCGGTTGGACGGAAGACATTTCAGTATTACTAACTTTAGAGTCCTGAAAGGTAGTCCTTTCTGGACGGCACATCCTGAGCATCCATACTAATTAACGAATCGGAAGTAATAACCACTAATCCTATCCCCAAAAAGTGAAAAGACAAAAACAAGATAAATCTTCGAGTCAAGTAACTTCTGTATAAACGTCTAACAAAGTGATAACGAACTATGAAAACTGATTCGACTTGAATTAATTTGGAAAGATACCAAATTATAAACACCAAACTCTTTCCCGGCTAAACTTAGTAACAGAAATAATATTTACTTACAACCGTATTTATTCAACCTCTATTTATGAAGTAATTTTGGTCTATTTTTATTTAATGGACAAAGTATAGGTCATCGAGGACAAACTATCATGTCAAGGCTCTTTGTAAAGTAAAAATTTCCGATGTAGACTGATTTTATTAATATAAATAACCGAACAACTCTATCATTCCTTACTGACAAGACTACTTGATCTTCCTCGTACGAATGTCAGATAAATGTTTAATAAGTTTTAAGAACACGACGGGTGGATTTTTATTCAAGATTTACAAGTGGCTTCGGAGATGAACAACAATGAAGTGACCTTTAAACGACGAGAAAAATGAACTACGTTATTTTGATATGGAGACTTATAAATAACTATGTAAATGATTTGGTCTATACATAAGAAAGATTTAGGTTTAATGAGTTTAAAATAGTTTGTGAATTTACACTTGAGATGAACCTGACACGACGTTTGAACCACAAACCACTAGGTCCCTGTCCATAAGATATCCTTCCTACCCGTACTGGTTCACCGTTGATTTTGTCAAAGACAACACCCGAAAAATGTAAGGGATTGTAAGTCTGTGTAATGAAGGTAAAAAGTAAAATGAAAAAATGGAGTAAAATGAAGTGAAGGGGGTAGGACAACAGTAGGGACGAACAAATAATTCCGGGGACTACCGTAAATAATTTACCATAAACTCCGACTACTTAATAGTTAGGAAATTACAGGAAAGGTCATATGGTATGAATTCGTACATAAAACCCGAAAGGTCAACCGTGATCACCATTTCTTGACGGTTACGTCCTCTGTATTCTCTACGCACAAGTTATGGACCCAGCCCTTCTAGTGGACCTCCTCCAGTCCCTTTGGGTGAGGTCATAAGAACGGACCTCTTAGGGTACCTGTCTCCTCGGACAGTCCGATGTCAGGTATCCCCGAGTCTTAGTCTGTACTGACTTCACTGAACCGTACGTGTGTACGTTCCTTGGTAATTTTTTTAAAAAATTTTGTCATAGAAATAGACCTGTTCCTGTCTAAACTTGGTGACAGGATTAAGACGTTAAGTCTCACGTGACGGTCAGAAGGGAGTATAAGAAAGATGGAGACTGTGGTGTAGTGTGGAATATTTTAACCTTAGTTTCTTCAGAATAAGACCTTAACAATAAGTTTCCTATTTTTGGGACTAAAATTGTGATAAAATGATTAAAGACGGAGAATTATCCATCTGATTACCTAAAATAAGACCTTTAGTGACTACCAGTACTTTTGGTAATTGATAGAAACATTATACAATAACTAGTTGATTTGTCGTAAACCTTCTTTTTAGATTAAAAATTTTATTCGGGAACTTAGACACTGACGTAGAGAATAAACAATAAAATCTGAAAAATAAAACATAACCCCAAATCGGAATTGTTACAACACTATCAAAGTCCACTTGTTTTTTCCCTAAGTCGTTATTTATATGCACATAGGTGAAAGGGGGTTTAAGGGGAGGGTATGTCCGACGATGTATTGTAATTGGTGTCAATTTACACGGTATGTCATCCAGGGAAAACAATAGGTAGAATTTATATCGTTTCATCTGTCTACGTTACCCTGTGACATAATTTTCCCGGTTCTTATTTTCTTAAAAAAACGACTTGTACAGATATCTGAAACGTTAATTTCGACTTTTAACAGTTTATTAAGAAGGTTTTAATATGGACACTTTATGTGTTTTTATTTATAGATGTATTAAGGATAACGTTTTTTCTTTACATTTGTCTCTGTAACGTTGACTGTGTTGTCTTTATGTTTCCTAGTATTCTTTCATCATGTTCGTTGATATACGGTTATTTTAATTTTGGACCTTCTTTGACTGTTTAAGAATCTTTTTATGTAGGAGTTTACGTGTCAGAGTCGAATTGATACCCCAAAATTTGACAACGTGGACGGTGAAAGTCCCACCAAGGGGGAAGAAACGAATAAAACCGAAGGAGACAAACGTTCAGAGAAGTCATAGAATAAAGATGGGACTGTACTCCCCAGTTTTCATCGGTGAATAAGTCCGAGTGAACGAGTCAACACGACACTTCTCCCTCCCTACTTTTCTACGAGTTGTAGTGAGTAACAAGTCAAGTCAAGTCAAGTCAGCGAGTCAGCGTAGACTGAGAAACTCTGGGGTACTTCGTGTCGTGCGGTCCGGAGGGACAGGTAGTGGTTGAGGGCCTCAAGTGAGTCTAAGTACAGGAAGCTCAGTCACTACGGTAGGTCGGTAGAGTAGGAGACAACAGGGGAAGAGGAGGACGAGGGTTAGGGAGGGTTGTGGTTTCAGAAAAGGTTACTCAGTTGAGAAGTGTACTCCACCGGTTTCATGACCTCAAAGTCGAAATCGTAGTAAGGTAGGTTTCTTTAGGGTCCCGATTAGAGGAAGTCTTACCTGACCAACCTAAAGGAACCTCAGGTTCCCTGAGAGTTCTCAGAAGAGGTTGTGGTGTCAAGTTTTCGTAGTTAAGAAGCCGCGAGTCGGAAGAAGTGTCAGGTTGAGAGTGTAGGTATGTACTGGTGACCTTTTTGGTATCGGAACTGATCTGCCTGAAATCAACCGTTTGATTACAGAGACGAAAACTTATACGATAGATCCAACCAGTATTGAAAAGAAGGTTCCTCATTCGTAGAAAATTAAAGTACCGACGTCAGTGGTAGACGTCACTAAAACCTCGGGGGGGGGGTTTATTTCAGACTGTGACAAAGGTGGCAAAGGGTACATAAAGGGTACTTCACTACCCTGGTCTACGGTACTAGAAGCAAAAGACTTACAACTCGAAATTCGGTTGAAAAAGTGAGAGGAGAAAGTGAAAGTAGTTCTCCGAAAAATCAAGTGAAAGTGAAAGACGGTATTCTCACCACAGTAGACGTATAGACTCCAATAACTATAAAGAGGGTCGTTAGAACTAAGGTCGAACACAAAGAAGGTCAGGTCGCAAAGAGTACTACATGAGACGTACATTCAATCTCTTTACGTTTAGTTTTGGTGTTACTTCGTGGTAGAGTAAGACCAGTCTTACCGGTATTAGTTTTTCAGATGTTTGTTATTTACGACCTCTCCCACACCTCTTTTCCCTTGGGAGAATGTGACAACCACCCTTACGTTTGATCATGTCGGTGATACCTCTTGTCACACCTCTAAGGAATTTTTGACCCTTTTCTTGACGGTTTACTGGGTTACTAGGGGGACGACCCGCATGTGGGGTTCCTTTGTTCTTATCTTTCTCTGTGTGTATGGGGATACAAGTAACTTCGTATAAATGTTATCGATCCTGTAACTTTGTCGGATCTACAGGTAGTCGTCTATTTACCTATTCCTTCAACATAATATATATGTGTTACCTTATGATGGGTCGATAGTTTTCCTTGTGTAAACTGAGTCAGGATTACTTCACCTACTTTAACCTCGGATAATATGTCCACTTCATTCAGTCTTTCTATTTCTGTTTACGACATATAATTGTGTATATATACCTTAAAACTTTCTACTGTTGTTACTGGCATATACCTTCTGTCGTTTTCTCTGTGTGTATATTTCTTGTCTGAAAACCTGTCTGACTCAGGTTCTCCAACCTGGTAGTCTCTTGAGGACTGGGGTACTTTATGATTCATCACTCTTTAGAGGGTTTCCGGACGGAGAGTTGTGACTCTTGACCTGGTTGGTTTCCGGTCGGTCGAAGTGACAACTTACGAAACACGGTTTGTCGATCGTTTTGTGAAAGGTGTCGGGAAGGGTAATCCTTTATCCGACGTGTTTTGACAGAAAATCTCTATGTTCTAGGTTGAAGTGGGAGGTCTTATATCCGTGTTCTTGGGGATTGGTCCTTTTGAAGTGGTTCGTGACCGGGTTGGGATGGGTGACCCCCTTCTGATGTATTGATTCTCCTTGATTTTAAACGTCGGACACCTTTCCTCCAGGGTCTTTGTCATTTAATTTGTTTTACTTTTCTGTCTCTTTGTACGTCGTTTACTTCCTCGTACCATTTTTGTGTGACCAGGTTTATTTACTTCTGTTTTATCTGTCAGATGCACCAGAGTCCTTAGTTGTCAATCTTGACCTGTACTTTGTTGTCTGACCAAGGTTTATCCCTTTCCTCATACAATTCCGACGTATAACAGTGGGACGAATAAATTGAATATACGTCTCATGTAGTACTCTTTGCGACCCGACCTACTTCGTGTTCGACCTAAGGTCTAACGACCCTCTTTATAGTTATTGGAGTCTATACGTCTACTGTAGTGGGAATACATTCTTTCGTTTCTTCTTGATTTCTCGGAGAACTACTTTCACCTTTTCAACCGAATTTTGAGTTGTAAGTCTTTTGATTCTAATACGGTAGACAAGGGTAGTGAAATACCGTTTATCTACCCCTTTGTCACTGTCTGAAATAAAACCCCTCCCCCCCAATGTTTTAGTGACGTCTACCACTGACGTCGGTACTTTAATTTTTTACGAATGAGGAACCTTCCTTTCAATACTGGTTGGATCTGTCGTATAATTTTTCGTCTCCGTAATGAAACGGTTGTTTCCAGGTAGATCAGTTTCGATACCAAAAAGGTCATCAGTACATACCTACACTCTCCACCTGATATTTCTTTCGACTCGGGGTATCTTAACTACGAAAACTTGACACCACAACCTCTTCTGAGAACTCTCAGGGAACCCGATGTTCCTCTAGGTTGGTCAGGTCAGATTTCATTTAGTCAGGACTTATAAGTAACCTTCCTGACTACAACTTCGACTTTCAGGTTATGGAACGGATGGACTACACTTCTTGACTGAGTAAACTTTTCTGGGACTACGACCCTTTCTAACTTCCACTCACTTCTTCCCCTGCCGTCTCCTACTCTACCAACCTATCGTAGTGGCTGAGTTACCTGTACTCAAACTCATTTGAGACCCTCAACCACTACCTGTTCCTCCGGACCACATGACGTCAGGTACCCCAGTGTACTTTTTCTTAATTCTCATTACTACCCTTTCTAGGTTTTGTAGTTTTTATTTCATGACGACGACGATTCAGCGAAGTCAGCACAGGTTGAGACACGCTGGGGTATCTGTCGTCGGGTGGTCCGAGGTGGTAGGGACCCTAAAAGGTTCGTTCTTGTGACCTCACCCAACGGTAAAGGAAGAGGCTACGTACTTTCACTTTTCACTTTCACTTCAGTGAGTCAGCACAAGCTGAGAAGCGCTGGGGTACCTGACGTCAGATCGTCCGAGGAGGTAGGTACCCTAAAAGGTCCGTTCACATGACCTCACCCCACGGTAACGTGACTATTTATCTGACCTCCGTACCTAACTCTTCTACCTTCTCTAAATTGTTCTTGGATCTTCTTTATTTCTTGTTACTTGTTGTATTTTTGACTTTATTTTTACGTCATCTCCTTATGTTATCTCCTAATTGGTTACGTTCTCTTACCTATTAAGTTGACCTTTTACCTTAACACCTTTATTGACTTCCTCTCGTCTTATTTCTTTGTTGTGACTTTTCTTTAATCTTGTCAGAGTCTATATAACCCCTGTAATTCACGTGGTTGTAAACTTAATATCCCTAACGTCTTTTTATTCTCCTTTTGTTTCCCGTACTTTTTTATAAACTCCTCTAATATCAGTTTTTGAAGAGATTGTATCCCTTCCTTTACGGGTCGGTTCAGGTCTTTCGGGTCTCTCAGAGTATGTTTTATTTGGGTCTTTCCTTGTCCGGTTCTGTGTGACTAGTTTAATTGTTTTTAATTTGTGTTTCTTGTTAATGATTTTCTTCGTTCCCTTTTGGTTGTTTATTGTATGTTCCCTTAGGGGTATTTCAATTGTCGGCTAAAAAGTCGTCTTTGTCGTTCTTCCCTTACCGTCCGATATGAATTTTACTACTTTTTTTTATTTTTATTTTTTGGATGTTACTTCTGATGAGATGGGTCTTTTCTAGAGTAAGTCTAAACTGTCTCTTTAGTTTTCGAAATATTTATTCTTTTTTTATTCTCTTAAGCCGTGGTTTGGTCGAGATATTGTTTACGTTCTCCTTGAAGAGATATTTCAAGATCTGTCCTTTGTTCTTTTCCTTTTCTGGATGTTTTTGTTTAGGCTTAGTTACTTCATTTACTAATATCCTAGTGTGTATGGTTAATGGAATTTACATTTACATAATTTAAGAGGTTGGTTCTATGTCTGACCGGTTTACCTATGTTTTGTTCCGGGAATATACACGACAGATAATCTCTGGTTGAAGTAAAGTTGTCTATGTTCGTCTGAATTTCACTCCCCGACCTTTTTCTATAAGGTGTGTTTATCTTTAGTTTCCTATCGCCCTTGTGGTTGTAAATATAGTCTATTTTATTT
Source organism: Capra ibex (assembly GCA_006410555.1). NCBI lineage: Eukaryota > Metazoa > Chordata > Mammalia > Artiodactyla > Bovidae > Capra > Capra ibex. The sequence goes on from SJYO01038709.1 coordinate 19,676,838, forward strand.
GAAAGGTTATTTCTGACAATGTTCTTTGTTCCTTCCTGTGATGTATTACTAGTTCCATAGTTCTTCCTCTATATTACTAATATTTATAAATACGTGGGTAGTATCCTCGTGGAGTTATGTATTACGTTTACGATTGGTGGTAATTCCCCATTATGTTATTATTACCCCCTAAAATTGTGAGGTCAGTGTGGTTACCTATTTAGTAGACCTGTCTTATAATTATTCCTTAGTGTTAGGAATTTACTGTGTAACCTGTTCTATCTTAATTAACCATAGATATCCTGTAAGGTATAGGTTTGTCGTCTTATGTCAAAAAAAGAGTTCTCGGACATCTGGTAAGAAGTCCTATCTAGTGTAAAACCTAGTCTTTTGTTTGTAACCAATTGAAAATCTTATGACTTTAACATAGTTCGGAAAAAAGTCTGGTGTTACGATATTCTAATCTATAGTTAATATCCTTTTCCTGACATTTTGTGTTTGTGTACTTTCGATTTGTTATGTCATGAAATATCGGTTCTCCAGTGACTCCTTTAGTTTCTCCTTTAATTTTTTTTTAGATCTTTGTTTACTTTTATTTTTGTACTATTGAGTTTTTGATACCCTACGTCATTTTTGTCATCATTCTTCCTTCAAATATCGTTATATTTAAATGGAGTTTTTACTCGTTTTGTAGTTTATTTGTTAAATTGGAATATAGATTTCGTTGATCTTTTTCTTCTTGTTTCTTTGGGGTTTCAATCGTCCTCCTTTCTTTATTATGGATAGTCTTGTCTTTATTTATCTTTATTTTCTTTGTTATCGTTTATAGGTATTTTTATTTTCCACCAAGAAACTCTGCTATTTCTTTCAATTGTTCGGTATCGGTCAGTAGTTCTTTTTTTCCCTCTTCTGAGTATAGTTATTTCAATCTTTACTTTTTCCTCTTCACCGTTATCTGTGTTATCTTTATGTTTCCTAGTATTTTCTGATAACACTCGTTGATATACGGTTATTACCTTTTCTTGTTTGAAGGTTCTGACTTGATTATTCTTCATCTTTGATACTTGTGTGGTTAGTGTTCGTAACTTTAACTTTGAGACTATTTTATAGAAGGTTGTTTCTCGGGTCCTGGTCTACCGACGTTACCGCTTAAGATAGTTTGTAAATCTGTTCTCGATTGTTGATAGGACGAGTTTGACAAGGTTTTTTTAACGTCTCCCTCCTTTTGAGGGTTTAAGTAAGATGTTTCGGTGGGAGTGGGGCTATGGTTTTCGTCTGTTTTTCTTTTAATATCCGGTTATAGTGACTACTTGTATCTAAAAATTTTAGAGTTGTTTCAAGATCTTTTGTCTTAGGTTGTTGTATAATTTCCTTAGTGTGTGACACTATTTTACCCAAATAGGGTCCCCACGTTCCTTAGTTATATACGTTTATTTAGTTACACTATGTAGTATAATTGTTTAACTTTCTATTTTAAGTATACTAGTAAAGTTATCTACTTCTCTTTCGAAAGTTGTTTTAGGTTGTGGTTAAATGTTAATTTTTTGAGAGGTCCGTGGAATAGAAGCTGTTTCCTCCGTTCTGATATGTTACCTAATTTCTGTTAGAGAAATTCGCCACGACCCTTTTGACCAGTTGGTGAACATTTTCTTACTTTGATCTAGTGAAAGATTGTGGTGTGTGTTTTCATTTGAGTTTTACCTAATTTCTAGATTTGTATTCTGGTCTTTGATATTTTGAGGATCTCCTCTTGTATCCGTTTTGTGAGAGACTGTATTTAGTGTCGTCCCAGGAGATACTAGATGGGTGGTCTTATGACCTTTATTTTCGTTTTTATTTGTTTACACTAGATTAATTTTAATTTTCGAAGACGTGGTGTTTTCTTTGATATTCGTTCCACTTTTCTGTCGGAAACCTTACCCTCTTTTATTATCGTTTACTTCTTTGACTGTTTGTTGATTAGAGTTTTTATATGTTCGTTGCGGACGTCGAGTTAAGGTCTTTTTATTTGCTGGATTAGTTTTTTACCCGGTTTCTTGATTTATCTGTAAAGAGGTTCCTTCTGTATGCCTACCGATTGTTTGTGTACTTTTCTACGAGTTGTAGTGAGTAATAGTCTCTTTACGTTTAGTTTTGGTGTTACTCCATGGTAAAGTGTGGTCAGTCTTACCGACACTAGGTTTCCAGATGTTCGTTATTTACGACCTCTCCCACACCTCTTTTCCCTTGGGAGAATGTGACAACCACCCTTACGTTTCATCATGTCGGTGATACCTCTTGTCACACCTCTAAGGAATTTTTTAACGTTTATCTTGACGGAATACTGGGTCGTTAGGGTGACGACCCGTATGTGTGACTCCTTTGGTCTTAACTTTCTCTGTACACATGGGGTTACTCGTAGCTTCGTGACAAATATTATCGGTCCCGTACCTTTGTTGGATCTACAGGTAGTCGTCTACTTACCTATTCTTTCGACACCATATATATGTGTTACCTCATAATGAGTCGGTAATTTTTCTTATGTAAACTTAGTCAAGATAACTCCACCTACTTTGACCTCGGCTAATATGTCTCACTTCATTCGGTCTTTCTTTTTGTGGTTATGTCATATAATTGTGTATATATACCTTAAATCTTTCTACCATTACTATTGGGACATACACTCTGTCGTTTTCTCTGTGTCTACAAATCTTGCCTGAAAACCTGAGACACCCTCTTCCTCTCCCACCCTACTAAACCCTCTTACCGTAACTTTGTACATATGATAGTACATTCTTTACTTAACGGTCAGATACAAGCTATGTCCTACGAATCCCGACAACGTGCCCCTTCTAGGTCTCTCTACTATACCCCACCCTCCACCCTCCCCCCAAGTCCTAACCCTTGAGTACATGTGGGCACCGCCTAAGTATAGTTACATACCGTTTTGGTTATGTCATAACATTTCGTTTTATTTCATTTTTTTTTTTTGTTTTTTTGTTTTTGTTTTTGTTTTTGTTTTGGAGAGGCCTTTTAGTCATATCTTCCTTGGATGGAGTTGTATTATTTCCGATATATACTGTGTACCGTTTGTAATAAGAGTTACCACTTTTCGACTTTCGTAAAGGAGATTCCCGTCCTTGTTCTGTTCCTACGGGTGAAAACGGTGAAAATGAGTTATATCAAAACTTTCAGGATCGGTGTTATTAGTCTCTTCTTTTTCTTTGTTTTCCTTAGGTATGACCTTTTCTTCACTTTGACAGTGAGAAACGTCTACTGTACTAAGACATGTATCTTTTACGATTTTACGGTGGTTTTTTGAAGATCTCTAATGTCTAAGTGACATTAGTTACTTAAATCATTTCAACGTCCTACATTTTAATTATGTGTCTTTAATGAACGTAAGGATGTGTGATTATTACTTTTTAGTCTTTCTTTGATGCCTTTGTTAGGGTAAGTGGTAACCTTGTATTTCTTAGTTTATAGATCCTCATTTGGAAGGGATCACTAAGTCTACCATTTCTTAGACGGACGTTAAGTCCTCTGGGTCCAAACTAAGGACCCAGTCGTTCTAGGGGACCTCTTTCTTTACCGTTGGGTTGGGTGAGGTCATAAGAACGGATCTCTTAAGGTACCTGTCTCCTCGGACCTTCCGATGTCTGGTACCCCAGTGTTTTTCAGTCGTACTGACTTGTTGATTATGAAAGTGAAAGTTTCTCTGTTTTGTTAGACATACGTTTGTTATGTTCGTCTACCCCGCTATATGGTACAAGAACCTAACCTTCTTAGTTATGACAGTTCTACTGATATGAGAGGTTTCGTTAGATGATTTAGTCACTTTAGGAATAGTTTAATGGTTACCGTAAAAAGTGATTTGATCTTGTTTTTTTAAAGTTTTAAACATACTTATGTTTTCTGGGGTTTCTCGGTTTCGTTAGAACTCTTTCTTTTTGCCTCGACCTCCTTAGTTTGAGTGAATGAAACTTTATAAGATGTTTCCATGACAGTAATTCTATCATACCATGACCGTGTTTTTGTCTTTATACCTGGTTACCTTGTTTCATCTTTCACGTTTCTATTTGAGTACGTGTATATCGATGGAATAGAAACTGTTTCCTCTGTTCTTATATGTTACCTCTTTTCTGTCGGAGAAGTTATTCGCCACAACTCTTTTGACCTGTCGATACACATTTTCTTACTTTGATCTTGTGAATGATTGTGGTGTGTGTTTTTCTTTGAGTTTTACATAATTTCTGTTTGACAATCAACGAGTCAAAGGTTCAGAAATTCTGTGATACCTGACATCAGGTGGTCGGAGGAGACAGGTACCTTAAGAGGTTCGTTCTTATGACCTCACCCAACGGTAAGGGAAGAGGTACCCTAGAAGAGTTGGGTCCTCAACTTGGGTATATAGGGTGTAACGTCCGTCTAAGAAATGGTAGACTCGGTACTCCCTTCGGGTTTGTGAATTTACATTTCGGTTTTTAATATCTCCTTTCGTATCCATCATATGAATAACTGTGTCTAGTGACGTTCTAAGAGAGACTGGGTGGAGGATCTAATTACCTTTATTTGGGTCTTTATTTGTTTACTCTAGATCATTTAGAAGTTTCGAAAACGTGTCTTTTTCTTTGATATTTGTTTTCCATTACTCTTTTATTAACCTAAGTACAACTACATACCGTTTTGGTTATGTCATAACATTTAATTTTAAATTTTTTTCTTTTATTAACGTTTGTTTCTTTGACGTTTCCTAATTAGAGGTTTTATATATTCGTCTAGTGTGTCAAGTTATAGTCTTTTTTTGGGTTAACTTTTTCCCGTCTACGGGATTCGTCTACAAAGACGTTTCTTCTACATGTCTACCGGTTATTTGTATACTTTTATACGAATCATAGTGAGTGATAATCTCTTTGTGTAGTTTTGATGTTACTCCATAGCGGAGTGTGGTCTTACCGGTAGTAGTTTTTAAGATACGTTTTATTTAAAACCTCTCCTACACCTCTTTTCCCTTGGGAAGACGTGACAACCACCCTTACATTTGACTAAGTCGGTAATACTTTTTGTCATACAACTAAGGAATTTTTTTGAAACGTTATTTAGATGATCGTTAGGGTGTTGTCCTGTATACGGGACTCTTTTAGTGTTCCGATTTTCTTTTTGGTGTTAACATTCTGTATACATGATTTTTTTGTTTGTTTGTTTTTTTTGTTTTGTGTCTCAAGATTTTCTGTGTACATATGGTTACAAGTAACGTCGTTACAAATGTTATAGGTCCTGTACCTTCGTCGGATCTACAGGTAACTGTCTATTAACTATTTCTTCAACACCACATATATATATGTTACCTTACAGTCGGTATCTTTACTTACTTAGACTCAGTCAACATCGCTCCATCTACTTGGATCTCGACGAATATGTCTCATTTCATTCAGTCCTTCTCCTTTTGTTTATAGTATATAATTACGTATATACATACCTTAGATCTTTTTTCCATGACTACTTGCATCATCTCTTTTCTGAAACCTATGTCACCCCCTTCCACTCCTACCCTGATTAACTCTTTCATCGTAGCTGGATATACGTGATACTACACATTTTATCACCCTTCAACGGTATATTGTGTGACTCGGGTCGGACCACGAGAAACTACTGGATCTCCCCTCCCTACCACCCTTCCCTCCCTACGAGTTTTTACTCTCCTATATATATACGACGACGTTTAAGCGAAGTCAGCACAGACTGAGACACGCTGGGGTATCTGCCGTCGGGTGGTCCGAGGTGACAGCTACCCTGAGAGGTCCGTTCTTGTGACCTCACCGAACGGTAAAGGAAGAGGTTACGTACTTTCACTTTTCACTTTCACTTCAGCGAGTCAGTACAGGGTGAGAAGCACTGGCGTACTCGACGTCGGATGGTCCAAGGAGGCGGGTACCCTAAAAGGTCCGTTCTCATGACCTCACCCCACGGTAACGGTATATACACACACACACACACACACACACACACACACACACATAATTACTGACTAAAGAATAACCTACCCTCTACGACACTTTCACGACGTGTGTTATACGGTTGTTTAAACCTTTTGAGTCGTCGCCAGTGTCCTGACCTTTTCCAGTCAAAAGTAAGGTTAGGGTTTCTTTCCGTTACGGTTTCTTACGAGTTTGATGACGTGTTAACGTGAGTAGAGTGTACGATCGTTTCATTACTAGTTTTAAGAGGTTCGGTCCGAAATCGTTATGTACTTGGCACTTGAGGGACTACAAGTTCGACCCAAATCTTTTCCGTCTCCTTGGTCTCTAGTTTAACGGTTGTAGGTGACCTTGTAGTTTTTTCGTTCTCTCGATGTCTTTTTGTAGATAAAGACGAAATAAGTGATACGGTTTCGGAAACTGAGACACCTAGTGTTCTTTGACACCTTTTAAGACTTTCTCTACCCTTATGGTCTGGTGGACTGGACGGAGAACTCTTTAGACATACGTCCGCTCCTTCGTTGTCAATCTTGACCTGTACCTTGTTGTCTGACCAAGGTTTATCCTTTTCCTCACACAGTTCCGACATATAACAGTGGGACGAATAAATTGTAGATACGCCTCATGTAGGACTCTTTGTGACCTGACCTTCTTAGTGTTCGACCTTAGTTCTAACGACCCTTTTTTATAGTTATTGGAGTCTATACGTCTACTGTGGTGGGAATACCGTCTTTCACTTCTCCTTGATTTTGCGGAGAACTACTTTCACTTTCACCTCTCACTTTTTGAACCGAATTTCAAGTTGTAAGTCTTTTGCTTCTAGTACCGTAGACCAAGGTAGTGAAGTACCCTTTATGTACCCCTTTGTCACCTTTGTCACAGTCTGAAATAAAAAACCCCGAGGTTTTAGTGACGTCTACCACTAATGTCGGTACTTTAATTTTCTACGAATGAGGAACCTTCCTTTCAATACTGGTTGGATCTATCGTATAAGTTTTCGTCTCTGTAATGAAACGGTTGTTTCCAGACAGAACAGTTCCGATACCCAAAAGGTCATCAGTACATACCTACACTCTCAACCTGACACTTCTTTCGACTCACGACTTTTTAACTACGAAAACTTGACACCACAACCTCTTCTGAGAACTCTCAGGGAACCTGACGTTCCTCTAGGTTGCTCAGGAAAGACTTCTAGTCAGGACCCACAATTAACCTTCCTGACTACGACTTCGACTTTGAGGTCATGAAACCGGTGGAGTACGCTTCCCAACTGAGTAACCTTTTCTGAAACTATGACCCTCCCTAACTCCCGTCCTCCTCTTCCCCTGTTGTCTCCTACTCTATAGACCTACCCTAGTGGCTGAGCTAACTACACTCAAACTCACTTGAGACCCTCAACCACTACCGGTCCCTCCGGAACGCACGACGTCAAGTACCCCAGCGTTTCTCAGTCTGTGCTGACTCACTGACTTGACTTGACTTGACTTTTCCACACATCACCGTAGTATATAAAAAAACTTAAAGGTAAAAGGACCACTGTATGTTACACATCGTAGAAAAACATACGAATATCGAGAGACATATAGTAGGAATCAGTCGACAATTGTAATAACCAGATAAAAATTAGTTCCACAAACAAAAGAATAACAAACCAAAATTCTTAAGAAACACATAAAACTTATTATTAGCAAATATTTTACACAGAAAACGATTATAAGAATGAATTAGACACAGAATAGAAGATCATAGGACCTATCACAGTAAACATCTCGTCTCCAAAAATTAAAATTGTTTCAAGTCGAACAGTTAATAAAATAGATAGTACATAAACTATAGGTTTTCCCGTAGTTGTATGCACTAGTGAATCCAAAAGAGTATGATAGAAAATTCTTAAAATATTAAAACATAAAGTGTAAACAGATGTTAAATAAAATTAAAATACTTTATGTATTACAGACGAAGATCTAAGAAAAGAAAGAAAGAAAGAAAAAACGTACACATATAGATTAACAAGGTCATGACAATATTAAGAAAAAAGAGGAAATATAGCGGAGACGAGTAAACAGTTCCTATTCAACTGGTATTCATACCACAGATGAAGACCCGAAAGATAAAACAAGGAGTCTAAAGAAACAGATAAAAAGGGGTTATGGTATGACAGTATACATAAAACGAAATTTAGTACTGAAGGAACTTCAGTACTTACAGTCGGGAGATTGAAAAGGAAATTACACCATAACCGATAATACACAGAAAATGGAAAGACACATTGAAATCTAAGTCGAATAGTTTTAAATATTTCATTAAACGACTCTAAACCTCATCCCTATCTGACGTATACAATCCGTTCAACTTTCCTTTATTGTATAATTATTATAACAGAAGGAAAGGTACTTGTACCTTATAGAGTAAACAAACGGTAAAAGAAACAGTCTGAAAACATCAAAAAGTGTATATCTAGAACATGTATAAAACAATTAAATATGTAGTCATAGAGTAAAAGTATACATAATTACATTTACAATAAAATACAATTAAAGTTTAAGACGAACAAATAATAACCATACATCCTTTCGTGAAGTTAAAACATATTATTAGAATATGGGAGGTTCGAAAGACATTGGTGAATAATAAAGGACAGAGAAAACATAAGAATATCTACTTGAATAGTAGTCACTTGTGTCTGTTAAAAACAGAACGAAAGGTTAGATATATTGCAAATAAAGGAAAAGAAGGGAATAAAGTAATGATTCCAATATGTCATATCATAAATTTTTTATCATTCCCCTGTAGGAACGGGACATATACTAGAATCACTCTTTCGAGGGTTAAAGAGTGGTAATTCATATTACGATCAACATGTCAAAAACATCAGAAATAGTTAGACACTTTCTAGACTCTCAAATAATTATTAACCCATACCTTAAACGATTTTACAAAAAAGAAGGAGATAACTACGTCTACTATGGTGGGATTACCGTCTTTCACTTCTCCCTGATTTCTCGGAGAACTACTTCTACTTTCTCCTCTTACTTTTGCGAAAGAATTTCGAGTCGTAAGTTTTTTGATTCTAGTACCGTAGACCAGGGTTGTGAAGTACCGTTTTTCTACCCTTTTTTTACTTTAACACCGTCTAAAATAAAAGAACCCGATGTTTTAGTGACACCTATTAATGACGTCAATGTTTTAATTTTCTCCGAACGACGAACCTTCTTTTCGATACTGTTTGGATCTTTCGTATAATTTTTCGTCTCTATAGTGAAACGACTGTTTTCAGGTATATCAGTTTCGATACCACAAAGGTCATCAGTACATCCCTACACTCACAACCTGGTATTTCTTCCGACTCAGGACTTCTTAATCACGAAAACTCGACACCACGACCTCTACGAACTCTTAGGGAATCTGACGTCCTCTAGTTTGGTCACTTGAGATTTCCTTTAGTTGCGACTTATAAGTAATCTTCCTGACTACAACTTCGAGGTTGTGAAACCCGTGTACTATGTTTCTCGACGAAGTAACCTTTTCTGGGACTACGACCCTTTCTAACTCCCGTTGTCTCTTACTCGATCAACTTACCACAGTGGTTTAATTGGACCGTACGACGTCAGCTACCCCAACGTATCTCAGCCTATCGTTGACTTATTGTTGTAACTATACTAGTACACAAACAAGAAGTCAGACAACTACACTACTTTCACTTTCATTTCAACGAGTCAACACAGGTTGAGAAACGCTGGGGTACCTGACATCGGATTGTCTGAGGAGACAGGTACCCTAAAAGGTCCGTTATCAGGACCTCACCTAACGGTAAAGGAATAGGTCCTCTAGAAGGGTTGGGTCCCTAGCTTGGACCCAGATGACGTAACATCTGTCTACGAAATGGTAGACTCGGTGGTCCCTTCAGGAATCTAACGTAATTAACTAAAATATATCTTACAACTTGGTCGAAACGTGTGGTCCCTGTTTAGAGTAAGTCAGAACCACATATTAAGAAAAATCTGAGAAAACCTATACCGATTGATCTCTTATCGTTCTTCTCTATTCTTTCGGAAGAAGTCACTAGTTACGTTTCTTTGTCTCCTTTTCTTGTCTTACCCTTTCTGATCTCTAGAGAAGTTCTTTTAATCTCTATGGTTCCCTTGTAAAGTACGTTTCTACCCGAACTATTTCCTGTCTTTACCAGACCTGGGTTGTCTTCGTCTTCTATAATTCTTCTCCACCGTTCTTATGTGTCTTCTTGACATGTTTTTTCTAGAGATGTTGGGTCTATAAGTACTACCACACTAGTGATTAGATCTCGGTCTGTAGAACCTTACACTTCAATTCACCCGGAATCTTTCGTAGTGATGTTTGTTTCGATCACCTCCACTACCTTACGGTCAACTCGACAAAGTTTAGGACTTTCTACTACGACACTTTCACGAGGTGAGTTATACGGTCGTTTAGACCTTTTGAGTCGTCACCGGTGTCCTGACCTTTTTCAGTCAAAAGTAAGGTTAAGGTTTCTTTCCGTTACGGTTTCTTACGAGTTTGATGGTGCGTTAACGTCAGTAGAGTGTACGATCATTTCATTACGAGTTTTAAGAGGTTCGGTCCGAAGTCGTTATGTACTTGGCACTTGAGGGACTACAAGTTCGACTAAAATCTTTTCCGTCTCCTTGGTCTCTAGTTTAACTGTAGACGACCTAGTACTTTTTTCGTCCTCTCAAGGTCTTTTTGTAGATAAAAACGAAATAACTGGTACGGTTTCGGAAACTGAGACACCTAGTGTTCTTTGACCTTTTAAGACTTTCTCTACCCTTATGGTCTGGTGGATTGGACGGAGAACTCTTTAGACGTAACGTCCAGTCCTTCGTTGTCAATCTTGACCTGTACCTTGTTGTCTGACCAAGGTTCATCCTTTTCTTCATGTAGTTCCAACACATAACAGTGGGACGAATAAATTGAAGAAACGCCTCATGTAGGACTCTTTGCGACCTGACCTTCTTCGTGTTCGACCTTAGTTCTAACGACCCTCTTTATAGTCATTGGAGTCTATACGTCTACTGTGGTGGGAATACCGTCTTTCACTTCTCCTCGATTTTTCGGAGAACTACTTTCACTTTCTCCTCTCACCTTTTACAACCGAATTTCGAGTTGTAAGTCTTTTACTTCTAGTACCGTAGGTCAGGGTAGTGAAGTACCCTTTAACTACCCCTTTGTCATCTTTATCACAGTCTGAAATAAAAAAACCCGAGGTTTTAGTGACGTCTACCACTGACGTCGGTACTTTCATTTTCTGTGAATGAGGAACCTTCTTTTCAATACTGGTTGGATCTATCATATAAGTTTTCGTCTCTGTAACAAAACGACTGATTCCAGGCAGATCAGTTCCGATACCAAAAAGGACACCAGTACATACCTACACTCTCAACCTGACACTTCTTCCGACTCGTGGCTTCTTAACTACGAAAACTTGACACCACAACCTCTTCTGAGAACTCTCAGGGAACCTGACGTTCCTCTAGCTTGGTCAGGTAAGACTTCTAGTTGGGACCCTAAAGAAACCTCCCTTACTACGATTTCGACTTCGAGGTCATGAAACCGGTGGAGTACGCTTATCGACTGAGTAACCTTTTCTGAGACTACGACCCTCCCTAACCCCCGTCCTCCTCTTCCCCTGTTGTCTCCTACTCTACCGACCTACCGTAGTGCCTGAGCTACCTACACCCAGACTCACTTGAGACCCTCTACCACTACCTGTCCCTCCGGACTGCCCGACACTAAGTACCCCAACGTTTATCAACCTGTGCTGATTCGCTGACTTGACTTGACTTGATTATAAAACAACTCCTAAAGTACAAGTAATTTCTATAACCCGAAATCAAAAGAAAAAACATTATAAAAACAGACTAAAACCTCAATCCTATTACGGCAGGAGTATCTTACTCATTTTTTTACATAAGGCAGTTGAAGATATGAGACTTTCTTTAAATTCTCTGAGTCATATTACAAAAAGAATGTACAAACCATCTTAAATGGTCACTTAGACAGACCATGTCCACGGAAGATATAAGTTTTAAATAACCAATAAATAAAGTAAAAATAATCTATATTCGGATAAGTCTAACGAATAAGGAAACACTTAAAACCATTTGATATATTTCATAACTAGACGAAAGTAGATTCAATAACATAAACGTCTGTATTTCAAAATATCATAAACAATAGGAAAATTAAGAGTATGGAAAACATAAATACAGGAGAAAGTAAAGATTGTGATTATTAAACACAAGATCGAAGAAAAGAATCAACTGGACTGGTCTATGAATAGCTAAAATAACTGGAAGTTTCCGGTTCGAAAAATAATAATAATGATAATAATATAGATAACTAAAGAACGAAAATTAAAGTTACTAAAGATGAGATCAATAATAAATAGAATACAAATGAAACTAAATTAACTAGGAAGAAATGGATCAGTATGTTCCATCTTTGAATTTAATAGCCAAATCTAGAAGGAAGTAAAGAGTATGTACAGAAGTTACAATATTTAAAGGCACATCCGTGACGAAAATGACGTTTAAAACTATTTAACACAAAAACAAAAGTACACCAAGTGTTACACTAATTTAAAGAAGCTTTAAGGGAGAAATTAAGTAAAAAGACTTCACACAAAGAAGTGGAGGTGTATGGGACCTTAAAAGGTGGATAGAAATACAATAAACAAAGATCAAATCAAGGGAACAATACAGACGAGAGACCATCTGACTCTCGTCTTTAACATACTAAAGATAAAAAAAAATTAAATAATTCTAGGAAATATCTACTCTTAAACAAGATATAACTGCTAAAAAGACACACTCGAACTCTTGTTACACACATAAGACAAAAACTACTTCATAAGTTTTCTACAGGTAATAACCTCAACTGTTTACCACAACTCAAATTGGTACAAAAATAACTAAAAGACGGAGGACCCGGAAATGTAAAGACTCCTTTCCACAATTTCAGTAGTTGATATTATCGCCTAAACACGTAAAGACGATAGTCAAAAACGAAGTACATCAAACTACTACACAACAATCCATATGTGTATAATTTTTAATACAAGAGAAACTCTTAACTTAGAAAAAGATATACTTTACAGGGAAAATTTAGACGATATTGACAGGAAGGAAACTTCAGACGAGATTTTAATTAGATCGATGAGGATATAAGAAAAAAACGTCCCCATGACCACAAAATAAACATGTAAATAGATGTTAATCCTTTCTTACATTCAAAATGATTGAAAATGTTACACCTAACCCGAAGGGACCACCAAGTCTACCATTGCTTAGGTGGACATTACGTCCTTTGGGTCCAAACTAGGGGCCCAGTCCTTCTAGGGAACCTCCTCCCGTACCGTTGGGTGAGGTCATAAGAACGGACGTCTTAGGGATACCTGTCTCCTCGGACCTCCCGATGTCAAGTATACACCTAACTGTTTACAGTGTATCGATTCACAGTTCCTGTCTTTAGCCCCGTCTCACACTCAAGATGGTCACATCCCGCTATTTCCTCTCCTGAAATAAACATGATGTTTGAAGGTGTAATAAAACTGATCACAACAATACCGTTCGAAAGAATTAGGTAAATGAAAAATAGATATACACGGAAACATAAATTTCATCCGTCCAAAGAACATCTGTTGATGTCAACACATCACCAAACTGGATGAGATTTTTAGAGAAAATTAAATGTAAATACAAAATATCAATAAGGGACCACCGAATCAGTCATTTCTCAGACGAACGTTAGATCTTCTGGAGACGAGTTATGGACCCAGCCCTTTTAAGGGGACCTCTTCCTTTACCGTTGGACGAAGTCATAAGAAGGACCCTTTAGGGTACCTGTCTCGGACCTCCCGATATCAGGTATCCCAGCGTTCTCAAACTGTGAAGAATCACTGATTTGGATGGATAGAAATATTAATACTTTCCAGAATAAAGATCACTGTTGAAGTTAAATTTTTTTAAACAACGATATATGAAATAAATGTAACAACATAATTAAAGACAACATGTCGTTTCCCTTAGTACAATGTGTATATGTAAACAGTTGAAAAAAATTCTAAGAAAGGAGTAAGTAACAAGTAACAATAACAAGTCAACTATTTAACAAGGGTACTAGCAAAGATTGACAACGAAAAACTAGGCTTATGTCCAAAGAGGTCTCTGTCCATTCCACCAGAACATAAGGATAGAGAAATTCTTAAGAGGTGTCAAACGACACTAGGTGTGTTTATGAAAGCACATCAGTTTATATCGAATAATGACTGATAACTTATCTCAAGGGACACGATATGTCATCCAACAATAATCATTAGATAAAATATATATCATCACATATATAGAGTTACGATTAGAGGTTTAAAAAGGGAGGGGAGAGTGTGGGACCATGGGTATTCATCTAAAGGACGTAGAATATGAGATAAAGACAAAACATCTATTCAAGTAAACATCGGAAAAATTCTAAGGTGTATATTCACTATCGTACCGTAAACAGAAAGAGATAGACTGAATGAAGTGAGTCATACTATTAGAAATACAGGTAGGTACAACGAAGTTACTGTCATGAAATAAAAAATACTGGGTCAATTATAGGGTAACATATATACGTGTTGTAGAAGAAATATGTAAAGAGACAACTACCTGTAAATCTAAGGGAGGTACAGGACCGATGACATTTATCACTATTCCACTTGTAACCCCACATATATATAAAATTTTAATATTAAAATGGATCGATATACGACTATTTACCCTGACGGCCTAGTATACCATCGAGACTTAAAAATCAAAAAACTCGTTGGATGCATAAGAAGTATCACCGATATGGTTAAATATACAGTTGTTTATCACATCTTTATAATGGAAAAGATGTGTAGTAGAGGTATTAAGTAACAAACATCTAAAAAACTACTACCGGTAAGACTGTTGACACTCCAATATTAAGTGACGTCAAAACTAAACCTAAAGAGGTCATTAATCACTACAACTCGTAGTAAAGTATACGGAGAACCGGTACACATAGACAAGAAACCTCTTTACATATACAGAAATCGAGTAAAAAACTAACCCCACAAACAAAAAATCTATAACTCTACGTACTCGAGAAACTTTTGAAACCTCTGATTAGGGAATCCAACGTAGGAAACTTTAATAAAAGATAATGAGACAGCCAACAGAAAAGTAAAATAATACCAAAGGAAACGACCCGTTTACGAAAATTCAAATTAATTCAGGGAAAATAAATAAAGATAATAGTAATAAGACTCAGTACCTAGTTTTTGTAAAGATGTTACATACGATATCACACTAGACGGTTGTAACAGGAGATTCTCAAAATATCACAAATCAAAATGTATATTCAGAAATAAGGTAAAATTCAAATAAAAACACACAGTACAATTTCTTACAGTATCAAAATAAAAATGTACATCGACAGGTCAAAAAGGCCATGATAAATAACTTCTCTGACAGAAAAGTTCTTACATATACGAACGGAGGAAACAGTATCTAATTAACTGGTATCCATGTACTCTAATAAAGACCCGAAAGGTAGGACAAGGTAACTGGACACAAAGACAAAAACACAGTCATAGTATACCAAAACTACCGACATCGAAACGTCATATCAGACTTCTATCCCACCGACTATGGAGGTCGAAGAAAGAAGAAAGAGTCCTAACAAAACCGATAAGACCCGGAAAACACAAAAGAACGTTTAAAATTCTAAAAACAAGACCAAGAAACTTTTTACGGTGACCATTAAACTATCCTTAACGTGACTTAGACATCTAAGGTACTCCTGATATCAATGAAACTGTTATAATTAAAGAATATAGGTTCTTGTACCACATAGAAAGGTAGATAAACAAATTAGAAACTAAATAAAGTAGTCACGGAAAACCAAATCGAGTAGTCACGGAAAAAATCTCATGTCCGGAAAACAGAGGAGTCCAAATAAGTATCCATAAAATAAGAAGAACTAAGCTACCATTTACCCTTACAAAAAATTTAAAGAGAAAGTCTATAAAGTAAAAATCACACATCTTTACGTTGTCTAAAGACACATAATTAAAACATAGGAAGTTAGAGTGGTTTAAATAACTACTATGGTAGAAATCCGAAAAGATACACACCCTTGTATAGTAGACGTTTGTCACTGTCAAAATGAAAAAAAAGGTTTCACCTAAGGAAAATAATAAAAAAAAAAGAAGAGACTAACGGAAAACGATCCTGAAGGTTTTGATACAACCTATTTTAACCGTTCTTACCTATAGAATTAGAACAAGGACTGGAATCTCCTTTACGAAAAGTTGTGATTCATAAGACATCGACATTGAAACAGTATATACCGGAATTAATACAACTCCATACAAGGAAGATACGGGTGAAAGACCTCACAAAAATACTATTTACCCACAACTTAAAACAGTTTTCTAAAAAGGAAGTAGATAATTCTACTGATATATAAAAAGGGAAGTTAAATGACTACATCACACAGTGTGACTAACTAAATACCAAAAACTTTTTACGGATATAGGAACCCTATTTAGGGTGAACTAATACCACATACTAGGAAAATAACATAACAACCTAAGTCTAACGAACATAAAACAACACCTAACGACACAGATACAGTAGTCACTATGACCAGATATCAAAGGAAAAAACCTCTGTAGATAAAACCAGAACCATAGTCCCACTACCTCTGGGTTATCTTACTCAAATACTCATGAAGAAGGAGACGTTAGAAGTCTTTATCAAAGTCTACCTGTCGACAATTCAGAAGAGATTTACAAACTATCTTAAGAGAACACTTTGGTTTACCAAGACCTGAAAACAAACAAACCACAAAGTTGTAGTCAAAGTTAAAATTATTAATACTAACCAGATAAATTTAAAGATAAAGTAGGAGGAAACAGAACCCTATAAAAAGGAATCAGGTAAATAATGAATCAGTAGGTAAAATAACGTATATCAACGTACATCATCAGAGAATACTAGGTAAAATAAAGACGCCACAGGCAACATTGTAAGAAAAAGAAAGGATTAAAATAATTAACTACTCAGAGTGATTTTCAAATAGTCAAAAGAAGAACTACTCAGAGTGATTTCTAAATAGTTAAAACAAATAGGAAAGTGTTAATCGAAAATCAAAGTAACTAAAAAGAACCAGAGATACCGTACATAAATATATTTGTACTTAGGTGGTACCCACATGTGCACAAGGGTTAGGACTTGAGGGGTAGGTGGAGGGAGGGGTATGGTAGAAAGACCCAGTAGGGTCACATGGTCGGGGTTCGTAGGACATAGGTCGTAGCTTTGATCTGACCGCTAAGCAAAGAATATACTATAATGTGTACAAAGTCACGGTAAGAGGGTTTAGTAGGGTGCGATAGGGAGAGGGTGTCTCAGGTTTTCTGACAAGATATGTAGACACAGATAAAACGACAGAGAGTATGTTCAAATAGTAATGGTAGAAAGATTTAAGGTATATATACACAATCATATGACATAACCACAAAAAGAAAGACCGAATGAAGTGAGACATATTATCCGAGGTCAAAGTAGGCGGAGTTATCTTGACTAAGTTTACATAAGAAAAGTTATCGACTCATTATAAGGTTACACATATACATGGTGTCGAAAGAATAGGTAAGCAGACGACTACCTGTAGATCCAACGAAGGTACAGGACCGATAATATTTGTCACGACACTACTTGTAACCCGTACAGAGAAAGTTAAGACCAAAGGAACCACACATACGGGTCGTCACTCTAACGACCCAGTATTCCGTCAAGATAAAGGTCAACAAATTACTTAGAGGTGTGACAAGAGGTCTTACCGAGATAATCAAACATAAGGGTGGTTCTCATATTCTCCGAAGGGAAAAGAGGTGTGGGAGAGGTCGTAAATAACAAACGTCTGAAAACCTAGTGTCGGTAAGACTGACCACACTTTACCATGAAGTAACACCAAAACTAAACGTAAAGAGACTATTACTCACTACAACTCGTAGAAAAGTACACAAACAACCGGTAGACATTCAGAAACCTCTTTACAGATAAATTAAGAAACCGGGTAAAAACTAACTCAGAAAATAAAAAAACCTTAACTCGACGTCCGCAACGAACATATAAAAACTCTAATCAACAAACAGTCAAAGAAGTAAACGATAATAAAAGAGGGTAAGGCTTCCGACAGAAAAGTGGAACGAATCTCAAAGGAAACAACACGTCTTCGATAATTTAAAATTAATCTAGGGTTAACAAATAAAAACGAAAATAAAGGTCATAAGACCCTCCACCCAGTATCTCCTAGGACGACACTAAATACAGCCTCTCACAAAACAGACACAAGAGGAGATCCTCAAAATATCAAAGACCAGAATGCAAATCTAGAAATTAGGTAAAACTCAAATAAAAACACATACCACAATCTTTCACAAGGTCAAAGTAAGAAAATGTTCACCAACTGGTCAAAAGGGTCGTGGTGAATAATTTCTCTAACAGAAATTAGGTAACACTTAAGAACGGAGGAAACAGTTTCTATTCCACAGGTGTACACACACCTTAAAAGAGACCCGAAAGATAAAACAAGGTATCTAGATATAAAGACAGAAACACGGTCATGGTATGACAGAACTACTGACACCGAAACATTATCTCGGACTTCAGTCCGTCCAACTAAGGAGGTCAGGGTAAGAAGAAAGAGTTCTAACGAAACCGATAAGCTCCAAAAAACATAAAGGTATATTTAACACTTTAATAAACAAGATCGAGACACTTTTTATGGCGACCATCGAACTATCCCTAACGTAACTTAGATATCTAACGAAACCCATCATATGATTAAAAGTGATATAACTAAGAAGACTAGGTACTTGTACCATATAAAGAGGTAGATAATCACAGGAGAAACTAAAGAAAGTAGTCACAAAATATCAAAAGATATATATCCAGAAATCAAAGAAATCCATCTATATAAGAATTCATAAAATAAGAAAAGCAACGTTACCACTTACGTTAACAAACGAATTAAAGAAAAAGATATAAGAGTAATAATCATATATCCTTACGTTCCTACTGGGTCTCCCTACAACACCCTTCCCTCCACCCCCCCAAAGTACAAACCCTAGCGTACATGTGGGTACCACCTAAGTACAGTTACATACCGTTTTGGTTATGTCATAACATTTCATTTTATTTCATTTTTATTTTTAAATTTTTGTTTTTATTTATTTATTTATTTATTTTTATCGAACCTTTTAACCGTCTTATGACCTATTTTATTTGTAACTATAATAGATAGTTTCACGTTGTCTATCTTACTAAGGTTTTTGTGTATATTAAAAGAGTTTTAATTTCAAAACGTTTTACTAATTGTACTTTAGTTTCGATTCATTCGTTCTCGTCACCGGAAACAGTAAAGATTTTTAATTTTTTTCAAATTTATTGTTGTTTTTTTTCTTACGTTCCCTAAAGACACACAACTAAAATATAGAACGTCGAAATGATATAAGTAACTAATCGAGATCATTAAAAGACCACCTAAGAAATCCCAAAAGATACATCTCCTAGTACAGTATACGTTTGTCACTCTCAAAATGAAGAAGAAAAGGTTAGACCTAAGGAAATAAAGAAAAAGACGAGACTAACAACACCGGTTTTGAAGGTCTTGATACAACTTATCATCGTCACTTTCACCCGTGGGAACAGAAAAAGGACTGAAATCCCCTTTACGAAAGTTAAAAAGTGGTAACTTCTATTACAAACGTCACCCTAACAGTATATATCGAAATAATACAACTCCATACAAGGAAGATAAGAACGAAAGACCTCTCAAAAAAAAAAAAAATTAGTATTTCCCTACAACTTAGAACAGTTTCCGAAAGAGACGTAGATAACTCTATCAGTACACCGAAAATAAAAAGTTAAACAATTACACCACTTAACGTAACTAACTAAACGCCTATAACTTCTTAGGAACTTAGTGACCCTATTTCGGGTGAACCAGTACCTCATACTAGAAAAATTACATAACAACCTAGACACTCTTAAAACAATTCCTAAAAACGTAAATACAAGTAGTCACTATAACCGGACGTCAAAAGAAAAAAACACCGTAGAAACAGTCCAAAACCATAATCCCACTACCACCGAAGTATCTTACTTAAACCTTCAACTGAAAGGAGACGTTAAAAGACCTTCTCAAACTCATCCTAGTCACAATCGAACAGAGATTTAAAAACTATATTAAGTCGACACTTCGGCAGACCTGGACCCGAAAACAAACGACCTTCTAAAGACTAATGTCAAAGTTAAAGGTACGAACACTACCCAGACAATTCTAAAAGATAAAGAAGGACCAAGTCAAAACCTTTCAATATGAAAAGATTGTTAAACAGATAAAGAAGTTGCAACTGATAAAATAACCGTATATTAACGACTATCATCAGAGAAAAACATAAAGAAACATAAAGACACAACAGACAACACTATAGAGGTAAAAGTAAAGATTAAAATAACTAAACTAAAAAGAGGGAAACAAAGAACTACTCAGACCGATTAACAAACAGTCAAAATAAATAAGAAAGTTTCTTGGTCGAAAACCGAAACAACTAAAAACGATGTCAGAGAAAACAAAGAAAACGTAAATAAAGACGGGATTAAAAATTCTAAAGAAAGGAAGATGATTGGGACCCCAAGAGGTAAATAAGGAAAAGATCAACGAAATCCACATCTCAATCCAATAAATAAACTGAAAAAATAAAAAACAACTCCATACGGACATAACGATACTTGAAAGGCGAATCGTGACGAAAATGTCACAGGGTGTCCAAAACCCAACAACACAAAAGTAAAAGTAAGTAAAGATACGTATTAAACTAAAGAAAAAACTAAAGAAGACACTAAAGAACCAATAAGTCGTCGTACAACAAGTCGGAGGTATACAACCTTAAAAATGATCAAAAAGAGGACATTAACTCTAGATTAGAATGACGTAATACCAGTCTTTTCTACGAACCTTACTAAAGTTAAAAAAACTTAAATAGTGTCGATCTAAATACCGGGTCCTACCCTAGATGGGACCTCTTCCAAGGCACTCGTGAATTCTTTTTACACTTTAAGTAACAAAAACCCACTTTACAGGATATCTACAGTTAATCCTGTTGACCAGATAACATAGTAAATTTCAAACACAAAGAAACAATTAAAAGACAAATCAACTAGACGGGTATCCACACTCACCCCATATTTTCAGAGGGTGATAACACAATAACAATTAAAGGGGAAAGTATAAACAATCGTAAACAGAATGTATAACTCCACGAGGATACAACCCACGTATATATAACTATTAACAATATAGAAGAAGCACCTAACTAGTAAAGTAGTAATACATCACCGGAAGAAACAGAGAAAAGTGTCGGAAACAAAATTTCAGATAAAATAGACTATACTCATAACGATGAGGACGTAAGAAAACCAGAGATAAACGCACCTTATAGAAAAAGGTCGGGAAGTGAAAGTCAGACATACACAGGGAACAAAACTCCACCCAGAGAACATCTGTTGTATATATCCCCAGAGTAAAAACATAGGTAAGTCGGTCAGAAACAGAAAACCTACCCGTAAGTTGGGTAAATGCAAATTCCATTAATAACTATTCATACTAGGGTAACGGTAAATGAAATAACAAAACCCAAGCCCAAATATGTGGGAAAAAGACAAAGGACAGATCTCTTATAGGAAATAGTAAACAACCTCTCGACCAAACCACCACGACTTCAGAGAGTCAAAAACGAACAGACATTTCGAAAACTAAAAGGAAGTATAACCTTACTCTAGGAACGACTCATGTCATTAGACCCGACATCCAATAAAAGAAAGTAGTGAAATTCATACAGAACGGTAAGGGAGGACCGGACTTCCCAAAGATAACTTTCTAGTCGACAATAGGAATACCCTTAGGGGAACACACAATAAACAACAAAAAGGGAACGACGAAAATTATAAACAAGAAACACAAACTAGAAACAATTAAACTAATTATACACAGAATCCCACAAAGTGGAACCCAAATAGGACAAACCCTGAGAGACCCAAAGAACCTGAATCACTAATAAAGGAAGGGGTAAAATCCCTTTAAAAGTTGATAATAGAGGAGTTCATAAAAGAGTACCAGAAAGAAAAACAGAAGAAGAAGACCCTGAGGATATTAAGCTTACAAGCTCGTAAAGTGTAACAGGACCTCCAGAGACTCTAACAGGAGTAAAGAAAATTAAACAAAAAGAAAAAGGGAGAGACTAAGTAAATAAAGATGGTAAGATAGAAGATAAAGTGATTAGGATAGAAGACGGAGGCAATAAGATGATAAACAACGGAGGTCTCACAAAAACTAGAGTAAATAAAGTAATAAGTAATATATAACTGAGAAAAATTAAGAAGATCCAGGAACAATTTTTCGGAGAACTACTTTCACTTTCTCCTCTCACCTTTTACAACCGAATTTCGAGTTGTAAGTCTTTTGCTTCTAGTACCGTAGACCAGGGTAGTGAAGTACCCTTTATCTATCCCTTTGTCACCTTTGTCATAGTCTGAAATGAAAACCCCCGAGGTTTTAGTGACGTCTACCACTGACGTCGGTACTTTAATTTTCTGCGAATGAGGAACTTTCTTTTCAATACTGGTTGAATCTGTCGTGTAAGTTTTCACCTCTGTAATGAATCGACTGATTCCAGGTAGATCAGTTCCGATACCAAAAAGGTCACCAGTACATACCTACACTCTCAACCTGACACTTCTTCCGACTCGCGTCTTCTTAACTACGAAAACTTGACAGCACAACCTCTTCTGAGAACTCTAAGGGAACCTGACGTTCCTCTAGGTTGGTCAGGTAAGACTTCCTCTAATCGGGACCCTAAAGAAACCTTCTTTACTACGATTTCGACTTTGAGGTCATGAAACCGGTGGAGTACGCTTCTCAACTGAGTAACCTTTTCTGAGACTACGACCCTCCCTAACCCCCGTCCTCCTCTTCCCCTGTTGGCTCCTACTCTACCGACCTACCGTAGTGACTGAGTTACCTGCACTCAGACTCACTTGAGACCCTCAACCACTACCTGTCCCTCCGGACCGCACGACGTTAAGTATCCCAGCGTTTCTCAACCTGTGCTGACTCACTGTCTTGACTTGACTCCAGGAACAACTTGGAAAGAACGTAGAAGAGTCAAGAACAGAGGTCCGATAAATAGACACTAAGGTAAAACTAAAGTTCTAAAACCTAGTAAAAGTGATAGTAATAAACCTTAAGAAATAGTCCATCTAAGGGATAGAGTAGGAAAAAACCAAACCACCGGTAAATAGGACAAGGAAATGGACAACCCATAAGGAGACAAAGAAGTAGAACAAATATAACGACGTAAACCCTACCTGAAAGACATAAGACCGTCAAACACCTCAAGAGAAATAACACCTCAAAGGAGGGACACCCACCCCAACATAGTCACCGAACAGTTCCAAAGAACCAATCCCTTCGAACACAGACACAAGACCACCCACCTCGACCTAAAGAAGAGAGACCTCACGTTACTTCACAGGTCATTACTCAATACTCTACAGTCACCAAAACCTCATTGAAACCCGTCGGACATATAACTTCAAGTCCGGACACAAGGACACAACGACCTCTTAAACGTACCATACAGAACGAGACCTTGAAGAACCGGGAACCTACCACGAAACAAAGTCACATCCATTCCTCCACAAACTACTCGAGGATAACTCATCACAAGGGACCTCAGTCCTCAAGAGACTCAAAGAGTCCTACACCTGAATTCGGAGGACAAAGACCAAAAGTCAGAATAAAAATGGCATCAGACTTCTGAAGAAGATATGACGTGGTAACTATTTTGCAGATCCAATTTCTACTTTTCAAAGAGGTGTCACTCCCTGTGGTCTCTCTAAGTGTCTCAATGTACCTCTTCTCTTGTCCCTCTTCCCTCAATCTCAACTCGGTTGACTCTACTCCACCTTAGTTTTCTTCTCCCTCGTTCAATCGGTCATTAGTGAAGGATACACACGAGGTGTCAGACATGGTGGGTCACTACAAGTACCTCAATATGTCTCTTCTCTTCTCCCTCCTTCCTCTGTCTCCACTGGTCCTCCTATTTTCTCCCCTTACTTTTCCTCTCTCTGTCCAGGTCGGTCATTAGTCAAGACATTCACAAGAGGTGACAGACCTTGTGTGTCTCTAAGTGTCTCAATCCATCTCTTCTCTTCCCCCTCCCTCCTCTATCTCCGCTGGACCACCTCTTTTTCCTCTCAGGTTTCCTCCTCTCTCGTCAGTTCGGTCATTAGAGCGAGGGTTCATTTTTGCCCATGACTTAAACCCAAAAACTTACATGTTTTAATTATTGTTTATGGTTTTTCGTTTCTAAATTTTAGATGTCATCTCAAACCTAAAAGTTTTTATGTCATAATTTCTTTTCCTCTTCTTCTTTTTTCAGTGTTCTTAATAATTTTTTTATATATACTTCAAACGAAATTTTTATCCCAGAAAAAAACTTTTCATAATTATCCAATATTTTTACTTTTAATTTCCTCATTATCCCCTGACTTTCAAAAATTTTTCATTTTTTTTTTTCTTTTTCTTTTCTTCTTCTTCTTTTTTCTTACTAGTATTTTTATCATTTCTATATAGATCCTGAAAGAGACCACAACAACACCCGTCACCCCCAGTCAAGTAAAAGTCTATAAAGGAACCAGGCCGAATGTAAAGAGTTCTAGATATCCGAGGAAGGATACATCAGCCATGATTACTGTACCAAAATTAGATAACGTGGACAGTGAAGGTTCCGTCAACGGAGACAAAATCGAAGAAGACAAACGACCAGAGAAGTCACAGACCAAAGGCGGGACTGTGTTCCCCCCACCAGCACCTGTGAAAAAAATTCGAGTGAACAAGTCAGCGCGACACCCCTCCCTCCCTGCGACGTTTGTTTATTGTGACCGTACACGAGCGTCACAGAGTCGGTGTGACCCGGACGGGGGCGAGTCCCGCGTGTGTCGAGGGCGAGATCCAACGAGGCGACCCTTGGTAGACTCCGACCGGGACCCGACGTACGTGGAGGATCCAGATGTAGCGAGTCCGAGTCCGTGAGTCAACCAGGAGTCTCCGAGTCTGAGTCAACCCGGACGCAAAACACGAGAAGGGTCCAGGCTCATCGAGTCCACAAACCGCTCGTGCCAGTGACGTTGAATAGTGGAGAGTACAGGGACGACGAGTCAAAAGACCAACATGTTGACCACGTGACAGAGTCCGTCTACTACTGACAGGTCTTGGGGTTCTTCAGAATCAATCGTTTCTGCGGACAAACGTCAAACCATCAATTACAGAAAGACCCCGTCGATAACGGGAGAAGGCCGGTAAGGACGAGACCGACGGACAGTGGTCTCCCCCTACCAGACGTTTGCCGATTAAGACAAGGTAGGAAACAAGACACGTGCCAGGACCGTCACAGAATACAATCTCGAAAAGCGCACCATTGATAGGGTGTCAGACCAAACGATCGGGTTCAATCAAGCGAGACCAATGGGAACCCCGTAAGCCCGGGCTAGGAATTTTTCGTTACGTCGAGTGTGGAGGGACGGGTCGGGGACGAACGATCACCACCCACGTCTGTAGACGTGACGAAGAGGCGACCCCCTCAATGGTGACCCGAGCATTAGACACCCAAAATTAATAAATAAAAAGGAGGGCCAATACAACGGGAGACACCAAGGTTCCGAACGGTGTCTGAGCCGTCACTCTCACAAAGGACCACAAACCTTTGAAGAGAGAAAAATTCTGAGGGAAGTCCCCTACCTCGTGTCAGGGATGGAGAAAACAGAGAAAAAAACAGAAAATATAAAAAAGGATGGAGAAAAGTTTCTGTTACTCGACGAAAAGACCCACAGACTACAGGAGACGGCCGTAAGTCTTCAACAAAACACCTTAACTGAGTCGCAACTTTACAAGAAAACTACTTAAAAAGTCCCTCTTTCACCAGAGGGACAGAATAAGGAGACGGTGGAATCCTAGCGGGGGGACATTCAATAAAGAACCAAAAGGGAAAACGAAAATTATAAAAAACAAACATAAATTAAAAACTGTTAAACAAATTATACACAGAACGGTACAAGGAGGAACCCAAACAGAACATGTGCTAAGACATGAAGGAGTTTAACCCACTGATAAAGGAAAGAGTGCAATCCCTTCAAAAGTCCATAATAGAGAAGTTTATATAAGAGGAAGGGAAAGAGAGAGAGACGAGGGAAACCCTCGAGATATTACACTACAACAACGTAAATAACAACAGGATCGTCAGAGACTCTGACAAGAGTGAAGTAAGAAAAAAGAAATAAGTCAAGACATAGACACTAAGGGTGGTAAGACAGAAAGTCAAGTAATTAAAAAGACGGAGTCAATAAGAGGAAAACTCAAAAAGATCACGTAAAAAGTAAAATCAATAACATAACAAGTAGAAAAAAAAAGAAAACAAACGATCCAGAAACAATTAATAAAGAACATAGAAGAGTTAGACACGGAGGTAAGAAAAAGACTCAAGAACTTAGTAGGAATGAAAGTGATGAGACTTAATAAAAGTAAGTCTAACGGATAGAGACGAAGTGAATCAATATGAAGACCCCAAAATAGAACTAGAAAAAGACCCTGTATAAGGAGACGGTTAAGTAAAACAGACTGAAAGACACTAACGTTAAAGGAAAGTCTCCCGACGTCCGAACATTAAGAAGAACGAAGACGACAGACGTGGGACCACCTACTTCGACTCAAAACAAGGAGACCACCGTCTCGACACACTTGTCAACGAAAGTGACCCTTGGACACACGAGTTTTTCTGAAATTCGTCAGACAGACGATTACAAACCCCGATACGATGGAGTGGACAACTAACAAACATGACTCCGTAGGGTCGTGACATCGGATGTCCGACAACCCACCCCGGAACAGAACCACTCTTTTACTATCGGAAAGCCTCTCGAGTACGGTTATTCATAAGGGGTCTTGATGGTGTCGGTGACAGAAACAGAAGTGTCACTCGGTGTAGACGGGGACCGGAGACTTCCTCTGGGAGGTTATGATCGTCCGTCCGGACCGGGTCCAAGATAGACGAAAAAGGGCACTCAGGACCCCGTGTATACCAGAACACACGTTGGGAGGTTCTCACCCCAAAGACAAAGGGGATCAGGAGACCTTAAAGACACTAGTTTAGGGTAACCGGAAGTTTCGGTATAAGAGACCCACTAGGAGGTGGACGAAGGTCTAGGGGTCGAACCCCTCGGATCGTGACTCGAGTGTTGGAAGTGATGACACCCTCTTGAAGACACCGTATTAATAAAAGGTCAAACCCTCAATGAGTGGGTCACCTATACCCTAAACTAAAATAACACTAAAGTAGGGAAGATGGTAGAGGAACCCGAAGGGACCAACGAGTCGACCATTTCTTGGACGGACGTTACACCCTCTTGACACAAGCTAGGGACCCAACCCTTCTAGGGGACCTCTTCCCTTACCGATGGGTGAGGTCATAAGACCTGACCTCTTAAGGTGTCTGACATATCAGGTACCCCAGCGTTTCTTAGTCTGTGGGGACTCACTGAAAGTGAAAGTGGTAGAGGAACACTAAAGAGGAAGCAGAAACATACATCCTATAGAAAAAACTATCCGAGGTAAATTTTTTTTTTAAAAACAGTTACCAACTAGTTGTTAATCAACACTAAAAAACAAAAGTAGTCTTATCTAATCGAGTACAGGAAGATGTGGTAGAACAGAGGTCGAACGGGTGCAATAAACAAAAGAGAAAACAACGGACACACATCGTATAATATAATTTCTTTTGTAAAACTTTAGAAGACAGTTTTAAAAAGGAATACAAAAACTGATTCCAAAAATATCGTCATCGGTAACGTAAATCCAAAACTAGGGAAAACTCAATTAAAAAAACGTACCACATTCAATTCTTAGATAGAGGTAAGAAAACATACACCTGTAGAACAAAAGGTTGTCATAAATGACTGTTCTGACAAAAATGGGTGACGTAATAGAACTACGGTAACAGTTTTAATAAAACGGATATATATACTTCTAAAAAAAGGGGTCCCGAGACATAAAGTAAGATACAAGATATACAGATACAAATACGGTCATGGTGTAACGAAACTACTGTTTTAAAACGGTTATCTAGAATTTTAGTAATTCATATTTTCAAAGTTGAAAAAAGAAAACCTTCTTATAAAACAGATAAAAGATAAGGAATTCTAAGGTATATCTATAATATTACCATGAAAAGTAAACACATTTGTAGTGGTGACCTTAAAACTATTCCCAACGTAGTTTCGTTATCTAAAGGAACCCACCATAATTATATATATATATAATTATTATAAAAGAAGGTGATATTCTTGTCTTTTACAGAAATTAAATAAATCCATAATAAATAAAATCGTTACATAACATTAAAAATAACATGTTCGAATAATGAAGGAAAATTCTAACAAGGGTTTATACAATAACCTTCTCCTTCATTAGAGATTTAAAGGAAAAATCTGACAAATAAAATAACATATCTTCGTGTTGACTAAAAAAGTACAACTAAATCACAGGACGATGAAAAAATATAAGTAAATAATCAAAGTTATCAAAAAAATATAAGTCTTATAACATGTATATTTTAACAATAGAAACTTGTCTTTTAAAATGAAGAAAGAAAGGGTAAATAGAAAACAAAGAAAAATAACGTACTGATGAGGTAGATCTTAAAGGATGTGATACAACTTATTTTCACCGTTTTCATTCGTAGAAACAAAACATGGATTAGAGCCTCCATTTCAAAAGTCGGAAAGTTATAAATCATATTATCTACACTCTAAAATGATATACTGGAAATAATATAATTTAAAAACAGGACAAGAATCAAAACAAAACAAAAATTAAAAAACAATGTTTTACACACAACCTAAAACCTTTTAAGGTTAAGAAAAAGACGTAGTTAACCCTACTAAAACAAAAAAAGGAAAGTAAAAAAATTTACTCGGTATAATATAACTAACCACAAATATATAACTTGATAAGAACGAAA
This sequence comes from Capra ibex, assembly GCA_006410555.1. NCBI lineage: Eukaryota > Metazoa > Chordata > Mammalia > Artiodactyla > Bovidae > Capra > Capra ibex. The sequence goes on from SJYO01038709.1 coordinate 19,705,953, forward strand.
GGTACTTATTTAGAATGTACCAGAATATGGGACGAAAACTTAAGACAAACCATCACAATATAGTTATAAGTAGTCCCTATAACAAGGTATCTATTGAACAGTACCAAAACAAAGTGAAACCATGATCCTATTATGTAAACCTGTACAAGATAAAATTTATAAAACCTTCTAAAACTCCTACTAACTACAATTAAGAAGGAATGTACAAACAATCTTAAGCGGTCACTTCTGTAGACCAGGACCTGAAAAGAAAGACCCTCCAAAAACTAATGACTAAATTAAGGGAATCATGAAAATCCATAAAAGTCTACTAGACAAAGAAGTACCAAGTCGAACTTTCCGACACTCAGAGATTTTTAAACAGGTAAAATAGATCTTCCAGGTTGACAAGTATCATAAAATAATATTATAGAAATAAAGGAATTCTATAAAACAAAATAGAGAAGAAAATAAATTTAAAAATCCAAAAAACATAGAGAAAGAAAATAGACTTAGATAATTTCCAAACAATTTCAATAACTAGAAAAGTTACTAGGTTACGAACTAAAGTAACTAAAAGAGAAAAGAAAATTTCTTAAGAAATAAAACAAATAAAGACGAGATTAGAGATGATAAAGGAAGGACGTAAATCGACGTCCAAACAAATAAAAAAGAAAAGAGAAAAAGAATTACACACACCAGTCCTAAAATAAAACTTCCTCAGTAATAAAAATATTACATTCATAAATGTCAATTTTTAAATAGAATCGTAGAGTATCCAAAACTATATTATAATATAAGTCATCAGAGTCCTATGAAAGATTAGATAGAAACTAGTAATACTAAAGAAGAAACTGATAACTAACAAATTAATCGTAACATAGACGTAAAAATTAAAGATCTAAAAGTCGAAAGGGAGGTGGTAATTAAAGAGTAAAATAAGGTAACAACAACCTTTACGTGAAATATACTAAAACTATCAGAATTTAAATATTCTGAATAAAAAAAAATGATTGTACACTAGATAGGACCTCTAACAAGACACACTTAAACTCTATTTATTCTTAAAACGGTAACAACCTATCTTGAAAGAGATATGCAGTCGAGTCCAGGTAACAAAATATCATAAGAAGTACAAACAATAAAAAAGAAAGAAAGAAAGAAAGAAAGAAAGAAAGAAAGAAAAAAAGGACTAAAGGACAGACCAACGACATAAGTTATAACTTTTATCTTAAAATGATAAGTAGACTAGATAGAAGAGAAGGAGATTAAGACAGTTACAAAAGAAGTGTATAAATCCTAGACACTACAAACTCCGTATATTCGAATTTCGACTATATAGAAACACCATTTAAACTGTAATATGTTTCAGGAAGAATTGAGGTGTTACTATATAGTGAAGTGTTTACAGGTCTACCGATGGTAGTTTATGAGGTGTTTATTGTTTACAATTATTCTTACATTTCTTTTCCCTTGTCAACATGTCACAACTAACCTTACATTTAACCGTATTGTAATACCTTTTGTCATTACTCTAAAGAATTTTTTCATTTTTATTTTAATGGTATAGTAGATCATTAAGGACCCATATATGTAGACTTTTTTCCTGATTAACCACTTTTCTATGTACGTCGGGTTACAAGTATCGTCATTATAAATGTTATTGGTTCTATACCTTCGTTGAATTTACAGGTAGTTCTCTACTTATTTATTTCTACACCATATACATATGTTACCCTATAATGAGTTAGTATGTTTTATTACTTTAAGACGGTAAACCTCATTACACGTACCTGGATCTGTCATTTTATTTATAAGATATAATAGTGAATATTTCAGATTTTATATTTTGAACACCCATACGTCACTTTGTCTTTGTCTGAGTGTATATATTTCTTGTTTTGTATATATCTCTTTTTCTACCACCTCCTCATCCACCTACACCTCATGTAGTGAGAGGTACCTATGTAGTTCTTATGTGTATGTCTGTGTTTTCACTTACGTCTTGTGGTCGACTCTCGTATTTCCTCCTAGACTGACCACCTTTTCTTATATATCTTGGTGTGTTTTGAGACATTCTCCTTCCTTGTTACCCCTTTTTGTTCTCATAATCATCCTGACCTGGATGGGAACCACCCACCCCCTTGACTTCGTCCCAAGACTAGGGGTGTCACCCCGTTAATAGACTCAGTCTCCTCTTTATAAATTCCGACTCACTTTGTCGACTAGAGACCGTCGGATTTACCTTACTCTTAGTCTGTCAGGAACGGTGTCGGTATGTATGTGACCCGTCCTTGCACCCAGAGGACCTTCCCCGTCGTCGACCCTCGACCTGAATTCCCTAACACTCCGTTAGGGTCGCACTCCCGACGACAACTGTCGTCTCTCTGCCTAGTTTCCCTACACTTCCTCGTCTGACACCACCCTTTACGGACACCTCCTTTTGGTCCGTCAGTACCTTCGTTCCGTTATTACGATTCAGTGTGTATCCCCCACCTGGGTAGTGGTATCGGAGAGAGAGGGGTGTACGGTTGTATCTGTCGTGTGACGTGATGTCTCATCCTGGGGTGGGTCCCCACCACGGAGTACACGATTAGATATCTCATCCTGGGGTCAGTACCCCCGAAGAGATACACAGACTGAACGGTTTTTTGTCTCTTCCTGGGGTCAGTTCCCTAGGGAAATTCACGGACTTACCCGCCTCGATGCCTCTTTCTGACCGGTTTCTTCGGAAGACTAACGGTCGATGTTCTCCGAGTTTTTCTGAGACTATCCCGGTATTGAGGACGGTACCTCCGTCAAACACAGGGATATGTGAACCACGACGGTCACAGGGACGTTCGGTTCGTCAACGTGGTGGAAGTGTGAGTTGACAGTGACCCCGTCTCGACGGTGTCTGTTTGTTTGTTTGTTTGTTTGTTTTTTGTCAGAACATAAATACATCCGTCTCAGCGAAGCTAGGACAGGTCGAGAAACGCTGGGTCATCTGACACCGTACGGTCCGAAGAGACAGTCTCCACCCCAAGAGGTCCGTTCTTATGACCTCGAATAACCAGTTATGACCAACGGTATGGGAAAATCTTGTGGTATAAAGGACGACGGTATCGGAGGTTAGGGGGACTCATAGACCACGATGGTCTTGGGGACGTTAGGTTCGTCTACGTGGTGAAGGTGTGGACCGGGAGTGTCCCCGTTTGGGTTCGGGAGGTCCCGTCGGAGTCCTCGATTTGGGGTCACCTACTTGGTGTACATCTCCACCTTTATTTTGGTGTTGACTTTGGGTCCCCGTCACACCGATTCCTTCTTCTGGGTTTTGTAAGGGTGGTCGACATGTTCACCGTCTAATTTAGGTGTGCTAGTTGATCCGTCTGAGACACAGATACCTTATATATTTTTCAGTGACTGTCGAGGGTGTTTTCTTTTACGTGATCGAGACTGTGGACACCTGTGACCTCCGTTCTTGTGTGTCCTCATCCTGGTCTAATCTTATACTCGTCGGGGGTTTCGTCCAGGTCTCTCGTCATGACAACCTCCCGTAGGGTCCCTCCGTTCCACCTGACACTAAAGGTCGCGCCCGTTCCTGAGACTGTCGTCTCTGTGTTCTTTTTGTAAATAATAAGAATAAAAAAAACTCAACAAGACATCTAAGAAAACACAAGAAAGAAAAAAGGGGAAAAAAGTGTGCAGAGAACATCAACAGTTAAAATAACCGTGATTCTTTAAGTTAATTCGGAAACTCGAAAAAAACAAACAAACAAAAAGGAGTCAGTGTAAAAAAAATATCAACAATATTTGGAGACGGAGAGACAACCCGAAAACGTCAAGACACCTCAAAAGGTGAAAAAAATGAAAAGAGAATAAAATTAATATTAAAAAATTTATATAATAATAAAAAGATGTAAATAAGGAAACAAAAAGGATTACAAGCAAAGGGGAACGTCAATTAGAAATTGCACATATTTAGAAGAAATAGATGGAGATAAATTGAAACATATAGATAAGAAAGAAAGAAAAGGAAGAGAGGAAAGGAGTTTTGTATAAACAATCGAAATAAAAGGAACGAAATAAGGGGTTAACCATGGAACGAAATCAAAACAAAAGGTAAAACACGAAATTAATTAAAGTAAGACCATCTATATTAAAAACTAAAGGAAACAAGCGGTCCAGTTAGATAACATGAATTAAAAACAACCTGACAAAACTAAAACGAATAAACACATATACATATACACATATAATTCAGTGTGAAGATAACAATAATATTTGGAGACGGAGATGTAACCCGAAAACGTCAAGACACCTCAAAAGAAAAAAGGGGAAAAAAGAAGAAGGTAAAAAAGGAGAAGAAAAAAATATTAAAATTAAATTTTTTAGATAATATAAAAAAGATGTAAATAAGGAAACAAACTGAAAGGATGACAAGAAAAGGGGAACGTCAATTAGAAATTACGTATATTTATAATAAGTAGATGGAGATAAATTGAAACATATAGATAAGAAAGAAAGAAAAGGAGAGTTGTATAAACAACCAAAACAAAAGTAACAAAATAGGGGGTCAACCGTGGAACGAAATCAAAACGAAAGGTCAAACACGAATTCAATCAAAACAAGAATTAACCATTTATATTAAAAACTAAAGGAAACAAGTGGTCTAGTTAGACGACCACGATTCAGCGAAATCAGTACAGGCTAACACACTGGTGTATCTACCGTCGGGTGGTCCGAGGGGGCAGGGACCCTAATAGGTCCGTTCTTGTGACCTCACCCAACGGTTATGAAATAAAAACAACCTGACAAAAGTGAAACGAGTACCCACATATCCATATACACATATAAGGTAATAAAATTAATAATACACGGACTAAAACATTGACGGTAACCAAACTAGAGAGTAAAGACCTCTAAACAATATGAGAAGGAATTACGGTATTTTTTTGGTGAACACATTATAAATAAGGACTGGTCTCTAGTTTGAGACTCGGAAACCTTCCCCTGAGGTTCGTGGATCTGATGGTCTCTTGATTGGGTTCCCTCATGGTTTATAACTCTTAAGTGTGTTACCTTTGGTGAACTTATGTTCTGGGTCGTAGTGAGTTGATGGGTATCGTGGGACACGTCCTGTGAAGTAGATTTGTTGTTTGTTTTGTTTTTATGTTTTGGTTAGTAGTCGTCTGTTCTCATGGTGGAGTAAGTCGGAACGGGTAGTCTCCTTTTGTTTGTTTGTTTGTTTTTGAGTCGTGTTTAGAGTGGGATATGTTTCGAATGTGTTTGGTGACCTGGTTGAAAACCTCCAGTCTTTGGTTTTCATTCTTTCTTAAGTTGGAAGAAGTTCATTTCTTAAGTAGAGAGGAACTTTGGACCCTTTTCCTCTGGAGTGTGTGTTATGAACTTTTTTACTTTTCCGTCTCTTTATGACGTGTTTACTTCCTCGTTTGATCTTTGTGTCTTCAGGTTTATTTACTTCTCCCTTTTCCTTTTAATGCACTTTTTTCTTAAGTCTTATTACTATCATTTCTACTAGTTTTTGGAACTTTTGTTTTACCTCTTTTAGGTTCTTAGTTAATTGTTTCTGTATCTTCATAATTTCTTATTCGTATGTCTCTGTTCGTTGTGTTAATGACTTTAATTTTTATGAGATCTTCCTTAGTTATCGTCTTATAGACTTCATCTTCTTACTTAGTCACTCGACCTTCTATTTTACCACCTTTATTGAAGACTTCTCGTCTTTTTCCATTTTTCTTACTTTTCTCGACTCTTGTCAGAGTCTCTGGAGACCCTGGTGTAGTTTACGTGGTTTTAAGCTTAATATCCCCAGGGTCTTCTTCTTCTCTCTTTCTTTACCATACTCTTTTAAAAACTTCTCTAATATCAACTTTTAAAGGGGTTGTACCTTTTCCTTTATTGGTTAGTTCAGGTTCTCCGTGTTTCTCGGGGTATATTTTATTAGAGTTCCTCTTTGTACGGTTCTGTGTGTGATTATTTTGATTGTTTCTCATTTGTGTTTCTTTATTATAATTTTCGTCGTTCCCTCTTAGTTGTTCATTGTGTGTTGCCTTTGAGGTATACGACTTTTCCACTAGAAAGTCGTCTTTGAGACATCCGGTCTTCCCTTACCCTCCTATATAAATTCATGACTTTCCCTTTTTTAGATGTTGGTTATAACGAAACGGGTCGTTCCTAGAGTAAGTTTTAACTGCCTCTTTATTTTTCGAAAAGTCTGTTCGTTTTCAATTCTCTTAAGTCATGGTGGTTTGGTCGAAATGTTACTTACAATTTAACTGAAGATATCAGTACTTTGTGTTTTCTTCTTTTTTCTAGATGTTTTAGTTGGGGTTAATCTTTTACCGTTATCCTTGTATATATAGTTATTAGTGAAATTTACATTTACCTGATTTACGAGGTTGGTTTTCTGTGTCTGACCGACTTACCTATATTTTTGTTCTGGGTATATATACGACAGACGTTCTTTGGGTGAAGTCTCGAGTTCTGTGTGTCTGACTTTCACTCCCCTACCTTTTTATATAAGGTACTTTTACCCTTCGTTTTCTTAGGACCTCATCGTTAGGAGTATAGTCTGTTTTATCTGGAATTTTATTTCTAATGTTCTCTATTTCTTCCTGTGATGTATTACTAGTTCCCTAGTTAGGTTCTCCTTCTGTATTGTTAACATTATACATACGTGGGTTGTATCCTCGTGGAGTCATGTATTCTGTTCGTGATTGTCTGTATTTTCCTTTTTAACTGTCGTTGTGTTAGTATCATCCCCTGAAATTGTGGGGTGAGTGTGGTTACCTGTCTAGTAGTTTTGTTTTTTAATTATTCCTTTGTGTTCAGAATTTACTATGTAATCTACTCTACCTAGAGTAACTATAGAATTCCTTTAACGTCGGTTTACGTCTTCTTATGTGGAAAAGATCACGTGTTCCTTGTAAGAGGTCCTATGTGGTGTACAACCCAGTGTTTCGTTTGGAGTCATTTAAATTCTTTTAACTTTAGTATAGATCGTAGAAGAGACTGGTTATACGATACTCTGATCTATAATTGATGTTCTTTTTTCTGACATTCTTTATGTTTGTGTACCTCTGATTTGTTGTGTAAAGATTTATTGGTTGTCTAATGACTTCTTTAGTTTTCCCTTTATTTTTTTTTAAAGATCTTTGTTTACCGTTACTTTTGTGCTGTTGAGTTTTGGATACCCTACGTCGTTTTCGTCAAGATTCTCACTTCAAATATCGTTATGTTCTGATGGAGTTCTTTGTTCTTTTTGTAACTTATCTCTTGGATTGAAATGTGAATTTCGTTGACCTTTTTATTCTTTTTTTTCTTATAATCATCCTGTCTTTATTTGTACCCTTGTCTTTATGTACTTTTTCTTTACTTTCTTCGTTATCATTTCTGATTATTTTGATTTTCGACCAAGAAACTCATCTCTTTTATCTGTTTGTGAATCGGTCTCAGTTGTTATTTTTTTCTCTCTCTTCTTAGTTTAGTTGTTTTAATCTTTACTTTTTCATCTTCAATCTTCTCTGTTACGTCTTTATGTTTCCTAATATTCTCTCATAATACTTGTTGATATACCGTTATTTTATCTATTGGACCTTCTTTACCGTCCAAGAATCTTTTCAAATTAGAAGGATCTGACTTAGTCCTTCTTTATCTTTGATACTTGTTGGGTGAATATTCGAGACTTTAACTTCGACACTAGTTTTAGAAGGTTTTGTGTTTTCGGGTCCTGGTTTACTGAAGTTTCCTCATAAGATAATTTGTAAATCTCTTCTCTAGTACGAATAGGAAGATTTTGAGAAAGTGTTTTAACGTTTCCCCACAGTGATTCTACCGTCTCCTTATCCTGCCCCTCTGGTGGAAGAGAGGGTGTTTAAGTAGTTTTCTAGTAAACTTGTGACTTGTTTATGGTGTTTTGTTGAAGACCTACGACCGTCTCCTGTGGTCCGTGGGTCTTTCCGTCGGGTAACAGAAGTTTTCTTCATCCTATTTTATATTTTCTATTTTTCTCTTTGTTTTCTCAATCTCTGTCTATGGGTAGGACGCCTCCCTCAGAATTTTCTCTTTAAAGGTTTGTGACCGTCCAAACACCCCTCAAAACCTTAGAGTCTCCCGTTGTATTGACTCTCCTTTTTTATTTATTTGGGGCGTCTAATACACGGATTACCGTTGAGGGTCACCTCTTCATCTGGTCTCCGAGCGTAGACGGGGGTCGTTCGTCCCCGACTTGTCCCTCCGTACCCGACGTAACGAATCCCATTTCTGACCCGGACTTACGGGACTCTCGTTAGACTCCCTCGATTGTACTCTATCGTTGGGTTTGGAACCCTATCGGTCTCTCCTTTTTTTTTTTTTTTTTCCTTTCTCTCTCTCTTGAAAGGGTACTTTTCGAGATTGGATTCCGTGACGACCCGGACGAGTGTATTGCTTCCTGACACACTTATGGTCTCCTCTCAATCGGTCGACACCTGGTCGGGTAGGGGACGGCCTACGTCCCTCCGTCCGCCCGTGGTCGGTCTCGACCTTCCTTTCCCCGTTTGAGCCGGGGTCTTTACCGTATAGGACGGTTTGACACTCGTCCGAAGGTCAACGATTGGTTCAGAAGGACCGTAGGACATACTAATTGTTGGCGGTCCTCCCGGTGTCGGTCTCTAGTTAAGAGGTCTCCTCTGTGTACCGTGTGGACTGTTCCGCGAGGACGACATGTGCTCCTTTCACTCGACGATCCTGACCCCTTCACTAATCTACGTGACATGGACCCCTCTCACGTGAACGGTTCGTGGACCAGCGGACTCGACGAACCTGAACTTTCCCGTGTTTTGAGTCCATGTTGGCTCAGACACGGAAACACCTCATGGGCTCTTGGACTTGGACTCACCGCATCTAGACCCTTCACGTGAGTTGAGTCCCGGTGGAATCTGTCAAGGTACCGTCTCATTGGACCTCGGGCTCGTCACATCTCTCTTTCGTGTGTACGGTTCTCGCCCCCGTTTGGGTCACACAAAGTCTACAACACTCGTGAGGGGTGTGTACGGTCGCTATAAACAAACGTCACAAGGTGGGAGGAGTGTCGTGTTAACTTGTTCACTCGGATTTATTTACTGGTGGAAGCGTGGGAACACAGTCCCGTCTTCAATCTATGACTACTCTGAACGTTTGTCTCCTTCGGTTTTATTTGTTTCTTCTCCCTCGTCGAAACCTTCTCTGTCCACGTTGTCTAATTGGGATACCAATCGTGACCGATGTAACCTTTCCTGGATATCTGGAACTCTTCTTCATATTCCACCTTATTCCTTGATAGACTTTGACTTGACTGGTGGGTGACGGGAGTCCTCAAGGTCTCTTTAAGGATATATATAAAATGATAGTAGTAAAATTAAAAAAAATTTAAAAGTCAAGAAATAATGGGGAAATGAAAAATTTTTTTGGATGATAATGGAACTTTTTCTCTGGGATAAAAATTTCGTTTAAAGTATAAAAAATCTATTGTAAACGATAAAACAAGAAAAAAAATTATGACATAAAAACTTTCAGATTGGAGATGAGATCTAACAACATAAACAATAGTTAAAACATGGTAATTCTACCGTCTCCTTATCCTACCCCTCTGGTGAAAGAGGGGGTGTTTAAGAAGTTTTCTTGTAAACTTACGACTCATTTGAGGTGTTTTGTTGAAGACTTACGGCCGTCTCCTGTAGTCCGTGGGTCTTTTCGTCGGGTGACAGAAGTTTTCCTCCATCCTTTTTTATATTTTCTGTTTTTCTCTCTGTTTTCTCCATCCCTACCTCGAGGTAGGACCCTTCCCTCAGAATTTTTTCTCTCTTCAAAGGTTTGTGGTCCTTTGTGAGAGTGACGGCTCAGACACCGCTCGGAACCTTGGTGTCTCCCGTTGTATTGGCCCTCCTTTTTATTTATTAATTTTGGGTGTCTAATGTACGGGTTACCATTGAGGAGGTTGTCTCTTCGTCGCGTCTGCAGACGTAGACGGTGATCGTTCGCCTCCGACCCGTCCCTCCGTACCCGACGTAACGAATCTCATTCCTGGCCCGGACTTACGGGGCTCCCGTTAGACTCCCTTGATTGAACCCTATCGTTGGGCCTGACACCCTATCGATGGTGTGCTTTTCGGGATTGGATTCTGTTGTGGTCCGGGCGAGTGTCTTGTTTCCTGACTCGTCTCGATCGGTCGACGTCTATCCGGGTAAGGGGGGGAGGGGGTTGTCACTGTCCGTACGCTCCCGTCGGTTTCGGCCTTCCCCCGTTAGTGCCGGGGTCTCTCCGTAATAGATGGTTTGACGTTCGTACGAAGTAACGATTGGTTCTGAAGTACCCTAAGACCTACCAGTTGTAGGCGGATTCTTCCACGCGACCAACATGTGGGTCTTTTGGTTCGCCGTCCCAGTCCCCTTCTCCATTCAGTATCGTCACTGGCTCGAACGGTTTGTGGACCAGTGGACTCGACGAGCCTAGACCCTTCCCGTGTTTTGCGTCCGGGTTGGCTCAGACGCGGAGACTCCTGATGGGCTCATGGACTTGTACTTACCGAATCTGGACCCTTCACGTATGTTGGGTCCCGACCGGAGTCTGTCAAGGACCTTCTCGTTGGATCTCGGATCCGTCACATATGTCCCTTTCGTGTGTGCGTCACTCGTCCCCTTTGGGTCACACCAGTTCTGTGACGTTCATGTGTGGTCACAATAAACAAACGTGGCAGGGAGGGAGGGGTGTCGTGCTGACTTGTTCACTCGGATTTTTTCACAGGTGGTGACTGGGGAACACAGTCCCGTCTTTAATCTGTGACTTCTCTGGTCGTTTGTCTTTTTCGATTTTGTCTCCCTGGGAGGAACCTTCACTGTCCACGTTATCTAATTTTGGGACATCAATCGTGGCGGATGTATCCTTGCCCGGATATCTAGAACTCTTTATATCCGACCTAGTTCCTTGATAGACTTTTACTTGACTGGGATGTGACGGGTGTTATGGTGGTCTCTTACAGGATCTATATAAAGATGATAAAAATGATGTAAGAAATTAAATTTTTTTATAAAAATAAGAATTCAGGAGATAATGAGGAAATTAAAAGTAAAAATATTGGATGATAATGAACGTTTTTTCTCTCTGGGATAAAAATTTCGTTAGAAGTATATATATATATATATATATATTAAAAACACTGAAACAAAAAAAAAAAAAAAAAAGTAAATATAACATAAAAACTTTTAGGTTGAAGATGAGATCTGAAGATTAGAAACGAAAAACCACAAACAATAGTTAAAACATGGAAATTCTTGGGTCAGAAGTCATGGGTAAAAATAAACCCTCACTCTAATGATCGAACTGACGAGAGAGGGGGAAACTTGAGAGGAAAAAGAGGTGGTCCAGCGAAGATAGAGGAGGGAGGGGGAAGAGAAGAGATGGGTTGAGACACTTAGAGAAACATACAAGGCCTACCACCTCTTGTGAATCCCTTGACTGATGACCGACCTAGACAGAGAGAGGAAAACTAAAGGGGGAAATAGGAGGACCGGTGGAGACAGAGGAAGGAAGGAGAAGAGAAGAGACATATTGAGACACTTGTAGAGACTCACCAGGTCTGACACCTGACGTGTATTCCTTCACTAATGACCGATCGAACGAGAGAGGAGAAAACTAAGGTGGAGTAGAGTAGGACCACTGGAGATAGAGGGAGGAGGGAGAAGAGAAGAGGTACATTAAGACACTTAGAGAGACCACAGGGAGTGACACCTCTTTGAAAAGTAGAAATTGGAGCTATAAAATAGTTGTCACGACATATCTACCTCTTTGGAACTCCGATGACATTTTTTATTCTGGCTTTTGGTCTTCGTCCTCCGAATTCAGGTTTAGTACTCTTGTAGTCTCTTGAGGACTGAGGTCCATTGTAATTAGCTATCCTCGAGTAGTTTGCGGAGGAATGGATGTGACTTTGTTTCGTGGTAGGTTCCCGGTTGTTCAAGGTCTCGTTCTGTATGGTACGTTTAAGAGGTCGTTGTGTCCTTGTGTCCGGACTCGAAGTTATATGTCCGACGGTTTTCAGTGAAGTTTGGGTGACTGTAGAGTATTGAGTAATGACCTGTGAAGTAACGTGAGGTCTCTCTTCTTTAGGTCGAGGTTGGTGGTCTTGTGACTGTGTTCGAAGGGATTGGTCCTTTGGAACTGTTCGGTGACTATGTTGGGGTGGGTGTCCCTCCTTTGAGGTGTTATTTCTCTTGAGATGTTTGACGGACTTATGTCTTTCCGGTGGGGTTTGTGTCGTTATATTTGTTCTACTTCTCTGTCTCCTTATGTGTCGTCCATTTCCTTATCTTATTCACGGGTGGTTTTGTTTGTTTTCTCCTTCTCTATCCCTTAGATAGACTATTTCTTAAGGTTTATTACTATCACTTTTACTAAGTTTTAGAACTTTAGCTTTACCTTAGTCTATTTATCGGACCTCCGTTCCCAACTCTTCTACGTTCTTTCCAAATTGTTCCTGGATCTTCTTTATTTTTTCTCAGTTATATATTACTTATTACGTTATTTACTCTAGTTTTTGTGAGACCTCCGTTGTTTATCATCTTATTACCTCCGTCTTCTATCCTAATCACTTCATCTTCTATCTTACGATCTTTATTTACTTAGTCTCTCCTTTTTTCTTTTTGCTTAATTTTCTTTACTTCTGTTAGAATCTCTGGAGACCCTGTTACAATTTGCGGGGTCGTAAACTTAGTATCCTCAGGGTCTTCTCCTTCTGTTTTTCCTTCTGGTACTCGTTTATGAACTCCTCTATTATCAACTTCTGAAGGGATTTTACCCGTTCCTTTATTAGTGGGTTAAAACATGGTAATTCTCAGGTTGGAAGTCATGGGTAAAAATGAATCCTCACACCAATGACCGAACTAACGAGAGAGGGGAAAACTGAGAGGAAAAAGAGGGAGTCCAGTGGAGATAGAGGAGGGAGAGGGAAGAGAAGAGGTGAATTGAGACACTTAGAGAAACGCACAAGACCCGACACCTCTTTTGAATCCCTTGACTAGTGTCCGATCTAACCAGAGAGAGGAAAACTGAGGGCAAGGAGAGGAGGACCAGTGGAGATAGAAGAAGGAGGGAGAAGAGAAGAGATACCTTGAAGCACTTGGAGAGACTCACAAGGTCTGACACATCTCGTTTATCCCTTAACTAATGACCGATCTGACGAGAAAGGTGAAAACTAAACGGGAGAAGAGGAGGACCATTGGAGATAGAGGTAGGAGTGAGAAGAGGAGAAGTACATTGACACTTGGAGAGACCCACAGGGAGTGACACCTCTTAAAAAAGTGGTCATTGTATCTACAAAATAGTAGCTACGACATACCCACCTCTTCAGGACTCCGATGATATTCTTATTCTGACTTTCGGTCTCCGTCCTCTGAACTTAAGTTTTGAACTCTTGTGGTCTTTTGAGGACTGAGGTACCTGGTAATTGAGTTTTCGAGTAGCTCTTCGGAGGTATGGATGTAACTTTGGTTCGAGGTGGTTTCTCGATTGTTCAAATTCTCCTTCTGTATGCTTCTATTAAGAGGTTTTTTCGTCCTTATATTGGGACTTGTGTTTTTATGTCCGCCGGTTTTCAGTGTGGTTTGGGTGTGTGTGGTGTTTTGAGTGATGACATGTGAAGTAACGTGAGGTCTCTCTTCTCTAGGTCAAGGTGGATCGTCTTGTAACTACGTTCGAAGGAATTGGTACTTTGGAACTGTTCGGTGAACAGGTCCGACTGGGTATCCTCCTTGGAGGTGTCATTTCTCCTTGGTGTTTGAAGGTCGTATGTCTTTCGGGTGGGGTTTGTGTCGTTGAATTTGTTCTACTTTTCTGTCTATTTATAATTCGTCCATTTTCTTGTACTATTTTCGGGTGGTTTGGTTTGGTTTCTCTTCCACTATCCCTCAGATGGACTTTTACTTAAGTCTTATTACTATCATTTTTACTAGGTTTTAGAACTTTTGTTTTACCTCAATGTCTATTTATCGGACCTCTGTTCCTAACTCTCCCACGTTCTTTTCAAATGTTCCTAGATCTTTCTTATTTTTTCTCAGTCAGTTATTACTTTTACGGTATTAACTCTGGTTTTCGTGAGACCTCCCTTGGTTATCATCTTATTTACTCTGTCTTCTATCCTATTCACTCCGCCTTCTATCTTACCACCTTTATTTACTCCGTCTCTCTTTTTTTCTTAATTTTCTTTACTCCTGTTTGGGTCTCTGGAGACCCTGTCACAATTTACGGGGTTGTAAGTTTTGTACCGTCAAAGACTTCTTCTTGTGTTTTTCTTTCCGGTACTCTTTTATAAACTCCTCCCTTATCAACTTTTGAAGGGATTTTACCCTTTCCTTTATCGGTGGGTTCAGGTTCTTTGAGTCTCTCAGGGTTTGTCCTATTTGTGTTCCACTTTGTAGGGTTTGTGTATCATTAGTTTAATTGTTTCTGGTTTGTGTTTCTTGTTTATAATTTTCGTGGTTCCTTTTTTGTTGTTTATTGGGTGTTCCCCTAGGGGTATTCCTATTGTCGACTAAAAAGTTGCCTTTCAGAAGTTCGGTCTTCCCTTACCATCCTGAATGAATTCACTACTTTCTCTTTTGGGATATTAGGTCTAATGACATGGGTCGTTCCTAAAGTAAGTTTATATTTCCTCTTTATTTTTCAAAAGTCAATTCAAGTCAACGAGTCAGTACTGGCTGAGAAACCTGGGGTACTTAACGTCGTGCGGTTCGGAGGGAGAGGTAGTGGTCGACGAGCTCAAGTGAGTCTGAGTGCACATAGTTCAGTTACTACGGTAGTTCGATAGAGTAGGAGACAACAGTGGAAGAGGAGGATGGGGGTTAGGAAGGGTCGTAGTCTCAGAAAAGGTTACTCAGTTGAGAAACCTACTCCACCGGTTTCATGACCTCAAAGTCGAAATCTTAGTAAGGAAGGTTTCTTGTTGGTCCTGGCTAGAGGAAATCTTACCTGACCAACCTAGAGGAACGTCAGGTTCCCTGAGAGTTCTCAGAAGAGGTTGTGGTGTCAAGTTTTCGTAGTCAAGAAACCGTGATTCGAAAGAAGTGTCAGGTTGAGAGTGTAGGTATGTACTGATGACCTTTTTGGTATCGGAACTGATCTACCTGGAAACAATCGTTTCATTACAGAGACGAAAACTTATACGATGGATCCAACCAGTATTGAAAGGAAGGTTCCTCATTCGCAGAAAATTAAAGTACCGACGTTAGTGGTAGACGTCACTAAAACCTCGGGGGGTTTTACTTCAGACTATGACAAAGGTTACAAAGGGGTACATAAAGGGTACTTCGCTACCCTGGTCTACGGTGCTAGAATCAAAAGACTTATAACTCGAAATTCGGTTGAAGAAGTGAGAGGAGAAATTGAAAGTAGTTCTCCGAAAAATCAAGGAGAAGTGAAACACGGTATTCTCACCACAGTAGACGTGTAGACTCCAATAACTATAAAGAGGACCGTTAGAACTAAGGTCGAACGCGAAGAAGGTCAGGTCGTAAAGAGTACTACATGAGACATATACTCAATTTATTCGTCCCACTGTTATATGTCGAAACTACGTGAGGAAAAGGATAAACCTTGGTCAGACAACAAGGTACAGGTCAAGATTGACAACGAAGGACTGGACGTATGTCCAAAGAGTTCTCCGTCCAGTCCACCAGACCATAAGGGTAGAGAAAGTCTTAAAAGGTGTCAAATAACACTAGGTATGTCAGTTTCCGAAACCGTATCAATTATTTCGTCTTTATCTGTTTGGTCGAGAGGTTGCTTACGATTTCCTAGAAGAGATCTGTCTTTTATGTCTTTACCAAATATTTGAGTTTGTGTTTTGTTGTTTCTTTTACCGTTACCCTAGTATGAATAGTTTTTAATGGAATTTACGTTTACCCAACTTACGGGATTGGTTTCAGTTTGTGACCGACTTACCTATCTTTTGTTGTTGACATATATACGACACATGTTCTCTGGGTGGAGTTTGGATCCCTGTGTATGTCTGACTTTCACTTCCCGACCTTTTTCTATAAAGTGTGTTTACCTGTGGTTTTCTTTCGTCCTTATCGTTATGAGTATAGTCTATTTTATCTGAAACTTTATTCCCGACGCTTTTCTCTTTTTCTTAATGTGATGTATTACTAGTATCCTAGTTAAGTTCTTCTTCTATATTGTTAATATTAATATATACGTGGGTTGTATCCTCGTGGTGTTATACAGTCCGTTTACGATTGTTTATACTTTCACCTTTAATTGTTATTGTGTTATTATCACCCTCTGAAATTATGGGATGAGTTACCTTGGGGTGAGGTCGTGAGAACGGACCTTTTAGGGTACCTGTCTCCTCGGACCTTCCGATGTCAGGTACCTCAGCGTGTCTTAACCTGTGCTGACTCGCTTAAGTGAAAGTGAAAAGTGAAAGTACGTAACCTCTTCCTGTACCGTTGGGTGAGGTCACAAGAACGGACCTCTTAGGGTCCCTACCCCCTCGGACCACCCGACGACAGATACCCCAGTGTGTCTCAGTCTGTGCTGACTTCATTGCGTCGTCGTCGTCGTCGTCGTGTGGATACCTATCTAGTTGATTTGTCTTTTAATCGTTCCTTTGTGTTTGAAATTTACTATGTTACCTGGTCAATCTGGATTAACCATAGATACCTGTAACGTGAGATTTTGTTACTTAAAGTGGAAAAAGAGTTCACGTATTCCTTGGAAAAGGTCCTATCTAGTGTAGGACCCGGTATTTAGATCGGAACCATATAACTTTTTTTAACTTTATTAGAGTTCGTAGAAAAGGTTTGTGTTACGGTATTCTGATCTGCAGTTGAAGTCCTTTTTGTTTTGTTTTGTTTTGTTTTGTTTTGATACTTTTTTATGTTTGCATACCTACGATTTGTTGTGTGAAAACATATTGGTTGTTTAGTGTCTTCTTTAGTTTTTACTTTAGTTTTATACGTACCTTTACTTACCTTTACTTTTGTGTTGTTGGGGTTTGGACACCCTAAGTCATTTTGTCACAGTTCCTTTTTAAGTATCGGTTTGTTCGTATGGAGTTCTTTGTCCTCTCTTTAGTTTATTTATTGGATGGAGATGTGTATTTCGTTCATCTTTTCCTTCTTTACTTCTTTGGGTCCCAATCATCTTCCTTTATTTATTTTGTTTTACTCCCGTCTTTATTTACCTTTCTTTTTTTTTACTCTCTCTCTCTCTGGTATCGTATTTAGTTGTTTCGATTGTCGATCAAGAAGTTCTTCTATTTATTTTATCTGTTTGGTAATCGGTCTGAGTAAATCTTTGTTTCCCTCTTCATGGTTTAGTTGTTTTAATCTTTACTTTACTTTTTAGTATTGTGTGTTGTGTCTTTATGTTTCCTAGTATTCTCTGATAATAGTCGTTGATATGCAGTTATTTTACCTGTTGAACCTTCTTTACCTGTTTAAGAATCTTTTCATATTGAAAGGTTTTGACTTGGTCCTTCTTCATCTTTTAGAATTGTCTGGGTGGTCTTCGTGTCTTTAGCTTTGACATTAGTCTTTATAAGGTCGTTTGTTTTCGGGTCCTGGTCTGTCGAAGTGTCGACTTAAGATGGTTTTTAAATCTCTTCTCGATTTTGGATAGGATGAGTTTGAGAAGGTCTTTTAACCTCTTCTTCCATTTGAAGTATTGAGTAGGATATTCAGGTGGTAGTGGGATTATGTTTTGGTCTGTTTCTACGGTGGTTTTTTTTTTTTTTTTTCCTTTTCTTTTCTTTTGATGTCCAGTTATAGTGACTACTTGTATCTACGTTTTTAGGAATTGTTTTAAGATCGTTTGTCTTAGGATTTGATGATTTTTCTAATATGTAGTACTGGTTCACCCGAAATAGGGTCCCTACGTTCCTAAGAAATTCTAGGTGTTTGGTTAGTCACACTATATGGTGTAGTTGTTTAACTTTCTTTTTTGGTATACTAATAGAGTTATCTACGTCTCTTTCGGAAACTGTTTTAAGTTGTAGGTAAATACTATTGTTGGGAGGTCTTTCGTCCGTATCTTCCTTGTTTGAGTTGTATTATTTTCGGTATATACTGTTTGGGTGTCGTTTATAATAGGAGTCACCACTTTTTAACTTTCGTAAAGGGGATTTCAGTCCTTGTTCTGTTCCTACGGGTGAGAGTGGTGATGATAAGTTGTAGTAAAACCTTAAAACAGGTGTCGTTAGTCTCGTCTTGTTCTTTATTTTCCTTAGGTCTACCTTTTTCTACTTCAATTTGATAGTGACAAACATCTACTATACTAGGAGATTTATCTTTTGGCATTTATGAGGTGGTCTTTTAATGATCTCGATTGTTTCGAGGTAGATCAGTTCCGATACCAAAAAGGTCATCAGTCCACACCTACACTCTCGACCTGATATTTCTTTCGACTCGCGTCTTCTTAAGAACGAAAATTTGACGTCACAACCTCTTCTGAGAACTCTCAGGGAACCTGACGTTCCTCTAGGTTGGTCAGGTAGGATTTCCTCTAGTCAGGACCCACAAGTAACCTCCCTGACTACAACTTCGACTTTGAGGTTATGAAACCGGTGGACTACACCTCTCGACTGAGTAAACTTTTCTGGGACTACGACCCTTTCTAACTCTCGTCCTTCTCTTCCCCTGCTGTCTCCTAATCCACCAACCTACCGTACTGGTCGTGTTACCTGTACCCAAACCCACCTGAGGCCCTCAACCACTACCTGTCCCTCCGGACCACACGACACCAAGTACCCAAACGTTTCTCAGCCTGTACTGACTCGTTGACTTGACTTGACTTAATTACTTATGTTTTACAGTGTCCTATATTTTAATTATGTGTCTTTAGGGAACGTGACGATATGTGATTGTTACTCTTTTGTCTTCCTCTTTAATTCCTTTGTTAAGATAAGTGGTGACGTTGCTTTTCTAATTTTATGAATCCATATTTAGATGGATGTCTTTGTTTTCTGGATATATATCTTTTGATATTTTGTGACTACTTTAATTAGTTTCTACTGTGTTTATCTACTTCTGTATATGGTACGAGTACCTAACCTTCTTTGTTATATCACTATTAATCATATGATAGGTTTCGTTAAATATCTAATTAACGTTACGGATAGTTTCATGGTTGTCATAATAAGTCTCTTAATCTTGTTTATTAAAGTGTCAAACATACCTTAATGTTTTTAGGGGTTTATCGGTTTCGTTAGAACTTTTTCTTCGCACCTTTACCTCCTTAGTTGGACGGACTTAAGTCCGATATGATCTTTCGGTGTCAGTAGTTCTGTCATACCATAACCGTGTTTCTGTGTTTGTACCTAGTCACCTTGTTTTATCTTTCGGCTCTATTTAGGTACGTGGATACCTATGGAATAGAAACTGTTTCCTCTGTTCTTATATGTTACCTAATTTCTGTTAGAGAAGTTGTTCACCACGACCCTTTTGACCAGTTGGTGAACATTTTCTTACTTTGACCTTGTGAAAGATTGTGGTATATGTTTTTATTTGAGTTTTACCTAATTTCTAGATTTGTATTCTGGTCTTTGATATTTTGAGGATCTCCTCTTGTATCCGTTTTGTGAGAGACTGTATTTAGTGTCGTCCTAGGAGATACTGGGTGGAGGGTCTTATAACCTTTATTTTCGTTTTTATTTGTTTACCCTGGATTAATTTTAACTTTTCGAAGACGTGTTGTTTCCTTTGATGTTCGTTCCACTTTTCTGTCGGAAGACTTACCCTCTTTTATTATCGTTTACTTCGTTGATTGTTTGTTGATTAGAGTTTTTATATGTTCGTTGAGGACTTCGAGTTAAGGTCTTTTTATTTACTGGGTTAGTTTTTTACCCGGTTTCTTGATTTATCTGTAAAGAGGTTCCTTCTGTATGCCTACCGATTGTTTGTGTACTTTTCTACGAGTTGTAGTGAGTAATAGTCTCTTTACGTTTAGTTTTGGTGTTACTCCATGGCAGAGTACAGTCAGTCTTACCGACGATAGGTTTTCAGATGTTCGTTATTTACGACCTCTCCCACACCTCTTTTCCCTTGGGAGGATGTGACAACCACCCTTACGCTTGATCATGTCGGTGAGACCTCTTGTCACACCTCTAAGTAATTTTTTGACCTTTATCTTGGAGGAATACTGGATCGTTAGGGTGACGACCCGTATGTGTGACTCCTTTGTTCTTAACTTTCTCTGTGTACATGGAGTTACAAGTAGTGTCGTGACAAATATTATCGGTCCTATACCTTCGTTGGATCTACAGGTAGTCGTCAACTTACCTATTCTTTCGACACCATGTATATGTCTTACCTCATAATGAGTCGGTAATTTTTCTTATGTAAACTTAGTCAAGATTACTCCACCTACTTTGACCTCGGCTAGTATGTCTCACTTCATTCGGTCTTTCTTTTTGTGGTTATGTCATGTGATTGCTTATATATACCTTAAATCTTTCTACCATTACTATTGGGACATATGTTCTGTCGTTTTCTCTATGTCTACATATCTTTTCAGAAAACTTGAGACACCCTCTCCCTCTCCCACCCTACTAAACCCTCTTACCGTAACTTTGTACATATTATAGTATATTTTTTACTTAGCTGTCAGGTCCAAGCTACGTCCTATGTCCTATGAACCTCGACCACGTGACCCTACTGGGTCTCCCTACCATACCCCTCCTTCCACCCTCCCCCCAAGTCCTGACCCTTGTACACATGTGGACACCACCTAAGTACAACTACATATCTTTTTGCTTATGTTATAACATTTCATTAATCGGAGGTTAATTTTATTTATATAAAATTTTTCTCTCTCTCTCCATCCTCATTGTCCGGTCGAATCGACGGAGGACTCTTTAGGCATACGTCTAGTTCTTCGTTGTCAATCAGGGCTTGTACCTTGTCGGATGTGCAGGGTACACCCCTTTCTTCATGTAGTTCCCACATATAACAGTGGGACGAGTAAATTGAATGTACGTCTCATGTAGTACTCTTTACGACCCGACCTCCTTCGTGTTCGACCTTAGTTCTAACGACCCTCTTTATAGTTATTGGAGTCTATACGTCTACTGTGGTGGGAATACCGTCTTTCACTTCTTAATTTCTCGGAGAACTACTTTGACTTTCTTCTCGCACTTTTTCAACCAAATTTCGAGTTGTAAGTCTTTTGATTCTAGTACCGTAGACCAGAGTAGTAAAGTACCGTTTAACTACCCCTTTGTCACCTTTGTCACCGACTGAAAAAAAAAAACCCCCCCCCCCGAGGTTTTAGTGACGTCTACCACTAACGTCGGTACTTTAATTTTCTGTGAACGAGGAACCTTCCTTTCAATACTGGTTGGATCTGTCGTATAATTTTTCGTCTCTGTAATGAAACGGTTGTTTCCACGCAGATCAGTTATGACAGTGAAAAGGTCATCAATACACACCTACACTCTCAACCTGACACTTCTTTCGACTCACGGTTTCTTAACTACGAAAACTTAACCCCACAACCTCTTCTGAGAACTCTCAGGGAATCTGACGTCCCTCTAGGTTGGTCAGGTAGACTTTCCTCTAGTCAGGAACCAAAAGTAACCTTCATGACTACAACTTAGACTTTGAGGTTATGAAACCGATGGGCTACGCTTCTCGACTGAGTAAACTTTACTGGGACTACGACCCTTTCTAACTCCCGTCCTCCTCTTCCCCTACTGTCTCCTACTCTACCGACCTACCGTAGTGACTGAGTTACCTGTACCCAAACCCATCAAAAACCGTCAACGACTACCTGTCCCTCCGGACCGTACGACGACAAGTACCCCAGCGTTTCTCAGCCTGTACTGACTCTCTGACTTGACTTGACTTGACTATGTATATTGACGAGGGTAAACCTTAGGGGAGTACAGAGGAAGGTTGTAGGGTGGGAAATTCAACTATGTCTCGGGGACAAACTGAAAGAACTCGGTATGTCGTTTAAGGACAACCGATAGATAAAATGTATACCATTACATTCAAAAGTACAATGAGAAAGGTATGTAGAGTGGGAGAGGAGGGAAGAGGGGTACCAATATTCAGTTAAGACATACAGACAAAGAGGTAACAACGGGACATTTATATAAGAAGTCATGGTAAAAAGATCTACGACATATATATAAAATCTTATGTCATAAATAGAAAGATAAAGACTGAGTGAAGTAAGACATATTATCCAAGATCCAAGTAGTGGTCGCCGACGGTGTCTCGTGTCTCACGCCCGCCGACGTTACCACGAGTCCCGTGCCGGCTCTCCTCGATGGGGTGCAGACTCCAGTCCCCGTCGTCGTCTCTCCTCCATAGGGTACAGGTTCCAGCCCCGCCGGAGGTTCTCCTCGATGCGGTGCAGGATTCAGTCCCCGTCGTCGGCTCTCACGGTCCGACACTGTCACGTTCTCGTCGGATCTCCTCGATAGGGGTGGGTTCCGGTCCCCGATGCCGGCCCTCCTCGCTGGGGTGTAGGTTCCTCGTCACCGACACTCCCACGTCCTCCCGGCTCCTCGATAAGGTGCAAGTTCCAACCCTCCCCGCCGTCACTCGTCTATGCGGAGCAGGTTCCATTCTTCGTTGTCGACGTGAAACGACCTCGTCGGCACTTCTCTATGGGGTGCAGGTTCCATTCTCTTTGGGTTCATTCTACCATCCATAACGTTCTCCCGTAGTCTCCCGTCTGTGTGACTTTGGTACGCGTGTCTTTTGATCAGTTAGATTAGTTTGATCCTGGTGTCGGAACAGATTGAGTTACTTTGATTCGGTACGGGACACCCCGGTGGGTTCTACCCGCCCAGACTGTCCTACACCAGGTGACCTCTTTCCTTACCGTTTGGTGGAGTCATAAGAATGGTACTCTTGTGGTACTTGTCATACTTTTCCGTTTTACTATCCTATGGCTTTCTCCTTGAGGGGTCCAGTCATCCCCGGGTTATACGATGACCTCTAGTCGTCTCTTCCTTGAGGTCTTTCTTACTTCCCTGTCTCGGTTTTGTTTTTGTTATGGGTCGACACCTACACTGACCACTATCTTCGTTCCAGGTTACGACATTTCTCGTTATAACGTATCCTTGGACCTTACAGTCCAGGTACTTAGTTCCGTTTAACCTTCACCAGTTTGTCCTCTACCGTTCTCACTTGTAGCTGTAAGATCCTTAATCACTTGATTTTACCTGACCTTACCCACTTAAATTGAGTCTAGTGGTAATGTAGATGATGACGCCCGTCCCTAGGGAATCTTCTTCACCTCATCGGTAGTACCAGTTGTTTTTTCAGACTTTACGTCATGAACCTACGTTAGAGTTTTTGCTGTCTTACTAGAGACAGGCAAAGGTTCCGTTTGGTAAGTTATAGTGCCATTA
Organism: Capra ibex; assembly: GCA_006410555.1. Taxonomy (NCBI): domain Eukaryota; kingdom Metazoa; phylum Chordata; class Mammalia; order Artiodactyla; family Bovidae; genus Capra; species Capra ibex. Next base: position 19,729,312 of record SJYO01038709.1, read on the forward strand.
GGTTCAGATACGGGGTAGGTCATTGCGACTTCTTCGACTTCAACTTGTCAAGATACTTCTGGGTGTTCTGGAAAATCTTATTTGTGGGTTTTTTCTACAGGAAAAGTAATATCCCCTGACCTTACGTTTTCATCCTTCAGTTCTTTGTGGACCTCATTGTCCGTTTAAACCGGAACCTTATACCTTACTTCGTCCCGTTTTTGATTATTCTCAAAACGGTTCTTTTCCGTGACCAGTATCGTTTATGGGAGAAGGTTGTTGTGTTCTCTTCGGAAATGTGTACCTGTAGTGGTCTACCAGTTGTGGTTTTAGTCTAACTAGTATAAGAAACGTCGGTTTCTACCTCTTCGAGATATGTCAGTCGTTTTTGTTCTGGTCCTCGACTGACACCGAGTCTAGTACTTGAAGAATAATGGTTTAAGTCTGAATTTAACTTCTTTCATTCCTTTTGGTGATCCCGTAAGTCCATACTGGATTTAGTTTAGGGAATACTAATATGTCACCTTCACTCTTTATCTAAATTCCCTGATCTAGACTATCTCACGGACTACTTGATACCTTACTCCAAGTACTGTGACATGTCCTCTGTCCCTAGTTCTGGTAGGGTACCTTTTCTTTACGTTTTTTTTCGTTTTACCGAGAGACTCCTCCGGAATGTTTATCGACACTTTTTTTTCTCTTCACTTTTCGTTTCCTCTTTTACTTTCTATATTCGTAGACTTACGTCTCAAAATTTCTTATCGTCCTTCTCTATTCTTTCGAAAGAAGTCGCTAGTTACGTTTCTTTATCTCCTTTTGTTGTCTTACCCTTCCTGATCTCTAGAGAAGTTCTTTTAATCTCTATGGTTCCCTTGTAAAGTACGTTTCTACCCAAACTATTTCCTGTCTTTACCATACCTGGATTGTCTTTGTCTTCTATAATTCTTCTCCACCGTTCTTATGTGTCTTCTTGACATGTTTTTTCTAGAAGTTCTGGTTCTATTAGTGACACCACATTAGTGAGTGGATCTCGGTCTGTAGGACCTTACATTTCAGTTCACCCGGAATCTTTCGTAGTGAGACTTGTTTCGATCATCGCCACTACCTTAAGGTCAACTCGATATAGTTTAGGACTTTCTACCACGACAAGTTCACGACGTGAGTTCTACGGTCGTTTAAACCTTTTGAGTCATCATCGGTGTCCTGACCTTTTTCAGTCAAAAGTAAGGTTAAGGTTTCTTTCCGTTACGGTTTCTTACGAGTTGGATGGCGTGTTAACGTCAGTAGAGTGTGCGATCATTTCTTTACGAGTTTTAAGAGGTTAGGTCTGAAGTCGTTATACACTTGACACTTGAAGGTCTACAAGTTCAACCAAAATCTGTTCCGTCTCCTTGGTCTATAGTTTAACGGTTGTAGGTGACCTAGTACATTTTTCGTTCTCTCGAGATCTTTTTTGTATATAAAGACAAAATAACTGATACGGTTTCGGAAACTGAGACACTTAGTGTTCTTTGACACCTTTTAAGACTTTCTCTACCCTTATGGTCTGGTGGACTGGACGGAGAACTCTTTGGATATACGTCCAGTCCTTCGTTGTCAATCTTGACCTGTACCTTGTTGTTTGACCAAGGTTTATCCTTTTCCTCATGAAGTTCCGACATATAACAGTGGGACGAATAAATTGAATATACGTCTCATGTAGTACTTTTTGCGACCCGACTATCTTCGTGTTTGACCTTAGTTCTAACGACCCTCAGACTCTCTCTCCCTCTCCCACCCTACTAAACCCTCTTACCGTGACTTTGTACATATGATAGTGCATTCTTTACTTAGCGGTCAGATACAAGTTACGTCCTATGTCCTACGAACCCCGACCACGTACCCCTACTAGGTCTCTCTACTATACCCCACCCTCCACCCTTCCCCAAAGTCCTAACCCTTGAGTACATGTGGGTACGCATAAATACAGTCACATACCGTTTTGGTTATGTCAAAACATTTCATTTTATTTCATTTTTATTTTTAATTTTTTTTTCTAACGGCGCTCTTTATAGTTATTGGAGTCTATACGTCTACTGTGGTAGGAATACCGTCTTTCACTTGTCCTTGTTTTTTCGGAGGACCACTTTCACTCTCTCCTCTCACTTTTGTAACCGAATTTCGAGTAGTAAGTCTTTAGCTTCTAGTACCGTAGACCAGGATAGTGAAGTACCCTTTATCTACCCCTTTGTCACCTTTGTCACAGTCTGAAATAAAAACCCCCGAGGTTTTAGTGACGTGTACCACTGACGTCTTCAATACTGGTTGGATCTATCGTATAAGTTTTCGTCTTTTAATGAAACGGTTGTTCCAGGCAGATCAGTCCCGATACCGAAAAGGTCATCAATACATACCTACACTGTCAACCTGACACTTGTTTCGACTCGTGGCTTCTTGACTACGAAAACTTGACACCACAACCTCTTCTGGGAACTCTCAGGGAACCTGACGTTCCTCTAGGTTGGTCAGGTAAAACTTCCTCTAGTCGGGACCCTAAAGAAACCTCCCTTACTACGATTTCGACTTTGAGGTCATGAAACCGGTGGAGTACACTTCTCAACTGAGTAACCTTTTCTGAGACTACGACCCTCCCTAACCCCCGTCCTCCTCTTCCCCTGCTGTCTCTTACTCTACCGACCTACCGTAGTGACTGAGCTACCTATACTCAGACTCACTTGAGGCCCTCAACCACTACCTATCCCTCCGGACCGCACGACGCTAAGTACCCTAGTGTTTCTCAGTCTGTGCTAACTCGCTGACTTGACTTGACTTGACATATATTAACACAATGACAGTTAAAGAGGAAATTATAGACAATCACAAACAGAATACATAACTTCACGAGGATACAACCCACGTATCTATAATGTTAACAATACATAAGGAAACCTAACTAGGGAACTAGTAATACATCACAGGAATGAATAGATAACATTAGAAGAAATTCCAGATAAAACAGACTATACTTCTAACGATGAGGTCCAAAGGAAACGAAGGGCAAAAGTACCTTATATAAAAAGGTAGGGGAGTGAAAGTCAGATACACACAGAACTCTAGACTTCACCCAAAGAACGTCTGTCGTATACATACCCAGGACAAAAACATAGATGAGTCATGCAGAGACAGAAAACCAACCTTTGCAATTAGGTAAATGTAAATTTCATTAATAACTATATATAAATGTATAACGGTAAAAGATTAACAAACCCCAAGCAAAACATCTAGAAAAAAGAAGATGACATAAAGAACTGATATCTTCAGGTAAATTGTAAACAACATTTTGACCAAACCACCATGACTTAAGAAAATGTAAAAGGAACAGACTTTTCGAAAAATAAAGAGGTAGTTAAAACTTACTCTAGGAACGACCCATCTAAAAAGGGAAAGTCATGAAATTAATATAGGACAGTAAGGGAAGACCGGACTCCTCAAAAACGACTTTCTAGTCGACAATTCACATACCCCAAAGGAACATACAATGAACAACGAAGAGGGGACAACGAAAATTATAAGAAAGAAACACAAATGAGAAACAATCAAAAAAAAAAAAGTAGAAAAAATAATAAAATTAACCTCCGATTAAAGAAATGTTATAATACCACCAAAAACGATATGTAAGTGTACTTAGTCGGTACCCATATGTATACAAGGGGTAGGACTGGGAGGGTGGGAGGAGGGAGGGGTAGGGTAGGGAGTCCCAGTAGGGTCACGTGGTCGGGGCTCGTGGGACAGAATACGTAGTTTGGACCTGACTGTTACATAAAGTGTATACTATTATATGTACAAAGTGACGATAAAAGAGATTAGTAGGGTGGGAACGGAAAAGGGTGTCTCAGGTTTTCAGACACAAATGTAGACATAGAGAAAACGACAGAGTGTATATCCCAGTAGTAGTGGTAGAAAGATTTAAGGTATATATACGTTATTATATGACATTACCACAAGAAGAAAAACCGAATGAAGTGTGACATATTATCCGAGGTCAAAGTAGGTGGAGTAATCGTGACTAAGTTTACGTAAGAAAAATTATCGACTCATTATAAGGTAACACATATACATGGTCTCTTTTCGTAGTCAAGAAGTCACGAGTCGAAAGAAATATCAGGTTGGTGTCGAAAGAATAGGTAAGTAGACGGCTGTCTCTAGATCCAACGAAGGTACAGGACCGATATCATTTGTCACGACGTTACTTGTAACGAAAAACCATAAACAATAGTTAAGACATGGAAATTCTTAGGTTACAAGTCATGGGTAAAAATGAATCCTCACACTAATAACCGAACTGACGAGAGATGGGAAAACTGAGAGGAAAAAGAGGGGGTCCAGTGGAGGTAGAGGAGGTAGGGGGAACAGAAGAGATGAATTAAGACACTTAGAGAAACCCACAAGACCCGACACCTCTTGTGAATCCCTTGACTAGTGTCCGATCTAACAAGAGAGTGGAAAACTGAGGGGGAGGAGAGGAGACCCAGTGGAGATAGAGGAAGGAGGGAGAAGAGATACCTTGAGGTACTTGGAGAGACTCACAAGGTCTGGCACCTCTCGTTTATCCCTTGACTAACGACCGACCTAACGAGAGGGCGGAAAACTAAGGGGAAAAAGAGGAGGACCAGTGGAGATAGATGAATAAGGGAGAATAGAAGAGGTACATTAAGAGACTTGAAGAGACCCACAGGGGGTGACACCTCTTATAAAAGTGGTAATTGGATCTACAAAATAGTAGTCACGACATACCTTCCTCTTCAGAACTCCGATGACATACTTATTCTGAATTTCGGTCTCCGTCCTCCGAATTTATGTTTTGAACTCTTGTGGTCTTTTGAGGACTGAGATCCCTTGTAATTAGTTGTTCTCGAGTAAGTTTCCGTAGGTATGGATCTGACTCTGGTTCGAGGTGGGTTCTCGGTTGTTCAAAGTCTCGTTCTGTATGGTACGATTAAGAGGTTGTTACGTCCTTGTATTGTGATTCGTGTTTTTATGTCCGCCGGTTTTCAGTGTGATTTGGGTATCTGTGGAGTTTTGAGTGATAACCTGTGAAGTAACGTGAGGTCTCTCTTCTCTAGGTCGAGGTGGGTGGTCTCGTGACTGTGTTCAAAGGGATCGGTCTTTTGGAACTGTTCGGTGAGCAGGTTGGGGTGGGTGTCCCTCCTTGGAGGTATTATTTCTCATTGACGTTTGAAGGTCGTATGTCTTTCAGGTGGGGTTTGTGTCGTTTGATTTGTTGTACCACTGCCGTCCTTTTCCTTGTAATCTTTTCGGGTAGTTTGGTTTGTTTTCTCCTCCCGTATCCCTCAGACGGACTTTTTCTTAAGTCTTATTACTATCGTTATTACTAAATGTCAGAACTTTTGTTTTACCTCAATGTCTATTTATCAGACCTCTGTTCCTAACTTTTCTACGTTCCTTTGAAATTGTTCCTGGATTTTGTTTATTTTTTCTCAGTTAGTTATCACTTATTACGGTATTTACTCTAGTTTTCGTGAGACCTCCCTTGATTGTTATCTATTGACTCCATCTTCTATCCTATTTACTCCATCTTATATTTTACCACCTTTATTTACTTCGTCTCTCCTTTTTTTCTTTTTTCTTAATTTTCTTTACCCTTGTTGGAGTCTCTGGAGACCTTATTACAATTTACGGGTTTGTCAGCTTAGTATCCTCAGGGTCTTCTTCTGTTTTTCGTTCCAGTACTCCTTTATAAACTCCTCCCTTATGAACTTTTTAAGGGATTTTACCCCTTCCTTTATCAGTGGGTTCAGGTTCTTTGGTTCTCTCAGGGTTTGTTCTATTTAGGTTCCGTTTTGTGGGGTTTCGTGTATAATAAGTTTAATTGTTTCTAGTTTCTATTTCTTGTTTATAATTTTCGTCGTTCCCCATTGTTGTTTATTGAGAGTTCATGTCAAATCAGCGAGTCTCCACAGTCTGAGGAACGCTGGGGTACTTAGCGTCGTGTGGTCCGGAGGGACAGGTAGTGGTAGAGTACCTCAAGTGAGTCTGAGTGTAGGCAGCTCACACACTACGGTAGGTCGGTAGAGTAGGACCCAGCAGAGGAAGAGGAGGACGGGGGTTAGGGACGGTCGTAGTCTCAGAAAAGTTACTCAGTTGAGAAACGTACTCCATCGGTTTCATGACCTCGAAGTCGAAATCGTAGTAAGGAAGGTTTCTTTAGGGTCCCAACTAGAGGAAGTTTTACCTGACCAACCTAGCGGAACTTCAGGTTCCCTGAGAGTTCTCAGAAGAGGTTGTGGTGTCAAGTTTTTGTAGTTAAGAACCCACGAGTCGGAAGAAGTGTCAGGTTGAGAGTGTAGGTATGTTCTGGTGACCTTTTTGGTATCGGAACTGATCTACCTTGAACCCGTTTCATTACAGAGACGAAAACTTATATGATAGATACAACCAGTATTGAAAAGAAGGTTCCTCATTTGCAGAAAAGTAAAGTACCGACGTTAGTGGTAGACGTCACTAAAACCTCGGGGTTTTTTATTTCAGACTGTGACAAAGATGACAAAGGGGTAGATAAAGGGTACTTCACTACCCTGGTCTACGGTACTAGAAGCAAAAGACTTACGACTCGAAATTCGGTTGGAAAAGTGAGTGGAGAAAGTGAAAGTAGTTCTCCGAAAAATCGAGGAGAAGTGAAAGACGGTATTCCCACCACAGTAGACGTATAGACTCCAATGACTATAAAGAGGGCCGTTAGACCTAAGGTCGAACACAAAGAAGGTCAGGTCACAAAGAGTACTACATGAGACGTATATTCAATTTATTCGTCCCACTGTTATATGTCGGAACTGTATGGGGAAAAAGATAACCTTGGTCAGACAACAAGGTACAGGTCAAGATTGACAACGAAGGACTGGACGTATGTCTAAAGAGTTCTTCGTCCAATCCACCAGACCATAAGGGTAGAGAAAGTCTTAAAAGGTGTCAAAGAACACTAGGTGTGTCAGTTTCCGAAACCGTATCAGTTATTTCGTCTTTATCTACAAAAAGACCTTGAGAGAACGAAAAAGGTACTAGGTCGTCTACAACCGTTAAACTAGAGACCAAGGAGACGGAAAAGATTTTGGTCGAACTTTTGGTCCCTCCTGTGCCAAGTGCATAACGACTTCAGACCGAACCTCTTAAAACTCGTAATGAAATGATCGTACACTCCACTCACGTTAACGCACCATCAAACTCGTAAGAAACCGTAACGGAAAGAAACCTTAAACTTACTTTTGACTGGAAAAGGTCAGGACACCGGTGAAGACTCAAAAGGTTTGATCGATCGTAGAACTCACGTCGTGAAAGTGTCGTAGTAGAAACTCCTAAACTTTCTCGAGTTGACCGTAAGGTAGTGGAGGTGATCGAAACAAGAATCACTACGAAAGATTCCGGGTGAACTGAAATGTAAGGTCCTACAGACCGAGATCTAATCACTAGTGTAGTAGTACTAATAGACCTAACACTTCTAGAAAAAACATGTAAAGAAGACATATAAGAACGGTGGAGAATTATAGCAGACGAAGACAATCCAGGTATGGTAAAGACAGCAAATAGCTCGGGTAGAAACGTACTTTACAAGGGAACCATAGAGATTAAAAGAACTTCTTTAGAGATCAGAAAGGGTAAGATAACAAAAGGAGATAAAGAAACGTAACTAGCGACTTCTTCCGAAAGAATAGAGAAGAACGATAAGAAACCTTTAGACGTAAGTCTACGAATATAGAAAGGAAAAGAGGAAACGAAAAACGGAGAGAAGAAAAGTGTCTACAAACATTCCTGAGGGGTCTGTCGGTAAAACGACAAAACGTAAAGAAAAGGTACCCTACCAGAACTAGGGACAGAGGACATGTTACAGTACTTGGAGTAAGGCATCAAGTAGTCCGTGAGATAGATAGTCTAGATCTGGGAATTTAGATAAAGAGTGAAGGTGACATATTAGTATTCCCTAAACTAAATCCAGTATGGACTTACCAGATCACCAAAAGGGATGAAAGAAGTGAAATTCAGACTTAAACCGTTATTCCTGAAGTACTAGACTCGGTGTCAGTCGAGGACCAGAACAAAAACAACTGACATATCTCGAAGAGGTAGAAACCGACGTTTCTTATATTAGTTAGACTAAAGACACAACTGGTAGACCACTACAGGTACACATCTCAGAAGACACAACAACCTTCTCCCAAACGATACTGGTCACGTAAAAGAACCGTTTTGAGATAATCAGAAACGGGACCAAGTAAGGCGTAAGGTTCCGGTCTAAACGGACAGTGAGGTCCACAAAGAACTGAAGGATGAAACCGTAGGGTCAGGGGATATTACTTTTCCTGTAGAAAACCCCCACAATCAAGATTTTCTAGAACACCCAGAAGTATTTTGACAAGTTGAAGTCGAAGAAGTCGTAATGACCAACCCCGTATCTGAACCTAATGACACTATAACTTACCAAACGGAACCTCTGTTTGTCTCTAGTAAGACAGCAAAAACTCTAACGTAGGTTCATGACGTGAAACCTGAGAAAACAACTGGTACTACCGATGAGGTAAAGAAGATTCCATAAGGACGGGTGTCATCATCTACATTACCACTAGACTCAATTTAAGTGGGTAAGGTCAGGTAAAATCAAACGACTAAGGATCTTACAACTGCAAGTGGGAACGGTAGAGAAAAAACTGGTGAAGGTTAAACGGAACTAAGTACCTGGACTGTAAGGTCCAAGGATACAATATAACGAGAATATCGTAGCCTAGAACGAAGATAGTGGTCAGTGTAAGTGTTGACTCATAATAAAAACGAAACCGAGGTAGGGAAGTAAGAAAGACCTCAATAAAGAGGTGACTAGAGGTCATCGTATAACCCGTGGATTACTGGACCCCTCAAGGAGAAAACCATAGGATAGTAAAACGAAAAAGCATGACAAGTACCCCAAGAGTCCGTTCTTATGACTTCACCGAACGGTAAGGGAAGAGGTCACCTGGTGTAAGACAGTCCGGAGAGGTCGTACTGGGTGGGTAGAACCCAACAGGGCGTCCGTACCGAATTAAAGTAACTCAATGTGTTCCGACACCAGGATCACACTACTCTAACTGATCAAAAGACACTCATACCAAAGTCACACAGACGAGAGACTACGGGAGAACCTTATGGATGGTAGGATGAACCCAAAGGGAATGGAACCGTACCCCATAGAGAAGTGCCGACGAGGTCGTTTCGTGTCGGCGACGAGGAATGGAACCTGCTCCCCATAGAGGAATGGTGGTGGCAAGGACTGGAAGTTACACCCTATCGAGGAGATCCGGGAGGACACAGACATGTCGGTGGTGAGGAACCCAACGAGGAGGGCCGACTACCGGGACCGGAGCCCGTACCCACCGAGGAGGGTCGACGACGGGGACCGGAGCCCGAGCTCCACCGAGGAGTTCCAGTGGCGGGGACCGGAGCCCGCCCTCCATCGAAGAGGATCGGCGGGGACTAGAGCCTGTGTCCCACAGAGGAGGGCCGGCGTGACCGTAGCCTGCGTCCCATCGAGGAGAGCCGGCGGTGGGACTGGAGTCTGTGCCCCACAGAGGAGGACCGGTGGTGACTGGAGCCTGCGCCCCACAGAGAAGGACCGACGGTGACTGGAGCCTGAACCCCATCGAGGAGAACCGACGGCGGGGACTGGAGTCTGAGTCCCACAGAGGAGGGCCCCTAGGGGTATTCCTATTGTCGACTAGAAAGTTATCTTTGAGAAGTTCGGTCTTCCCTTACCGTCCTGTATGAATTTTACTACTTTCTCTTTTTAGATGTTAGGTCTAATGACATGGGTCGTTCCTAGAGTAAGTTTATACCTCTTTAGTTTTCGAAATGTCTGTTCGTTTTCGACTCTCTTAAGTCGTGGTTTGGTCTAAAAGTTGTTTACGATTTCCTAGAAGAGATCTGTCCTTTGTCTCTTTTCCAAATATTTGAGATTGGGTTTTGTTGTTTCATTTACCGTTCTCCTAGTATGAATCTTTATAATGGAATTGACATTTACCAAACTTACAGAATTGGTTTTCTGTTTCTGACCGACTTACTTATGTTTTTGTTCTGGGGTGTATATGACAGATGTTCTCTGGGTGGAGTTCTCTTCCCTGTGTATATCTGACTTTCACTTCCCGACCTATTTCTCTAAAGTGTGTTTACCTCTGGTTTTCTTTCGTCCTCATCGTTATGAGTATAGTCTATTTAATCTGAAACTTTATTTCCGACACTTTTCTCTTTTTCTTACTATGATGTATTACTAGTTTCCTAGTTAGGTTTTTCTTATATACTGTTAATATTTATATATACGTGGGTTGTATCCTCGTGGAGTTATACATTCCGTTTACTATCGTTCATACTTTCCCCTTTAATTGTCATTGTGTTATTATCACCTTCTGAAAATATGGGGTGAGTGTGGATACCTATCTAGTTAATTTGTCTTTTAATCGTTCCTTTGTGTTTGAAATTTACTATGTTACCTGGTCAATCTGGATTGACTATAGTGGTTGAGTTACCTGTACTCAAATACACTTGAGACCCTCAACCACTACCTGTCCCTGCGGACCGCACGACGTTAAGTACCCCAGCGTTTCTCAGCGTTTGTTGACTCGTTGACTTAGCTTGACTCCTTTAAAATGGGATTTTTTTACTTAAAGTGGAAAAAGAGTTCACGTGTGTCTTGTAAGAGGTCCTATCTAGTGTAGAACCCGGTATTTAGATCGGAACCATTTAATTTTTTTTTAAAACTTTAGTAGAGTTCGAAGAAATTCTAGTGTTACGTCATTCTAATCTACAGTTGATGTCCCTTTTATTTATACTTTTTATGTTTGTATACCTCCGATTTGTTGTGTGAAGACTATTTGGTTACTTAGTGTCTTCTTTAGTTTTTTCTTTAGATTTATACGTATCTTTGCTTACTTTTACTTTTCTGTTGGTAAATTTTGGATACCCTAAGTCATTTTCGTCACGATTCCCTTGCAAGTATTATTATGTACGTATGGAGTTCTTTGTCCTCTCTTTAGTTTATTTATTGGATTGAGATGTGACTTTCGTTGATCTTTTTCTTCTTTACTTCATGGGGTCCCAATCATTTTCCTTTCTTTAGTATTTTTTAATCCCGTCTTTATTTACGTTTCCTATGTTTCCTCTGGTATCGGTTTTAGTTGTTTCGATTTTCGACCAAGAAACTCTTCTATTTTTCTGTTTGGTAATCTGTCTGAATAGTTCTTTTTTTCCCTCTTCACAGTGTAGTTATTTTAATCTTTATTTTACCTCTTTAGTGTTGTGTGTTGTGCCTTTATGTCTCCTAGTATTCTCTGATGATAGTTTTTGATATACGGTTATTTTGTCCGTTGAACCTTCGTCCCATGTTTAAGAATCTTTTCATATTGAAAGGTTTTGACTTGGTCCTTCTTCATCTTTTAGTATCGTCTGGTTAGTGTTCGTGTCTTTAACTTTGACGTTAGTCTTTAGAAGGTTGTTTGTTTTCGGGTCCTGGTCTTCCGAAGTGTCGACTTAAGATGGTTTTTAAATCTCTTCTCGATTGTGGATAGGATGAGTTTGAGAAGGTCTTTTAACGTCCCCTTCCACTTGAAGGTTTGAGTAAGATACTCCGGTGGTAGTGGGATTATGGTTTTAGTCTGTCTCTATGGGTGGTTTTTTCTTTTGATCTCCGGTTATGGTGACTACTTGCATCTACGTTTTTACGACTCGTTTTAAGATCGTTTGTCTTAGGTTGCTGTATAGTTTTTCTAGTGTGTAGTACTGGTTCACCCGAAATAGGGTCCCCATGTTCCTAAGAAACCATAAACGTTTAGTTAGTTAAACCATGTGGTGTAATTGTTTAACTTTTTATTTTTGGTATACTAATAGAGTTATCTACGTCTCTTTCGGAAACTGTTTTAAGTTGTAGGTAAATGTTATTTTGGGAGGTCTTTCGTCCGTATCTTCCTTGTATGGAGTTGTATTATTTTTGGTATATACTGTTTGGATGTCGTTTGTAATAGGAGTTACCACTTTTTAATTTTGGCAAAGGGGATTTCAGTCCTTGTTCTGTTCCTACGGGTGAGAGTGGTGATGATAAATTGTATCAAAACCTTCAAAATTGGTGTAGTTAATTCTCTTCTTTTTCTTTATTTTCCTTAGGTCTAACCATTTCTTCTTCATTTTGAGAGTGACAAACGTATACTGTACTAGGAGATGTATCTTTTGAGATTTCTGTGGTGGTCTTTTAATGATCTCGATTAGTTCCTTATATCATTTCAACGTCCTATATTTTAATTGTGGGTCTTTAGGGACCGTAAGGATATGTGATTGTTACTCTTTTATCTTTCTCTTTAATTCCTTTGTTAAGGTAAGTGGTAACGATGTTTTTCTTATTTTATGAATCCTTATTTAGATGGATTTCTTTGTTTCCTCTAGTCAGGACCCACAAGAAACCTTCCTGACTACGATTTCAACTTTGAGGTTATGAAACCGGTGGAGTAGGCTTCTCAACTGAGCAACCTTTTCTGACACTACGACCCTCCCTAACCCCTGTCCTCCTCTTCCCCAACTGTCTCCTACTCTACCGACCTACGGTAGTGGTTGAGATACCTGTTCTCAAACCCACTTGAGACCCTCAACCACTACCTGTTCCTCCGGATCGCACGATGTTAAGTACCCCAGCGTTTCTCAACCTGTGCTGACTCGCTGACTTGACTTCACTTTCTTTATTTTCTGGATATATATCTTTTGATATTTTGTAACTACTTTCTTTAGTTTCTCCTGTGTTTATCTACCTCTTTATATGGTACAAGTACCTAGTCTTCTTAGTTATATCACTTCTACTCATACGATGGTTTCGTAAGATATCTAAGTTACGTTAGGGATAGTTCGGTGATTGCCATAAAAAGTGTCTTGATCTTGTTTATTAAAGTATTAAACATACCTTTATATTTTAGGAGATTATCGGTTTCGTTAAAACTCTTTCTTATAACCTTGACCTCCTTAGTTGGACAGACTGAAGTCCGATATAATGTTTCGATGTCAGTAGTTCTGTCATACCATGACCCTATTTCTTTATATCTAGTTACCTTGTTTGACCTTTCGGGTCTCTATTTAGGTACGTGGATACTTGTGGAATAGAAACTGTTTCCTCCGTTCTTATATGTTGTCTCTTTTCTGTTAGAGAAGTTGTTCACCACGACCCTTTTGACCAGTTGGTGAACATTTTCTTACTTTGATCTTGTGAAAGATTGTGGTATGTGTTTTTATTTGAGTTTTACCTAATTTCTAAATTTATATTCTGGTCATGGATATTTTGAGGATCTCCTTTTGTATCCGTTTTGTGAGACAGAATTTAGTATCGTCCTAGGAGATACTGGGTGGAGGGTCTCATTACCTTTATTTTCGTTTTTATTTGTTTACTCTGGATTAATTTGACTTTTCGAAAGCGTGTTACTTCCTTTTATATTCGTTCCACTTTTCTATCGGAAGTCTTACTCTCTTTTATGATCGTTTACTTCGTTGACTGTTTCTTAATTAGAGTTTTTACATGATCGTTGAGGACATCGAGTTAAGATCTTTTTTTAATCGTGGGGTTATTTTTTTTTTAACTCGGTTTCTCGAGATGTCTGTAAAGAGTTTTATTCTGTATCTCTAACGATTGTTTGTGTACTTTCTACGAGTTGTAGTGAGTAATAGTCTCTTGACGTTCAGTTTTTATGTCATTCCATGGTAGAGTGTGACAAGTCTTACCGACGATAGGTTTTCAGATGTTTGTTATTTACGACCTATCCCACGCCTCATTTTCTTTGGGAGAATGTGACAACCACCCTTACGTTTCATCATGTCGGTGAGACCTCTTGTCACACCTCTAAGGAATTTTTCGACCTTTATCTTGACGGTATACTGGGTCGTTGGGGTGACGACCCGTATGTATGACTCATTTGGTCTTGACTTTCTCTGTTCACATGGGGTTACAATCAGAAACAATCAAACTAATTATTCATAAAACCGTACAAAGTGGAACCTGAATAGGATATACCCTGAAAAACACGGAGAACCTGAACTAACCGATAAAGGAAAAGGTACAACCCCTTTAAAAGTTGATATTAAAGAAGTTTTAAAAGAGTATGGGAAGAAAGTGAGAAGAAGAAGGCCCTGGGGATATTAAACTAACAAACACGTAAACTATACCAGGGTCTCCAGAGACTCTAACAGGAGTCGAGAAAGTGAGAAATGAAAAAAGACGAGAAGTCTTCAATAAAGGTGGTAAATTAGAAGGTCGAGTGACTAAGCAAGAAGACGAAGTCTATAAGACGATAACTAAGGAAGATCTCATACAAACTCCACTCCACTCCACTCCACTTCAGCGAGTCAGCACAGGCTGAGAAACACTGGGGTACCTGACATCGGATGTTCCGAGGAGGCAGGTCCCCTAAGAGGTCCGTTCTTATGACCTCACCCAACGGTAAAGGAAGAGGTCCCCTAGAAGGGCTGGGTCCCTAGCTCGGGTCCAAAGGGTGTAATCTCCGTCTGCGAAATTGGAGACTCGGTGGTCCCTTCGGGTCTCATACAAATTAAAGTCATTAACACAGCAAACAGAGACATATGAATAAGAAATTAAGAAGATCCAGAAACAATTTACTAAGAACGTAAAAGAGGTAAAACAAAAGTTCCAAAAACTAGTAGAAATGATAGTAATAAGACTTAATAAAAAGTCCAATTAAAAGGATAAAGGAGAAGTAACTATACCTGAAGACACAAAGATCAAACGAGGAAGTAAACACGTCATAAAGAGACGGAAAAGTAAGAAAAATTCAATAACACAAACACCAGAGGAAGGGGTCTGAAGTTCCTTTCGACTTAAGAAAGGAACTTCTTCCAACTTAAGAAAGAAACAAAACCAGACGGGAAGATTCAAACCAAGTAATCAAACACACTCGAATCATATCCCACTCTGAACACGACTCAAAAACAAACAACAAAAAGGAGACTAAACGTTAAGACTCACTCCACCATGAGAACAGACGACTACTAACCCAAACTTAAAACAAAACGAACAACAAATCTACTCAGTAGGAAGTGTCCCACAATGACTAACAACTCACTACGACCCAGAACATAAGTTCACCAAAGGAAACACACTCGAGAGTGATAAACTATGAGGGATCCCAATTCATAGACCATCACATCCCAGAACCTCAGTCACGAGGGTGAGGTTTCCGAGTCCCAAACTAGAGACCAGTCCTTGCTTATAAGGTGTTTACCAAAGAATACTGTAATTCCTTCTCATTTTGTTTATAGGTCTTTACTCTTTGGTCTCTACTTGGGTTTGGTTACCGTCAATGTTTTAGTCCGTTTATTATTAATTTTATTACCTTATATGTGTATATGTATATGTGGGTACTCGTTTCACTTTTGTCAAGTTGTTTTCACTTCATATCATCTAACTAGTCCGTTTGTTCACTTTATTTTTTAATATAAATGGTCAATTCTTGTTTTGATTGAATTCGTGTTTGACCTTTTGTTTTGATTTCGTTCCACGGTTCACCCCTTATTTGGTTACCTTTGTTTTGATTGTTTATGTAACTCTCCTTTCCTTTCTTTTTTCCTTCTTTCTTATCTATACGTTTCTATTTGTCTCCATCTACTTCTTCTAAATATATGTAATTTCTAATTGACGTTCCTCTTTTATTGTCAACCTCTCCGTTTGTTTCCTTCTTTACATCCTTTTTATATTATCCAAATTTTGTTAATTTTTAATTTAAGTATTTTGTCTCCTTTCTTCATTTTTGTCTTCTTCTTTCTTTTTTTCCCCCTTTTTCTTTTGAGGTATCTTGACGTTTTCGGGTTACATCTCCGTCTTCAAATACTGTTGTTATTCTTCACACTGACTTATATGTGTATATGTGTATCCGTATTAGTTTTGTCAGGTTGTTTTTATTTCATGTTATCGAACTGGGTCGTTTGTTTCCTTTTGGTTTTTAATATAGATGGTCTTGTTTTGATTAATTTCGTGTTTCACCTTTTGTTTTGATTTCGTTCCACGGTTAACCCCTTATTTGTTACTTTTATTTCGATTGTTTATACAACTCTGTTTTCCTCTGTTTCTTTTCTTTCTTTCTTATCTATACGTTTCGATTTATCTCCATCTATTTCGTCTAAATATATACAATGTCTAATTTACGTTCCCCCTTTTATCCTTCTTGTTTGTCTCCTTATTCACATCTTTTTTATTATTATCCAAATTTTTTAATTTTAATTTTTTCCCTCCTTTTTTTTTTATTTTCGCCTTTTGAGGTGTCTTGACGTTTTCGGGTTGTATCTCCGTCTTCAAATACTGTTATTTTTTACACTGACTCCTATTTTTTTTTTCGAGTTTTCGAATTAACCAAAAGAATCACGGTGATTTTAGTTGTTAATGTTGTCTCCCCCTTTCCCCCCTTTTTCTATTTGTAGGATTTCTTAGATACCTTGTTTATTTTTTTAGTATTATGATTTACGAAAAGAACACAGTGACGACAGTCTCAGGAAAGGGTACGACCCTTAGTGTCAGGTGGAATGGAGGGATCTTACGGGAGGTTGTGCACGATTAGAGACCTAGACGAAACCCCCGTCGAGTCTAAGATTAAACCAGGATGAGGACACATAAGAACGGAGGTTACAGGTGTCGACAGTGTCGATCACACAAAAGAAAACATCCTCGAGAGGTACAGGAAAATATATAAGGTATCTGTGTCTCAGACGGATCAACTAGTACACCTAAATTAGACGGTGAACATGTCGACCAGAATTCCAAAACCCAAAAGAACGAATCAGTGTGACGGGGACCCAAAATTAACACCAAAATAAAGAAGGAGACGTACACCAAGTAGGTGACCCCAAATCGAGGACTCCGACGGGACCTCCCGAACCCAAACGGGGACGTTCCCGGTCGACACCTCCACCACGTCGACGAACCAAGTGTCCCCAAGACCGTCGTGGTACATGACACTCCCCAACCGTAGATCCCGTCGTTTTTTTATATCACGTCATCTTCCGATACCGTTGGATATAACCGGTTATGCGAGGTCATAAGAACGGACCTCTTCGGGGAGAGACTGTCTCTTCGTACCGTCCGGTGTCAGATGTCCCAGTGTTACTCAACCTGTCCTGGTTTCGTTGGCACGTGTGTATTTGTGTTCTAAAAACACAAACAAACTGAAAACGGACACCGTCGAGACGAGGTCACTCTCAACTCGTACTTCCACTACGTCGACGAACCGAACGCCCCTGGGACCACCGCGGTTGACACGTCCCTGTGTCTGATGAAGACGTCGTCTTCGATGCCGGGATAGTCTCAGAAAAAATGTCGGAGACCATCGACCGCTAGTCTTCCGGAGAAACCGGTCAGAAAGAGGCATCGAGACGGGTAAGTCCGTGAATCACCCTAGGGAACGGACCCCAGTAAGAGACAACAAGGTACCCAGTCCGTGTATCTCCCCAAGGGACTGACCCCAGGATGAGACATCTGGTCGTGTAGTCCGTGAACGTCCCCGTGGGACCCACCCCAGGATGAGACATCAAATCACGTAGTACGTAAACTACCCGGTCTGAGAGATAAAAAGTCGACACTACGACCGTACACCCCTCTTTCTCCGATACCACTACCGACGACGACTACGACGATTCAACGGAGTCAGTACAGGATGAGACACACTAGGGTATCTGCCGTCGGGTGGTCCGAGGGGACAGGGACCCTAAGAGGTCCGTTCTTGTGACCCTCACCCAACGGTAAAGGAAGACGTTACGTGCTTTCACTTTTAACTTTCACTTCAGCGAGTCAGCACAGACTGAAAATCGCTGAACCTGACGTCGGATGGTTTGAGGAGGTAGGTACCCTAAAAGGTCCGTTTTCTCATGAGCTCACCCCACGGTAACGGAAGAGGTTACCACTACCGAGGTGGGGGTACACACTGAGTCGTGATAGAGGAACGAAGGTCCCGACGACGGGTCGAAAGGAGGTGTTTGTAAAACATGGTGTTAGAGGAGGAAGTGTATAGGAGCTAGGCAAAGAGGTGTCAGTTGTCGTCGGGAACGGGACCCTAACAAGATATTAGGAATTTGAGGTCGAGGGTCCAGGACGGGGGAACAAAGTGGAACCCAAATAGGACAAACCCTGAGACTAAAGAACCTGAACCCACCGATAAAGGAAGGGGTAAAATCCCTTAAAAAGTTCATAATAGAGGAGTTCATAAAAGAGTACGGGAAAGAAAAACAGAAGAAGACCCTGTGGATACTAAGTTTATAACCTCGTAAATTGAAACAGGGTCTCGAGTGACTTAACAGTAAAGAAAAATAAGAAAAAAGGAAGAGACAAGTAAATAAAGGTGGTAGGATTGAAGGTGGAGTAAATAGGAGAGAAGACGGAGTCAATAAGATGACAATCAAGAGAGGTCTCACAAAAATTAGAGTCAAAAACGTAACAATTAATAACCGACTAAGCAGAAATAAAGAAGATCCAAAAACAATTTGTAAAAACGTAGATAGAGTTAGGAACCGAGATCAGATAAATAGATATTGAGGTAAAACATAAGTTCTGAAACTCAGTAGAAATGATAGTAATAAGACTTAAGAAATAGTCCATGTGAGGGATAGAGGAAGAGAAAATAAATCAAACCGTCCAAAAATAGTACCAGAAAGTGGACAACTTATACAGGGACGGAAAAGTAAAACAAATCTAAGGACACAAACCCCATGGTAAAGACTTCCGACCTTCACACCCAGGAGAATTAACACCTCAGACGAGGGACACGGACCCCAACCTGGTCACCGAACAGTTCCAAAGGACCAACCCCCTCGAACGTAGACACAAGACCACCCACCTTGATCCAGAGAAGAGAGATCTCACGTTACTTCACAGGTCATCACTCAAAACCTCACAGATACACAAACCATACCGAAACCCGTCCGACAGAAAATTACAAGTCCCAACACAAGGACAAAACGACCTCTTAATAGTACCACACAGAACGTGACATTGAACAACCGGCAACCCATCGTCAACCAAAGTCACATCCATACCTATGAAAACACACCCGAGAACAAATAATTACATTTGACCTCATTCCTCTAGAGACTATAAGATTTCAAGAATTCAACTCGGAGGACGGAGAACTAAAACCAGTTCCTAAGAGGTAGTTATGTCGTGTCTTCTATTTTGGCTATCCAAATACCACTTTCTTGAGAGGTGTCTGTCTTTCTAAGTCTCTTAATATATCTCCTCTCCCTCCTCCGTCTACCTCCACTGCTCCTCCTCTTTTCTTTCACAGTTTCCTCCTCTCTCGTTAGTTCGGTCGTTAGTTTAGGGACACAAAAAGTGTCGGTCTCTTTAAGTATCTCAATATATCTCTTTTCTTCACCCTCGTTTCTCTATCTCCACTGGGTCTCCTGTTTTCCCCCTCACTAGTTAGTTTGGTCATTAGTTTAGGAATTCACTTTTACGTATGACTTTAAATCAGAATTGTCATGCTTCGAGTATTGTTTATAGTTTTTCGTTTCTAATTTTTGGAACTTATCTACAATCTAAGAGTTTTCATGTTATGTTTTCTATGTTTGGTTTTAGCTAGTGTTTTTAAATTTTTTATATATATATATAGAAATTAAAAAAAGGGGTTCAAGGGTGAAGTCTCCCGAAATAAGTCTTGATTTAGTTTCATTGTCAAGGACTACTAAAAACTTTCTACCTTTGTCGTCGTTCCGTCCATAAATACTAGAAATGTAGAGGAGTAAATAGTGAAAGAAAAAAATTTTTAAATTTAAATAAATAAATTTTATATGTTCGTTGAGGACGTCGAGTTAAGGTCTTTTTATTTACTGGGTTAGTTTTTTACCCGGTTTCTTGATTTATCTGTAAAGAGGTTTCTTCTGTATGTCTACCGATTGTTTGTGTACTTTTCTACGAGTTGTATTGAGTAATAGTCTCTTTACGTTTAGTTTTGGTGTTACTCCATGGTAAAGTACGGTCAGTCTTACCGACGCTAGGTTTTCAGATTAAACAAAATTTCATCGTCCAAAATAGAATCTTTCCATTATAAACCGATGTTTTTACTTTTAATTTCCTTATTATTTCTTGATTAAAAAATTTTCACTATTATCATTTTTTTTAATAGATCCTTAAAGAGACCCGGACAACACCCGTTACACCCAGTCAAGTCACAGTCTGTCAGGGAACAATGTCGAATATAAACAACAGTTCCAGATAGCAAGTGGGAGATTACGTTAGAGTCGTAATTGACGTCAAAATTAGACAACGTGGACAGTGAAGATCCCACCAAGGGGAAATAAAACCGAAGGAGACAAATTTTCAGAGAAGTCCCTTTTCCACCGGTGAATAAATCCAAGTGAAAAGTCAACAAGACACCCCTCTTTCCCTGTGACCTTTGTTTACGACGACCATACACACCCCTCACGAGCTTTACCTACCTGATGTGACTCAAACGGTGTCGGGTTCCGTCGCACATGAAGGACCCAGGTGAGACGAGTCCGAGGTCCCACGAGACGTTCCCGTGTCTGAGTGTACCCGACACGCAAAAAACGGGAAGGGTCCAGGTTCGGTGAGTCCGCTGATCCACGAACCACTCGTATGATAAGATCCATCCGGTACGTAGAATACGTGGAGGTGTCAGGACCGGCGAATCAAAGGGTACACGTGTCGTTCCCATGTCAGGGTCCACACGACATACAGAGGAGACCTCTCGACTAGAGTCCGATAGTGTCAGTACCGTTTACACTCGGTAGGTCCTAGGGTCCCTCTACAGTAATTGGTGACCGTCGGACAAGTGTCAAACTACCTTCTACACCAGAGACCCCGCCTGTGACATCGTCGGGGAACGGAAGACCGTGACCGACAACGTGTGGACAGAGGTCCCTCCCTCCCGGGATTTGTCGTCGACCGAATGAGAGGAAACCATAAACGATCCCGTGTTAAGTAACAAGACACTCACGAGGTCCCCAGTGACACACCATAATCTCGGAAAGCGTCCTTTCCAGAAAAAAAAAAAAACCAGAGAGACTACTAGGGTGCCAAACCCAACGATGTAGTGTAATCGAGGGAGTCTAACAGGAGTCCCGTAAGTTCAGGTTAGGAATGGGATTTCTGGTTACTACGTCGGGCACGGAGTGACGGGTCGGGGGTAAACGACGACCGTCTGTGGTAGTGTACTCGGTGAAGAGGCGTTCATGAACGTCAATCCGTGTATAAGACACCCAAAAGAAAGAAAAAAAAGGGGGTCAATACAACGGAAGACTCTAAGGCTTCGAGGGTGACTGTGTAGATACTCTCCCAAAGGATAACACACATTTGAAGAGGAGGAAGTGTTGAAGAAGGGGTCCTGTCCAGAGGTAGGGATTTAGGAAACAGAGACAAAAACAGAAAATATAAAACAGGATGGAAGAAACCTTCTCTAACACGACGAAAAGACCCACGGACCATAGGAGGTGGTCGTAAGTCTTCAACAAAACACCTTCAACGAGTTGTTTACTAGAAAAGCACTTAAAAAAGACCCTCTTTCATCAGAGGGGTAGTATAAGGAGACGGTATAACCGTGGGTTTTATTATACCACGAAATACTAAGTAAATTAAAAATAAAAAATATCGGATGAAAATGGAAAACATTCTTGACTTTTTGTGAAATAAAAAATTTATTTAAGGAATAAAAAATACGAACACAAACTATAAAAATACTAAAACATGAAAACTCTTAGATTAAAATAAGATCGAAAAATTAAAAACAAAGAACTATAAAACAATAATTAAAACGTGGAAACTCTCAGATTAAAAATCAAGGGTGTAGGTGAATCCCCAAACTAATAAGTGAAACTCACGAGAAAAGTGAAAAGTGAGAGAGAAAATAGGAAAATATGGTGGAAGAAGAGGAAAGAGTGTGAAGACAAGAAATATATTTAGACAGCTGGAGAAATCCATAAGGACCGACAAGAGTAATTGGGTCCTCACAATAACAATAAACACGACACACCGGACTCTTTAGTACTACGATGACATTCTCCAATTTAAACTTGGGGTCTCACCCCTCATCGGAGTTGACGTCGTGAAACCTTGTAGTTTGTTGAGGTCTAAGATACCTTTTAATTATCTGTTCTCGGGTGGGTTTCCGGAGATATATATGTGACTCTGGTTCGAGGTGGGTTCGTGGTCGCTCGTCCTTGAGGGTACGGTTAGGAAGTCGTTTTGTCCTTGTGTTGTCCTTCCGTCCGTCGGGTTTCGGTATGGTTTGGGTATCTATGAAGTTTTGTAATGACCTGTGTCGTGACGGTAAATCTCTCTACTTTAGGTCGAGGTAGGTTGTCTTGTGTCCGTGAGTAGGGGTGAGTCCGGTTGATGTGTTACGTGACCAGGTTGGTGTGGATGCCCCCCGTCTCAGGTGTTAATTCTCCTTAATGTTGGAAAGTTTGTATTCTTTCCTCTGGGGGTTTGTATCATTTGATTTACTTTACTTTTCTGTATCTTGATACGTCCACTTCCTTTTCTATTTTTTGGGGGTTTGGGTTGTTTGCTCCTCCATTATTCCTCAGATGGAACTCCTCTTAATTATTATTATTATTATCATTTCTACTAGCTTTTAGAACTTTTGTTTTACCTCCGTACCCTTTATCTGACCTCCGTACCTAACTTTTCTCATCCTTTACAAATTTTTCCTGGATTTTCTTAATTTGTTAGTTGTTACGGTAGTCAAGGCAAGTCAACGAGTCAGTACAGGTTGAGAAACGTTGGGGTACCTGACGTCGTGTTGTCCGGAGGGACAGGTAGTGGTTGAGGGTCTCAAATGAGTTTGAGTACGGGTAACTCGGTCACTACGGTAGGTTGGTAGAGTAGGAGACAGCAAGGGGAGAGGAGGGTGGAAGTTAGAAAGGGTCGTAGTCCTAGAAAAGTCTACTGAGTCGAGAAGCGTAGTCCACCGGTTTCATAACCTCAAAGTCGAAGTTGTAGTCAGGAAGGTTACTTATAAGTTCTGAATAAAGGAAATCCTACCTGACCAACCTAGAGGAACGGTAGGTCCCTTAAGAGTTCTCAGAAGAGGTTGTAGTATCAAGGTTTCGTAACTAAGAAGCTACGAGTCGAAAGAAATATCAGGTTGAGAGTGTAGGTATGTACTGATGACCTTTTTGGTATCGGAACTGATCTACCTGGTAACAACGTTTCATTACGGAGATGAAAAATTATACGACAGATCGAACCAGTATTCAAAAGAAGGTTCCGTATTTACAGAAAATTAAAGTACCGACGTCAGTGGTAGACGTCACTAAAACCTCTGGGGGTTTTATTTCAAACAGTGACAATGGTGACAAATCTATTTTTTATGTAACCTCCCTTGGGTGTAATCTCATTTAATCCGTCTTCTGTCCTATTTACTCGACCTTTTATTTTACCACCTTGACTTCGTCTCACCTTATTTCTTATTTTTCTTTACTCCTGTCAGAGTCTCTGAAGACCATGTTGAATTCGTGGGTTTGTAAACTTAATATCCTCAGGGTCTTTTGTTTTCCTGTCCCGTGCTCTTTTGTAAACTCCTCTAATATCTGTTTTTGAAGGGATTTTACCCCTTCCTTTATCGGTGTGTTCAGGTCCTTCGTCTCCCAGGGTATGTCTCTGTACGTTTCTGTATAATTATTTGATTGTTTTTAATTTGTGTTTCTTGTTTATAATTTTCTTCGTTCCCATTTCGTTGTTTTTTGTATGTTCCCCTAAGGGTATTCCCATTGTCGATAGAAAGTTATTTTGAAGTCCGGTCTTCGTTACCGTCCTATATGAATTTCACTATTGTCCTTTTTTGGATGTTACTTCTTATGAGATAGGTCGTTCCTAGAGTAAACACAAACTTCCTCTTTAGTTTCCGAAATATCCGTTGGTTTTCGATTCTCTTAATTCGTGGTGGTTTGGTCGAGAAGTTGTTTACGATTTCCTTGAAGAGATCTGTCCCTTGTGTCTATTCTGGATATTTTGTTTGGGTCTTGTTATTTTTTACGAGATTGATTTACTGTGTCTAATCGACTTACCTATGTTTTTTTTTTTTTTTTTCTGTGGATGTATATAACAGACGTTCTCTGGGTGGAGTTTGGACCCCTTTGTATACCTGACTTTCACTTCCCAACCTCTTTCCATGAGTGACTTTTGCCTCTAGTTTTCTTTCGTCCTTGTCGTTATGAGTATTGTCTATTTTGACTTAAATTTCTGGTAATGTTCTCTGTTTCTTCCTGTGATGTATTACTAGTTCCCCACTAAGGATCTTCTTCTGTTTTGTTAATATTTATATATACGTGGGTTGTATCCTCGTGGAGTTACACTCTCACACGTTCAGCGAGTCAGTACAGACTGAGAAAGGTTGGGATATTTGATATGTCAGGTACCTTAAGAGGTCCGGTCTTATGACCTCACCCATCGGAAAGGAAAGAGGTCCCGTAACAGGGTTGGGTCCCTAACTTGGGTCCATAGGACGTAACATCCGCCTAAGAAATGGTCGACTCGGTTTTCCCTTCGGGTTCTTATGAACTGACCCATCAGATAGGGAAGAGGTCACCTATAAGGACTGGATCCTTAGTTTGGTTCCAGAGAACGTAAAGTCTGTCTAAGAAATGGTTGACTCGATAGTCCCTTCGGGACTCTTAAATTAAATTACTTATAGTTTCCCTTTTAACTGTCATTGTGTAATCATCACAATCTGAAATTATAGGGTGAGTGTGTTTGCCTGTCTAGTAGGTCTTCCTTTAATCATTCTTTTGTGTTCGAAATTTACTATGTAACCTGGTCAACCTGGATTAAATATAGATATAACGTGAAGTGCGATTCTATTATCTAAAGTGAAAAAAGAGTTCATGTGTACCTTGTAAGAGGTCCTATCTAGTGTAGGACCCGGTGTTTAGTTCGGAACCATTTTAAATTTTTTAACTTTAGTAAAGTTCGTAGAAAAGACTAGTGTTGTGAGATTCTGATATATAGTTGATGTCCCCTTTTTTCATACTTTTTCTTTTTCTCTACCTCCGATTGGTTATTTGAAGACTTATTTGTTGTCTAGTGTCTTCTTTATGTTTTCCTTTAGTTTTATACGGACCTTTTTTCACTGTTACTTTTGTGTTGAGTTTTGGATACCCTATATCATTTTCGTCACGGTTCTCCCTGCAAATATCGTTAAGTTCGGATGGACTTCTTTTTTCTCTTTATAGTTTATTTGTTGGATTAGAATATCGATTTCGTTGATCTTTATCTTTTTGTTTGGTGGTGGTGGTTGTTGTTTTTGGGGTTTCAATCATTTTTTATTAGTATTTCTAGTCTCTTTTTTATTTACTTTCTTTACCTCTGACATCGTTCCTAGTGATTTTGATTTTCGATCAAGAAACTTTTCTATTTGTTTTAGCTGTTTGACAATTGGTCTGAGTAGTTCCTTTGTTCCCTCTTCTGAGTTTAGTTATTTTAATCTTTACTTTTTCTTCAATGTTTTCTATTACCTCTTTATGTTTCCTAGTATTCTCTGATGATACTCGTTGATATAGGGTTATTTTACCTACTGAACCTTCTTTACCTGTTTAAGAATCTTTTCATATTTGAAGGTTTTACCTTGGTCCTTCTTTATCTTTTATACTTGTCTACT
The DNA here is from genome assembly GCA_006410555.1 of Capra ibex. Lineage (NCBI taxonomy): Eukaryota > Metazoa > Chordata > Mammalia > Artiodactyla > Bovidae > Capra > Capra ibex. The sequence goes on from SJYO01038709.1 coordinate 19,754,946, forward strand.
TAGTGTTCATACCTTTAACTTTGACTTTATTTTTTTTAGAAGGTTGTTTCTTTTCGGGTCCCGGTCTATTGAAGTGTCCACTTAAAATGATTTTTAAATCCTTTTTTTGATTGTAAATAGGACGAGTTTACGAAGGTCTTTTAACGTCTCCTTCCTTTGAGGGTTTGAGTAATATACTTTGCTGGTAATAAGACTATGACTTTGGTTTGTATCTACGGTGTTTTTTTCTTTTAATGTCCTGTTATAGTGACTTCTTGTATTTACGTTTTTAGGAGTTGTTTTAAGATCGTTTTTCTTATGTTGGTGTGTAATATTTCTAGTATACGGTACTAGTTCAACCTAAATAGGGTCCATACGTTCCTAAGAAATTATATGTGTTTGGTTAGTCACACTATGTGGTATAATTGATTAATTTTCTATCTTGTTATACTTCTGATTTACCTGTACTCAATATCGTTTGAGACCCTCTATCACTTCCTTGTCCTTCGGACCGTACGACGTCAAGTACCCCAGTGTCTTTCAGTCTGTACTGAATCACTGACTTGTTGTTGTTAGAGTTATGTACGTCTTTTTAGAAAGTTATGTTAAGTCGTGAGTAATAATTATTATTTTTGAAGTTTTTTACCGGTATCTTCCTTGGATGGAGTTGTATTATTCCCGGTATATGTTATTAGGGTGTCGTTTGTAAAAGAGTCACCACTTTTTGACTTTTGTAAGGAAGACTTTAGTCCTTTTTTCTTCCTACGGGTGAGAGTGATGACAACAAGTTGTATCAAAACTTTCAGGATCGATACCGTTAGTCTCTTCTTTTTCTTTATTTCCCTTAGGTCTTACCTTTTCTTCATTTTGAGAGTGACAAACCTCTGATGTACTATGATATGTATCTTTTAGGACTTCTATGATAGTGTTTTAATGATCTCGATTAGTCACTTAAATCGTGAAAGTCCTGTGTTTTAGTTATGTGTCTTTAGTCAAAGTAAGGATATGTGATTGTTACTATTTAGTCTTTCTCTTGAATTCATAAGTTAGAATAAATGGTAACGTTGTTTTTCTTATTTCATAGATCCTTATTTGGATGGATTCTTTTGTTTTCTCGACATATGTTTTTTAATATTCTGTGATTACTTTCTTTAGTTTCTACTGTTTGCCTCTGTATAAGATACAAGGACCTAACATTCTTAGTTAAGACACTTATAATGATATGATGGTTTACATTAGATGTCTAAATTACTTTAGGTATAGTTTAACGGTTACCGTAAAAAGTGTCTTGATCTTGTTTTCGAAAATGTTAAGTATACCTTTACGTTTCCTGGGACCTATCGGTTTCGGTAGAACCCTTTCTTTTTTGTCTCGACCTCCTTAGTTGGAAGGACTGAAGTCTAATATGATGTTTCAATGTCAGTAGTTCTGTCATAATATAACCGTGTTTTGGTCTTTATATCTTGTTGCCTTATTCTATCTTTCGGGTCTCTATTTGTGTGTGTCGATACCTGTAGAATAGAAACTGTTTCCTCCGTTCTTATATGTTGTCCCTTTCTATCAGTGAAGTTATTCACCACGACACTCTTGACCTGTTGATATGTATTTTCTTACTTTAATCTTATCAAGGATTATGGTATATGTTTCTATTTAAGTTTGACCTACTTTCTAGGTTTACATTCTGGTCTTTGATATTTCGAGAATCTCCTTTTGTATCCGTCTTGTGACATACTGTATTTAGTGTCGTTCTAGGAGATACTGGATGGAGGATCGCATTACTTTTATTTTTGACTTTATTTGTTTACCCTGGATTAAATTGGATTTTCAAAACCGTTTCGTTTCCTTTGATATTTTTTCCACTTTTCTTTTGAGAGTCTTACCTTCTTTTATTATCGTTTACTTTATTGACTGTTTCTTAATTAGAGGTTTTATATATTCACCGAGAATGTTGAGTTATGGTCTTTTTTGTTGGGTTTTTCACCCGTTTTCTGGATTTGTCTGTAAAAAGGTTTCTGTATGTCTAGTGATCATTAGTATACTTTTCTACGAGTTGTAGTGAGTAATAGTCTCTTTACGTTTAGTTTTGATGTTAATCTATGGTGGTGTGTGACCAGTCTTACTGGTAGTAGTTTTTTAGGTGTTTTTTATTTACGATTTCTTCTATACCTCTTTTCCCTTGGGAGAACGTCAACCACCCTTACATTTCATTATGTCGGTTATTATACCTACCGTCATACCTCTAAGGAATTTATTGATCCTTATTTTGATGGTATACTGGGTCATTAGAGTGATGATCCGTATATGGGACTCCTTTAGTTTTAACTTTTTGTGTGTGTATGGGGTCACAAGTGACGTCGTGATACATGTTCTTGATCCTGTACCTTCGTGGGATCTACAGGTGACTTTCTACTTGACTTATCTATTTCTTCGACACAATGTACATGTGTTACCTTATAATGGGTCGATAATTTTTTCTTACGTAAACTCAGTCAAGATTATTCCACCTACTTGGATCTCGGACAATATGTCTAACTTCATTCAGTCTTTTTGTTTATAGTATGTTAATATATATATATATTTATATTTATATATATATATATATATATTTTAGATCTTTCTGTCATGGTTACTTAGATAAACGTCCCCTCGTTACCTCTACGTCTGTACCACTTGTCTAAATACCTGTACCTCTACCCCTGTCCTTCCTCTCTCACCCACTTGTCTCCCTAATTGTACCTTTGTATATGTGATGGTATACATTTTATCTATAGGTTACCCTTGAAAGACATACTGAATCCCTTGAATTTGGTCCCGAGACATTGTTGGATCTCCCAACCCTACCACCTCCACCCTTCCTCAGTTCCTCCCCTGTATATATATGGATACCGACTAAGTGTAACTACATACCGTCTTTAGTTGTGTCATAATATTTCGTTAATAGGAGGTTAATTTTTATTTATAAAAAAATTACATATTTAAGAGATCTTAGTGAAGATCATGTAGGTGAATTTTACTATGTAGAATGAGACCATTTTAGATATTCCATGGAAAAATCTTAAGACAATATATAACTAAAATTATTAAAGGGTAGATCTAGTACAGAAACTTGTATTCCTGTTATCAACAGTATATTCTCTATGAATTCTCCATTTTATAAATAATTACATAATCACTTCGTATGAATCCATATTATGGAGTCCCACGAAGTGTACAATGTATGAGTTATGTATTGACGACTAACCATGGAACCATTTACCTAAAGGGACCACCGAGTCACCATTTCTTAGACGGAGGTTACGTCCTCGACGTCCTCTGTACCCAAGTCTGGGACCCAGCTCTTCTAAGGGACCTCCTCCCGTACCGTTGGGAAGTCATAAGGACGGACATCTTAGGGTTCCTATCTCCTCAGGTCGCCCGATGTCAAGTATCCCAGTGTTTTTCAGCCTGTGTTGAATTCACAGAATCGTACGTGGAACCATTTATACATAGTCAAGTCAAGTCAAGTCAAGTCAAGTTAACGAGTCAGCACAGACTGAGTAACGCTGGGGTACTTAGCGTCGTGCGGCCCGGAGGGACAGGTAGTGGTTGAGGACCTCAGATGAGTTTGAGTACAGGTAGCTCAACCACTACGGTAGGTCGGTAGAGTACGAGACAGCAGGGGAAGAGGAGGACGGGGGTTAGGGAGGGTCGTAGTCCCAGAAAAGGTCACTCAGTTGAGAAGCGTACTCCACCGGTTTCATAACCTCAAAGTCGAAGTTGTAGTCAGGAAGGTTACTTGTGGGTCCTGACTAGAAATCCTACCTGACCAACCTGGAGGAACGTCAGGTTCCCTGAGAGTTCCCAGAAGAGGTTGTGGTGTCAAGTTTTCGTAGTTAAGAAGCCGTGAGTCGGAAGAAGTATCAGGTTGAGAGTGTAGGGATGTACTGGTGACCTTTTTGGTATCGGAACTGATCTGTCTGGAAACAACTGTTTCATTACAGAGACGAAAAATTATACATATTTCCTAACATAATTCCCAGTCTCTTACAACCACGAAAATCTAGTGACATACGAAAGAAAATTTTATGAATCCGAAGAAAGAAATCTTTTTGACTGTTTTCCCAAAATACACCAAAATCTACAGTCACTAATTTTTCTTACTTTAAATCAACTGTTAGATCCCGTTACATCCATTTAGTATAAATGGTAATTTATGTCGGATTAAGGATTAAGTACGAGGAAGAAACTAAAAAGTGACAAAAAGAAGGTGAGAAAAATTCCAATAGAGAAAGTCGTATATTTTGTTAATATTTTACCTTTCTGATACTATCCCCAAGAGTACTGATACAAGAATACGGTGGTGAACGGAGAGTTAAAAGACATCATTGTCTACATTGAGACCGATTCCTCGGTGTTCGGTTAGAGTGTTTCTAGGTCACTACAACTTGAAAACTGCTAAGATGATGACCGGACGAAGTTGACTCTGTTTACATCCATTTTAAGTGGGGTCATTTATTTTAAAAGTACTTCTTAACGAGTTTAAGTATCATTATTAAGTGGTTTAACACCGTCTCAGACACTATTATGAATTTAGTAAAATGGGATTTATATATTATCTTATTGATGATTTGGAATTCGTGTCATCATCTTTTCTATTGAGTTACGTGTCGTCTCTGACTTATTGAGTAAAACTACGTCTCATTAGACCTCTCCATTACAATGTAGGTCTAACCACGAAAGGTTATCTTTGAATTATTCTCATTATCGACATCGAAAATTAAAAATTTTGTAAAATTAATGATATTACGTATTAAATTTTAAAAAGGTATCGGTGTAAAAATTTTCATTTTTTACTAATCCTAATTAAAATGACAATATAATGAAATTCGTTTATATAAATTTTATATTATAAGAGTGGTGAGTTTTTACTTATTTATACATTGAACTACCTACATAATTGATTGATCTGGGATCCTTATCCTAGATCAATCAATTTTGTAGAATGTTACATATGTTTATAGTTTGGTGTTACATGTAAAATTTATAAAATGGTAAAATGATAGTTAATATGGAGTTATTTTGACTTTTTATAAGTTTATAATAAGTTATACATTAGTTTTTTTATGATACTTTATAAAAACACATGATTCGGAAGTTTTAATACAAACATAAAATGTCATGTAGAGTTAAACCTACAATTTCAAAGTTATTAATTTCACTTTAAATTAGGATGATTTTGTCATTTCAACTTTGTCTTTTATAAAAGTTGACAAAGTCTAAGTTAAATTTAATTTAATTTTTAAGTCAGAATGTAAGTGTGATCCGGGTAAAGTTCACGAGTTATCGGTACATTTGATCATTGGTGCAACAAGTCACAGAGTTAGTTCTGTTCCACTTCTCCGGAGAGTATTAACTTTGCCTTTATTTTCCTAGTCTTAACATATCCATCCAGATTCTTACGGACTCCTTTGATTCTTTCTCTTTCACCGGGAGTCAACGACAAATCTTTCGTCTATTTCGTGTTATACCTATCGAATACGTCCTTATTGTTAATAAAATTTTAATAGTAAATCGATTTGCGGTAGAATTGTGTGAGTAAAGGTTTTTTCTGAAAGAATGAAGTGACAATTCACTTTTACTAATAATGTCAGGGGTTCCTTTGAACTCAATAAAGATTAAACGATACTACTATCGATAGAGGGATTATAGACAAGGGAGAACAGTAAAGGGTGACTGTTGTAAATCAGGTCCCAAGTACAAAGTAGTATCTTGTGGACGTGACGACGTTTTCGAAAGAGTGACCAAAAGATAAGGTCAGAGATGGTAGATTAAGTCCGAAGGGTCCACAGTGATCACTATTTCTTGGATGGACGGTTACGTCCTCCGTATTCTCTACGCCCAAGCTAGGGACCCAGTCATTCTAGGGGACCTCTTCCCATACCGTTGGGTGAGATCATAAGAGTGGACCTTTTGGGGTAACTGTGTCCTCGGACCACCCGTGGTCTAGTATCCCAGTGTGTCTCAACCTGTACTGATTTCGTTGGATCGTACGTGCGTACGTGGTAGATTAGGTATAACATGTGAAGGTAATATAATTGTGAGATTCTATAGTAAAAGTACTAGACTGAGGACATAAATTTGTGTAAGTGACAGAGAGTAGACACAAGTCTTATTTGAGTAATAAGAATGGCAAAAAAAAAAGTGGACAGTCAGTAAAACCATGGTTTAATTTGAAAAGGACAAAGAGAAGAGGTAAATTATAAAAAGACAGAGGGTAGTTGACATTAGAAACATTTACACTCTCAACTTATAATGAGAAGAGTATCTTGGGAATTATACAATGCAACATAAAACGTGTTACTACGAATTATTCATAAATAAGTGAACTTTATTTATGTCACCATGGAGGTCAATTATTTAACGGAAGAGTATACGGAGGACCTATTCTTGTACATCTCTGTTTATTTAAAGTATGAATGAGTATTAATTGAGGACGATAAGTCGTGACACAATATAAGTAATGTAATGAACCATTTTTACGGTTACGGTTATATAAAAATTGTACTAGTTACACTAGTTGTCTCATGGACCTTTATTTGGACAAAATTCGGTAATATAATAATACGAAGGTTAACCGTTCAAAAAAATTATTTGGTTTACCTCCTCTTCGTCTTTCCTTTATCCTAATTTAATTTTGCACATGTCAATAAATTTTCCTCACTACCGTTAGAATTTGGTAGTTGTTGTCTTTAAATTGAAGTATGGAAATTTCATATTTTTCCAGGTGGTAAAAAAAAATCTTTTACCTCAACTTTCCCTTAATAAACTTACTTAAACAAGTCACTTTAGAACACTTGGGTACTCTTTTCAATTGTAGACAGGAAACTTTTAAGTTACTCATCCTTTTTCATTACTAAAAAAATAACCTGCCTTGAACCAAATTCCTTAAGTCTTTTTCTTTAGTGTCATATTTAATAGAAGTACACATTCATTAAATAAACTACAAACGATGAACACACAAGTAAGGTTAGGAGCTGCGTGCAATTGACGGTCTATACGTTATATCACCAGTTAAATTCTCAGGAATTACTTAATGTTATAAAAATTTACACGAAATATTTATGTTTATAAAGATTTCGTTTCTCTCTTTTGTGACTCATCTGTGTTACTTTAAGACTCGTGAAGAGACTAAATGTTTTCATACAGATGAAAAATAGTGATTTACTTATTTTGGTGAAATTTTTATATAAATACACCTACACACGCATATGGGGGAATGTGTGTCATGTATTTGTAAAGTTTCACTGTTAAAAACCACGTGAAGGTTTCGCGATGTTATTTACAGTAGGTATCTGTAAGTGTACGTTTGTGATGACCCGATCATGTGATGTCGTTTATTTCTCAAAATTGACTTGAGGAACCGTTTTTGAAGAATTTTTACCTTTATTACTTTGTCTTTGGGTAAAGAACAGACGTGTTATATCTTTTATTACAGAATATAGTAGACTCAGTATATATATGTGTTTCCTAATAAATTCGAGTCTTTTATTGAAGAATGATATGTGTGTTGACGTCACATGTGAGTCGTTTACAATAGTCACCTTCTTTTACAGATACTCCTCTAGACTCCTATCACCGTTCTTCTCTAGATAGGTAATTTTTTATTTTTCATTCCGTACCGTCCCCGACCTTACGTGTATGTTCCTACCCCTCTTTCATTTGTCTTTCATTGTCTTTGGTTAATTTCACCTTTTGTCGTCGATCAATACTGTGTCATTATTTAGTACTTTCAACCTACTCACCCTTCCCTCTTCACTTTTCTTAAATAGCAGAAACAAAATTCGATATATATCTTGACAGTCAGTGATCGGTTTTAGGTAAACCTTACACGTAAACGATTTTACGGTACTCAGTGTCGTCTGAAACGGTTTTGGTGGTGTGCCCCAACGAGACTTGTTGTCAACACTTCTATAAGGTGTTTTAATTTTTACGGTATGAGTCCAGTCTGTCTTTAAAATGTGTTATAAGTCGAAATTGGAAAGGAAAGTTGAGACCTTTTTACGTTACTCGAGAGGTTTGGTGTCTCTCCTCCTTAGAAAGAGACGAGGTAATAGTCAAAGTACGTGTTCACTGAAACGTCAATGTCGTTTCAGATTAAGACTTTCTCTCGTTTCTACCATTGTCTAACCAGATTACTTATCCCTATGTCTATGTGAACACTCATTACAAAGGTGAAGACCGTAATCGGTGTCTTTAAGGACCGTCCCTCCTTTATTATGTCACCTTCCTTATTTCTCTAAAGGGATAGGACGAAGTGGGATTGAGAGTGTTTGGAATAACAGATCTGTCCTTGTCCTAGTTTAATAGGGTTAAAGAAGAAATATCATTCCTCCTAACTTCGTACTTTCCTAACATATTTAAGTTGTTCTATTCAGTTTCTACATTATAAAAAAGGAATGGATAATTTTTGACCTTTCCTAATTTTCAGAGTCCACACAATCGATACATACACGTAAATACTAGTAAACTATCGATCCTTTGACTTCGAATCACTTTGATTAAATAAGTTCCGGTGAATAAGTTGTACTTAAACTGGGACCCAGACAAAGTACAGTCCGAAGGGGTCACCGAGTCTGCCATTTCTTTGACGGACGTTATGTCTTCTGGGTCCAAGCTCTGGCCCCAGTCTTTCTATTGGACCTCTTCTCTTACCAATGGGTTAGGTCATAAGAACGGTACCTTTTAGGGTACCTGTCTCCTCTGACCGTCCGATGTCAGGTACTCCAGAGTCTCGGCCTGTGTTTGCTCATTGATTCGTACGTGTACGACAAAGTACAGTTTCAGGACCGACCGTTAAAGACATTTTTGTTTGGAAGAGTAGTAGTTTTCTCTGCTCCTTCTATTCACCACTCGTCTCAGTTGTGTAAAAAAACAATGGAAAAAGAGGAACAATCAAGATAGAAGTTCTTTTATAAAACAGTAACTTATATAAAGATTACTTAAAAATATATACGGAAGTCGTCGTAAATAAGGAGGTGATTATCATTGAGATGTTCTTGTTTAGTACTATAGTCTTCGTTTCCAATTAATACTTAATTACGTAACTAGTGGTCGTCGACGTTTATAGGTTCTCTTTTGATCTGTAAAACACGGTGTACGATTTTCTTGTGTTGTGTACTTTGTAAGTACCGGGGTTTTAGTATAAACGTAAGACTGGTTCAGAGATAAGGTTTGTGGTTTAATTCCTTTATCTCACATCTCCTTACACTGTGGTGTACCTATATTAGCGGTTCTGAATTCTAACACCATTCGAGATTTACACTTTATTGAAAAGAAGTCACTCGATTTACGTTTCTCTGTTGTCCCATTATATGTCTAATTTTTCTGTGAATTCTCCGAATGAGTCTAAGGTTGACAAATTTACAATTGTTGTTTATCGTAAATACTCTGTTAATATTCAACCTTACAACTGTCATAGTTCCTTAATGACGATTGATAATTCATACTTTTACCTTAACTTCTAAAAAGGTTTTCTCGGGTACGAAAAGTCTTGATATATAACGTATAAATACCAACTTTATTATGACCTTCTCCCATACTTACCTCTAATCTATTTGTTCTTATAAGTACTTAACTATTATCGACTTCAACCCACAGTACATATACTTACAAGTAATACACATATAATACGTACAAACTTTTTTCGTGTACGTTGTAGTGACTTTTTTACAAGATTAAGAAGAGTTCCTTTCTTCGTATAATAGTTCCTTAGTATCTCAACTTTTCTGGAATCTTTGTTAGATAAGTTTGGTGGAGTAGAGTATTTATTCCTTTAATTCCGAGTCTATCCTATTCACTGAACAAGTTCCAGTGTGTTGGGCGTTCAAGGTCTGAGTTCTAGTCCTAAATTTAGAGGTTTGAACGTCGGGTCCCGAGACAAGAGGAAGTCTGGATATTCTTTACTGACATAAATTCGTAAGTCCGGTCTTATAAGGGTTTTGACTCACAGTAGTTATTTTCATTCGGTACACCGTTCCTTACTTGTCTCAAATCAAGTATGGTTTTTACTCGACGGTCAGTGACACTATTCTAGACAAAGAAAGACTCTGGGTACCAAAGGACGACCCAACCTCTTAGGTTTGACCCAAAGAAGGAGGACACGTTTCTTCAGTCTCAGTCCTACATGTAAGGTAAGGCAAAACCAACCACCGTCATCAAGACTCTGTGACAAAAGTGTTTCCCACGAACTTCCTCAGTCTCGTAGACACAGATGACAATCGAATGACGATCCCTAGTTTCGGACCCCGAGAACTGAGCTCAAAAAGTGTCGGTTTCTCGAGTCTCTACGGTTGCCGGGGCGTGAATCTGAACTCTGTAGTAGGTATAGATTCCCTGGGACGACTTTTGGACGACGACAGCAAGGTTTCTTCTCACTCCATAGGTTTGAAACTCCTTCCAGTGACCACCGGTAGTTCCGGACTCCCAGGTGACGGACGGGATTCCCTAATAATAATAATCGTCCCTCCAAAGGACGGTCTCACCTCAAGTGTCTTCGGTGTAGTTATCAGTTCTACGGTCTCAAGTGGTTACGGCACAGGTCATGACGTCGTCTTGATAATGGTCCGTGTAGTCTGTTCTCTCTGTGTTCGAGTCGTAGTGACTCCAGTGAGACGGGGACCGACCATTCAAGTGACGACCCACATTCTCTTAAACGTCGAAGGTCGACTCGATTCTCTAGGACCGCGTCCAACACGGAAAACCGGTACACCCAGAAGTACGACACGAACCTACACTTCTCAAATAATGTTCACCGGTGACCCGTAGCCGAAAAGGTTCACAGGTGTAGGACGTTCACAAAGAACCTCACTTACATCTCTGATGACGCTCGTCTCTTGGACCGTGTCGTTGGAAGGTGACCCGTGTGTTTTCCGAAGCACGGGTCCACCCAATACGACACCGGAAAGTCTACAAGTCGGGAACACTTTCTAAAGGGTGTGGGAAGGTGGCCCGTGTACTTGGAGGCCAGCAGCAGCACGAAGGCAAACACGGAATCCTCAAACCTGTACGATCACTTCAAGGTCGGTGTCGGGAGTTTCAGTGTTTCCTTACCAGAGAGTGGTCACACCGAGGCTTCCACTTAAAAGTCGGATGTTCGGAACAGTATGACAAATGACGTCGGTCCTTTCCTTGTCCTTTTCTCAAGGACAAGGGACTTCACCCGCGCCAATACCCTTTTGTCCCGTGAGTGACACTATTTACAGAAGAACGTCGACCTTTTGCGTGTGACCATCCCGGAGAGTCCGAGCTTCACTGACGCGACCACCCGTGACTCAAACCGGACGCACCCCTTCCAGAGGAGTGTGTGGAGTGTAAACTTACTCAAGAGGACGAGCACCGGGAAGTACACACGAAACTCCAATATGTGCCACCACTTCGAGAACGGTGTCGGGAGACGACCCGTCGGTTTCCCGGAGTCAAACAGCACACTGACGTCTACGGAGAACTCGAACATCCTCCACCACTTCCAGGTGGGCGTTGGTGGGTCCCCCGTGAACTTCCCGGCGACCGGGACCGACGACGACACACAGTCGTTCACGTGGAAGTCGACCACGAAGAACCCCTTCCAAACAGGCGTGACGTGGAGTCCTGTGTCCATGTCGTTGTACGGGACCGGGCCCGGACCGCCGGGCGCCCCCGAGAGTTGCCGGCGCCCCGGGAGACGGAGGAGGAACCCGCGACCCCGTCCGCGTCCAAGACGGGCGAGACGGTCGTCCTCCAGTCCGCCGTCGAGCCCTGTCAGAGGTCCGACGCGCCGCACTCCCTAGGGTCGAACACCCCGCTAGTCTGGGGGTCCGACGCCACCCCCGCACCGATCTCACTCCTGCGGCAAGAGGTTCGCGTTGTCGTCCAAAACCAACACTTACCACTGTCACGGACGCTTCCGGCACCGTCCCGGGTCCGGACCTCGCCCCTAGCCCCGGTCCCGGCCCTGACCTCGTCCCTATCGGCTGTCCGTCGACCCCGGGTCGTCTCCCGCCGGGAGCCCCAAGCGCGGCGAAAGCGGGGGGCCCTCGGAACCCGAGTCGGGCCGGAGGAGGGAGGTGTCCCCGGGACACCGGACCGGTCGCGGGCGCCATAGATGCAGAGGTGGGTGGCCCAGGTCGTCGTGGTCCTTCTTCAGTAGCGGCGGCGAGGGCGGCGGCGACGGTGTCGGCGATCGCACTAGTCCGGAGTCGCGGTTGCCCGAGTCCGGGCCCGGACCCGTGCTTCTTCGGCGCGACCGGAGGAGTGCGGCGGCGGGCCCGGGCGGTAGAACCCCCGGGGCCTCGTCGTCCTCCGCCGCGCGGCCTCGGACTGGCCGGGCGTCCAATCCTGGAGGCGCCTAGGCCGGCGGCGGGAGCCCCGACGCTCGGGGCGGCGAAACAGCATAGGGCGCTCGGCCCTCGTCGGAGCCCTAAAGGTAGAGACGCAGCCACTTCGAGGTGACCTTGGTCTCGGCGCCTCCTCCGCGCTAGGGCGGGGGACGGCGCCCGGGCTTGTGCAAGGACTTTCTCTTTTTTTTTTTACACGTGACGCGTCTTTGACCGGGATAGTCTATAATTTTGCACAAATTGCGGTGGCACTAAATTTATAAGAACATGTCCCAGAGATCTTGTCTTATTTTGCGGGTCCCCGTCTTAGAGCATATGTATTTATTCAAGGTGACAATTATAATCATCCTTTAGTTCCTCCAAAAGTCTCTATGTTTCCTTTACCGTCAAGTGAAGTCATTTTTCATGACCTTAATTATGGAATGCGTAGATAGATGATTTACCGTCGTATTTGGCCTTGGAGTACCATATATGGTTTTATTTGTGTATGTGGGGTCAGGGAGGGTCACGATTCGTACCGTCAATCGTGAATGGTACACAATTTGTGACACATAACCTACCGACCTAACTATCCACTGTCTTTTAAGGACTCTCTTATGTGATACCTTTTCCTACAGAAAATTTTTTTAAAGGATCTCTGAAGGTATAAGTCTTGACAGAACTCGTTACAGGAGTCCTTTTAAACAGGGTATCAATTTAAAAAGCAGGACGACCACGTCTCTGATATTACTCATTCTCCATCCCAGTTTCGTCTAATCGTGACAACTCAGATCTTTACGTTCCGGACCTCCTACTTCATCAATTATAACTTTAGACCTTCTGGGTTGGATGAGGACCCATGAGGGATATTCCACGTGTTGGATTTGGTTGAGAAGCGAGAAGGTAGAACCCCATGTGGTGCCATTTAAAGTACAGGTTAGAGTGTCGTACTACTCCTGTGAGGAGTCGAATGAGATCTGAGAGGTCATGCACCTCCAGAGACCTGTCGTCATGACCACTTTACACTATTCCAATTTGGGATTCAATGACATCACCTGAGAGGACTCTTTTTCCGTGTCTACGGAAAACGGACGGGTCTTCGGAGCCACACGGACGAACGTAAATTCACACCACCGGATCAGAGTGACATTACCTAAACCGGACACTACGGATTACTAGAATAATTACAACTACTACTAGGAGGTTAAACAGTCAGTAGTCACTCAACCCGTAACTATATTTATATCCCACTTAATAGACCTTTCTCTTTCCAAAGTTCACGACTGATCTAATACCCTATGGATATCAAATTTACCCGAAGGGACCACCGAGTCACCATTTCTTAGGAGGATGGTTACGTCATCTGTGTCCAGGTACGATCCCAGCTCTTCTAAGGGACCTCTTCCTTTACCATTGGGAGAGGTCATGAGAATGGTCTCTTTAAGGTACCTGTGTCCTCGGACCGGTCGATATCAGGTACCCCAGGGTTTTCTCAGCCTGTAAAAATCACTAATTTACTGTCAAATTTATTAGGGAAGAAAGCGGAGAAGATTACTATTACCTGTGAACGACAAGAGAACTAATTTTCTAGTTCAAAAAGTAGGTATTGTCAAGTTTGGAGTAGTTTTTAAGATGTAGTGTGTAAAAAGAAAGATAATACAAAAACCTCTTTCGTAAATAAAAAAGTTTAGACTCCGTGTCTCTTAACGTACATTGTATAGACGGTCCAAATCTATTACGGTCCCTCAAGTCAAGTCAGTGAGTCAGTACAGACTGAGAAACGCTGGGGTACTTAGTGTCGTGCGGTCCGGAGGGACAGGTAGTGGTTGAGGGCCTCAAGTGAGTCTGAGCACAGGTAGCTCAGTCACTACGGTAGGTCGGTAGAGTAGGAGACAGCAGGGGAAGAAGAGGACGGGAGTTAGGCAGGGTCGTAGTTTCAGAAAAGGTTACTCAGTCGAGAAGTGTACTCCACCGGTTTCATGACCTCAAAGTCGAAATCGTAGTAAGGTTTCTTTAGGGTCCCGACTAGAGGAAGTCTTACCTGACCAACCTAGAGGAACGTCAGGTTCCCTGAGAGTTCTCAGAAGAGGTTGTGGTGTCAAGTTTACGTAGTTAAGAAACCATGAGTCGGAAGAAGTGTCAGGTTGAGCGTGTAGGTATGTACTGATGACCTTTTTGGTATCGGAACTGATCTGCCTGGAATCAACCGTTTCATTACAGAGACGAAAACTTATATGATAGATCCAACCAGTATTGAAAAGAAGGTTCCTCATTCACAGAAAATTAAAGTACCGACGTCAGTGGTACACGTCACTAAAACCTCGGGGTTTTTTATTTCAGACTGTGACAAAGGTGACAAAAGGGTAGATAAAGGGTACCTCACTACCCTGGCCTACGGTACGAAGTAAAAGACTTACAACTCGAAATTCGGTTGAAAAAGTGAGAGGAGAAAGTGAAAGTAGTCCTCCGAAAAATCAAGGAGAAGGGAAAGACGGTATTCCCACCACAGTAGACATATAGACTCCAATAACTATAAAGAGGGCCGTTAGAACTAACGTCGAACACAAAGAAGATCAGGTCACAAAGAGTACTACATGAGACGTATATTCAATCTATTCGTCCCACTGTTATATGTCGAAACTGCATGAGGAAAAGGATAAACCTTGGTCAGACAACAAGGTAAAGTCCCTTCGGGGAATACTTTCGTTTGTGTGTATTGGTCCTGGTTCCAGTTCTTTATCTTGTAACGGTCGGAAGGTCTTATGTCGGTGACCATAAGGAGGGTTAGTGTTGGGTGTGGGAGGGGATGCCTATATCAGCAATAGAACTGAAATACTATTAGTAAAGATTTTACGAAGAAATATTTGTACTGAAATGTAGAAAACATACGTATGGATTCGTTATGTCAAATAAACTTCAACACAGTCACCTTAGTATGACGTACGAGGGAAAATACCGGACGAAGAAAGTAAGATATAGTATAAACTCTCTGAGTAGGTAGAACACGGATCATCGGAATCTAGAAAACAGAGGTAGTAACTGATCGTAAGGTTACGTACTAAAATCGTTTCATTAACACTATACTAACATAGTAAGATGTGACCTACTTGTGACCCCGACAAAAATCGAAAATTAGTACTTGTTACCACGTTACTTGTAAGAACCCGTAAAAAGTACCCTGAGTACAAATTTTCAGAGAACCCATATGTTCGTTCTTGTCTTAGTGACCGGGTATCTCATATGTATAGAGGTCGAAAAGATGTACCACGGTTTACAAAAGACATCACCAACATGGTTGAATGTCAGAGTCGTCGTTGTGTCTCTCAAGGAGACGGATGCATAGAAGTAGATGTGGTTCATAACGGTCTTAAATTAAATGACAAAAGGAGATGATAATTCAAAAACGTGTAAGAGTGTAAAGACTTGTAAAACCTGTAAGAGATACTTTTCGGACAAGTACAAGTTGAGAAAGTGGTAAAAAGATAAGATAAAGGGTAGGACAAAAATGACTATGTCACTCAATAAATACACAAAATTTATGGTTAGGTAGCCACCAATATACACACCGATTTTATTAGAAAGCGAAACAACAAACATAAAAGAGAAGACACGACACGAAACACTTGTCTGAAATTAATTCTGTACGAATTAATATATTGTATGAATTACTATCGTATCAGTTTTAAATAGTAAGAAAAGGAATACCGATCACGAAAAGACAAAGTTCTTTAGACAGGGAAGGAACCCCGGTACTTTGATAAGAGATATAACAGAAGACTTTATAAATACCAAAACGGAGAGTGTCAATCCAGTATTAGGTGGATGTTCATTACAAACACATATCACAACTCATCCAAAAGAAAGAAAAAAATTACACCTATGGACTAACAAAGTCACTTGGTGAATAACTTTTCAGACGGGAAAAGGCTGACTAAACGTCAAGACGTACACAGTATTTAGTTTGTAGATGGATACATACCCGATCAAACACATAAAAGATAATTCATGGTACCGAGATAAACAGACAGGTGAATTTTATGGTGTTTAAGTAGGGATGTCAAGATGTCCGTCAAGACTATAAACCTATTCCGGTGAGTTGAGATGGAACAAGAAGTTCTTACAGATCCAATAAAAAAACGGAGAGAACTTAGGAAAAGTTTATAGTTAAGTGGTCTTTTTTAAGTTGGTTTTGGGGTAAATCCCAAGATTAACCCTGACGTAACGTGAAAATCTAAACTAAAGAACAGATATTATATCTTACAATAACTTGTCTATACCACACGGAAAGGAAAATTATTTTTGAAGTAATTATACAGGGTTATTATAAAGTAAAAAGCGTATTCTCTCGTAAAATAGGATCCGTGAAGTATAAAATGTTTATGACGGAAACTTTAAAAGTAAAACATTTACACAACGACCATTTATCTTATTTTAACTGAAGACTTATAATTATAAAATAGGATATTTGTCGGTGGATTAGAGAAAATAACTAAGATGGTTAAACAGACATTTATGGACATCTTAAATCACATGTCTTAATATGGTAGACGTTTACCACGGTCAAAGTACAGAACGAAAGGTTCGTGAAAAAAGGAAGAAAAGGGTGGATGATATGAAAGACCCACTATCACCTGTAAGATTGAACTACTTTGAGAGTTTTCTTTCGAAAGTCATTAAGGTTCTTACTATAAACAACATTCACAACACTAGACATCGTTGGACCTAGGTTAGTCCTCTGTCTTTTATGTGTCACCTGTCCTTGTTAAATTGTATTTTAATTTGTATTACAAATTTGTATTTCTTAATAATTTATACTGTGTACATCCTATATATCCAGATCCTTTTGAGATATACCATAGGACCCAAACTCTTCATACGGGTTTCTTTCTGTTTGAACCTTACCCCCAAGGAGGGGTTCCGATCTCTAGTGTGGAGTAACCTCTTCCATATCGTCTTGGATGACCTACCGTCTCTTCAAACGATTAAATGGTCATAGTCTCGGTCAGACTCCTTGGTCTCGACCAGATGTCACCGTCTTGTTTGTCCTTCCATAGGAGACCTCGTGTAGTCACACCCTTTTGGTGTCGAGTACCGGTCGTACACCTGTACATCATCCTTGTTCCCTGGACCACCTCAACCTCCGGACCTTGATCGTTACATGATATGTATCCTAGTCCTCCCGGAACAACAACACTCCCGGTGTCGGAAACCTATTCATGTCCTCTATTTGGATCACCACCCCATTCCACTCCTTACTCACGTTAGTTCATTCCCTTTAGTCGCCCATCCACCGAACCTCGTATCCTATGGGGATACTTCTCCGGGTGTCTTTCGATTGGTCCGGTGTGACCAAGACGTGTTAACTACTCCTGTCCAAAAGGCCCGGGTACGAACCTCGTCTTGTGGATCCGATAGCAATGTGAGTGAAGACTGTCAGTCTGCAGTGTCCTCTCGATGAAGGAGGAAGTCACAGGTAGGTCACAGAAGATTGACTCTTTTGTCTTGTAGTACTAGTGAGACTTCCTCTCTAAGAATTTCATTAGGTAGGTAATAGTCTCTTGAATAGAATTTCCGACTTTAATCTTGTCCCTCCGTTATGTAATTATTAACCGAAGTATAGGTAATAGTCAAATCCCCACAGGGAAGATAATAATAAAACGATGTGTTTAGTATCCGTGGGACAACAAAATGTCAATGATTCAGTACAGGCTGAAACGTTTGGGTACCTGATATCACGTGGTCCGAAAGGACAGGAAGTGGTAAAGGGCCTCAAACGAGTTTAAGTACAGATAACTCAGTCACTACAATAGATTAGTAGAGTAGGAGACACCGGGGGAAGAGGAGGACGGGAATTAGCAAGGGTCGTAGTCAGAAAAGGTCACTTAGTCGAGAAACGTAGTCCACCGGTTTCATAATCTCGAAGTCGGAGTCATAGTCAGGAAGGTTACTTATAAGTCCGACTAAAGGAAATCTTAAGTGACCAAACCAGAGGAACAATAGGTTCCTTACGAGTTCTCGGAAGAGGAAGTGGTGTTAAACTTTCGTAGCTAAGAAACCGTGAGTCAGAAGAACAACCAGGTTAAGAGTGTAGACATGTACTGATGAACTTTTTGGTATCGAAATTGATAGGTCTGGAAACAGTCGTTTCACTACAGAGACGAAAACTTATACGACAGATTTTATCCGTTTCTCAGTCTGTGCTGGTTCGTTGACTTGACTTGACTTTTATCCGTCGGTCAGATAGTAGTATGACAAATAAACCGCTTAATTACTAACTTCGTCGTCCTGACCGGTAAAGGTCTCAATATTAAGAACAATCTGGGTCCCGAGGAACGGGACTTTACTCAAAATGACTTTTTGGGTCCGAGACCGTGTTTCACCCACAGTACCCCGATCCCGTCTCTGTGACACTGGAGACGTAAGATCCGGATGGGTCCCGAACGGACAAGATGGACGTTCTTCTCTGATCCACGTACCACTCTAACGGAGAATGTGGTACTCACACTTATTGTACACAAGAGGAGTCCTTATCTGATCAAATATGGACTTTACATCGATATGAGAGAACTAATCATGGACTAAATCATGGACTCGATTTGTCCCTCTCTTCTATGAACCTAAAGTAAATTTCGGTATAAGTAGTCTTGTGACAGGCACCTTCTCATCCCGTTTTCTATTGGCACACGATTGTTTCACGTACATAAACGGTCACAACCGTTGAACTCATGAAATTGACGTGAAAAGATCGAACGGAAATCCGAGTTTTTACCTCTTTTTAACTACTCCCCTTTACTGGGTTTTAAAACGGTAAGAATTTACTGTTTAATAGGTAAGAAATCACTGACTTGACCGTAGAATATGACCCTTCCTCTCTGTTAAATTAAATTTTCTTTTTTTATGAAATAAGAAATCCACGTAGGTATAAGTACCTATCTTATTCTATTGTGATTTAAGTCTCCACCCCACTATCACAATATCAACGAATAGGAACCTTATAACTTGAGAGAAGGATCATGAAGGTTACATATTTCGTATAAGTGGAGAAGACAAGTCTTCAGTGTGTTCTGTGTAATTGGGTATCGGAAGACAGAAGTGTGTCCTGACCCGACCGAAGGACAGGGTTCGTGGTACTGTGGAACATGTCCTCCTTGACTTATACTTGTCATCCAAATAGGAAACTTCCGACAACCTGGACGACGGAACCGAGAGAATTGGTAGTCCGTGCACTACTACTCCGTGTTTACACTTTAGACTTTGAACGAGTGATTGTTTTCCTCTTTGAGAGATCCCGACGGTATGTCCTTCAAAAATGGTGACCCCTAGGTTCCTCCGTGAGAGTGAACCATCTTTAGAAACTCTTGGTCCAAAACACCTCTATGTGTGAAGATCAAACTAAAGACTTCCACCCGTCACATCGACGTCGACAACCTCGAGAGGGACGTCGTCCTTTCACTTAAACACTCAAGAGGTGTTTGGTGACAGTATCTTTCGATTGGTTTTACTAGTGTACCTAGTGTCGGAGTACATTGAGTTTCTTCGATACTCGGTACGGCACTTCCTGTTGGGTTCTGTCTACCCAGTACCACCTCTCAAGACTGTTTTGTACCAAGTGACCTCTTCCCTTACCGTTTGGTGAAGTCATAAGAACGAAACTCTTGGGGTACTTGTCATACTTTTTAGTTCTCATATACTGTGGCCTTCTACTCGGGGGTCCAGTCATCCACAGGTAATACAATGGTCCCTTCTCGTCTCTTTATCGAGGTTTTTATTACTTCTCTGACCCGGTTTCACCTTTACTACCACAACACAACACCTACACAGACCACCACTTTCATTTAAGACTACGACATTCCTTGTTATGACGTATTCTTGAACCTTACAATCCAAGTACTTAGTTCCGTTGAACCTGTACCAGTTTGTCCTCTACCGTTTACACTTGTCACTGTAAAATCCTTAGACTTACTTTTACCTACCCTTATCCGTTTAAATTGAGTCTACTGGTAATATGGATAATGACACCGGTTCTAAGGCAATCTTCTTTACCTCAACGAGAGTATCAGTTCGTTTATTAGATTTGATGTCATAAACCCCCCGTAAGAGTTTTCGTCGTCTTATTAGAGTCAATCAAAGGTTTCGTTTGGTAAGTTGTAATGTCATTAGGTTCAGATACGAAGTTAGTGATTATAGTTCCTTCTACTTTAGTTTGTCAAGATACTTCTGAATGTTCTGGAATATCTTGATTGTTGGTTTTTTCTACAGGAAAATTGGAATCTCCTAACCTTACGTTTTCATCCTTCAGTTCTCTATGGAACTTATTGTCCCTTTTAAACCCAAACCTCATGTTTTTCTTCGTCCCGTTTCCGATCGTCTCAAAACGGTTCTCTTGTGTGACCAGTATCGTTTGTGGGAGAAGGCTGTTGTGTTCTCTACTAAGATGTGTACCTGTAGTCGTGTACCAGTTATGACTTAAGTCTAACTAATATAAGAACTGTCCGTTTGTACCTCTTCGAGATATCTCAGTCCTTTTTGTTCTAGACCTCGACCGACACCGAGTCTAATACGTAAGGTATAACGTTTCAAGTCCTAATTTAACTTCTTTCATCCCTTTAGGTAATCTGGTAAGTTCATACCTCCACTGTTTATCTAACTTTCCTCATCTAGACCATCTGTCTCACGGACTTCTTGATACGAGTCTCCAAACATTGTAACATGTCTTCCGTCACTGGTTTTGGTAGGGTTCCAACTTCTTTACGTCCTTTCGTTTTAACAACAGACTCCTTCGTAATGTTTATCGACCCCCTTTTTTCTCTTCACTTTCCGTTCCCTCTTTCCCTTTCGTTCGGAAGGATTCACTTGTTACGTTTCTTTATCTCCTTTTGTTATCTTACCCTTTCTGATCTCTAGAAAAGTTCCTTTAATCTCTATGGTTCCCTTTTAAAGTCCGTTTCTACCTGTGTCATTTCCTGTCTTTTCCGTTCCTGGATCGTCTTCGTCTACTCTAATTCTTTTCCACAGTTCTTATGTGTCTTCTTGATCCGTTTTTACCAGAATCACTGAGTCTATTGGTACTACTACTCTAGTGAGAGAATCTCATTCTGTAGGACCTCACACTTCAGTTCACCCGGAGTCTTTTGTAATGATACTTGTTTCGATTCCGTCCATTACTTTAAGGTCGACTAGATAAAGTTTAGGGTTATCTACTACGACAATTTCACGACGTGAGTCATACAGTCGTTCAAACCTTTTGAGTCGTAACCGACACCCTGACCTTTTACAAAAGTGAGGTTACGGTTTCTTGCTGTCACGGTTTCTTACAAGATTGGAAACATGTTAACGAGAGTAAAGTGTACGATCGTTCCATTACGAGTTTTAGGAAGTCCGATCCGAAGTAGTCATCCACTAGGTTCTTTAAGACCTTCATGTTCGACATAAATCTTTTCCGTCTCTTTGGTCTCTAGTGTAACAGTTGTAGGTAACTTAGTATATTTTTCGTTTCCTTAAGGTCTTTTTGTAGCTGGAGACGAGGTGACTGACACAATTTCGGAAGTTGAGACTCCTAGTGTGGTTTTGTTTGTTTGTTTGTTTGTTTTTGGACATCTTTTATGAATTTTCCCACCGTTATGGTCTGGTGGAATGGACGGAGGAATCTTTGGACATACGTCCAGTTCTTCTTTGTGAATCTTGGTCTGTACCTTGTTTCCTGAAAAAGTTTTAACCCTTTCCGAACACTGGGTCGAATAAATTGAATATACGTCTCATGTAGTACACTTTACGGTCCGACCTACTTAGTGTTCGACCTTAGTTCTAACGGTCTTCTTTATAGTCGTTGGAGTCTATACGTCTACTAAAGTGAGACTACCATTATTCCCACTTGATTTTCTTGATTTCTCGGAGGACTAGTCCCACTTTCTCTTCTCACTTTTCAACCGAATTTTGAGTTGTAAGTTATATATCATTCCAGTACCGTAGACCAGGTTAGTACGTGAAGTACCGTTTGTCTACCCCTTTTTAACCTTTGTCACCATCTAAAATAAAAGAACCCGAGGTTTTAGTGTCGTCTACAACTGACGTCGGTGCTTAAATTTTTGAGGACAAGGAACCGTTATTTCGATACTTTTGAGATCCCTCCCATAATTTTTCGTCTCTGTAGTGAAACCGTTGTTTAAAGACATATCACTTCCGATTCAAAAAAGGTAATCAGTATATACCTATACTCTCAAGCTGGTTTTCTTTCCGTCTTACGACTTCTTAACTACGAAAACTTAAAACCACGACCTCTTCTGTTGAACTCTCACAGAACCTATCGTTCATCTAGTTCCGTCAGTTAGGATTTCCTTTAATAGGGACTTATCAGTAACCATCGACTTCGGTTTCGAGGTTATGCAACCGATGGTCTACACTTCTCGACTGAGTAACCTTTTCAAGGACTACGACCCTTTCTGACTCCCGCTCTCCTCTTCCCCTGTTGTCTCTTTCTCTACCAACCAACCGTAGTGACTGAGTTACCTGTCCTTAAACTCTTCGGACCGTATGACGTCAGGTACCCCAAAGTTTCTCAGTCTATGTGGAATCCCTGGCTTGTCGTTGTACTCTGTATCCGACCCTCCTTGGTTCAGTTGATTTTACTGGGAACAAGACAGTGAGGACTTGGTACCGTTTTGTCACTTTCAGGGGGACAACACAGTTACCGTCTTTCCATGTCAGAATAAGGGACACAGAGAGTGAGGTTGGACGACACGAGACCGTCTCCTACGTCTCGTTCTTACGACTTTCAAGTGTATCAACAAAGAGGGACCAAGTTGACTCTCTTCTCCCTTACCCCGGTCCCATTTGAGACACAATGAAGACCCCTGGTCGATCGACACGAAACACAATTGAATTGATATCGTGATGTCTTTGGAGGGGTATGACACGTAAACAAGGAGTCTTATATAGTTATTATTAAAGACTCCTACGAGTCCGAAGGAATGTATTCGAGGTCAAAGAGGGATCCCTAATATACCCACTCTCTCAAAAGTGAGTGAGAGGGAAAGAAGAATGATATTTGTGGGGTTTGGTGTGAGTCTCTAACGTACCGGTGACGTTCTGAACCGGATCCGAAACCAAGAGACGGTAGACGTTGGAACCACGTGAGACTGACCGAGTCCCCTTAAACTAGAGTTCTTTTCTTGAGTACCCCGGTTAGGAGAGGGATTTCTTATAGACAGACCCTGGTCTTTTACTTGGTCCCTGACTACCGGACTCGGGAGGAGACCTTTTAAAAAAGTGACAGATGGTTGTCTCCCGTACCGACCCTCCCTGATAGGAGACGGAAAGTATCGACAACCTTCAAATTGGGGGAAGTATAAGGACTCCTACCAAAATGAAGAGTCTTCCTATGTACCATATAAGGTGAGTACTAGACCACTGGTATCTTTGGTGGTAAATAGGTGTAAATAAAAGTTGAAGACAAGTAAAGTGACAACAGGAGTGTGGGAGGGGGGAGAAGCTCCTCAAACAAGGGGTCCCGGGGTACGGTGTTAATCTGTTGGAGTGTACCCTAGACTCGAAACCGAAACTCAAGAGACACTCCATTTGAAACCTGAGTCCGAGTCGTGTCTCCCGTCCCGGATCTTACTTTTCTACAAGGTTCGTTCTACTAATGAAACCAGTTTTTGTTTGTTTGTTTGTTTGTTTGTTTTTTTTTTTTTTTCTTTTGTGTGGAGAACGAACGTCGGATGAGTCGTCCTAGACGACCAAAAGTGTGGTAAATAGGGTGTGTACGTCTACGTTGTACAAACAAATTTTCGGATCACCTGAGACTCCGATCTCGACGGTGACTGGTAGGAACTGTGTTGTCTCTCGTGTGGATGGACTGGTGTATGTCCACATGGAACCTCCATAAAGTTCAAACCAAGGTGTAACGGTGTTTTTTGTTTATGATTATTTCACTCAGTGTACTTAAACAACCAAAGGGTCACGAATATTTTCAATACAAATGGGATATGACAACAGATAAGTCAATTTTTTACGTGGATGGAATTTATTTTTATAATTATTGAATAACCATTTTTAATGAAATTTTCGAAAAAAAAAAAAAAGGAAGGAGTCGTAGAGGATTTGAGAGGTCCTGGTCCGGTTTGTAATAAAGGTTGGTGACGACGCAAAATGGAGTCGGACAAAACGTGTACTGAATGGAAAGATCTTTCCTTCGTTAAAGTGGTTTCAGTTGACACCCGGCCATACGTTGGAATCTGACGCTAGAACTCCCTACTTCTCCATAATCCTTTTTTCTTGACTCCTGTCCTTAACCAACTTTTAAAAACCATTGTCTTGTCAGACATGTTCGGGTCAAACATGTAAACTCAGGATCTGAATGGTTCACTTTCAACGTTATTGACGAGTAGCGAAAAAACAAAGGGGTTGTCGTCCACGGATCAGGTCTTACAAGGAATTTAAATTCTGAAGACTGTGTATGGACACGGATCTTCACCAAGTGTAGTCTTAGTCTGTCCGAGGACCTGACCGTTTGACTTTTCGTCCTGGAATGAACTCTACGTGTAATGATTATCATATCTTTTTTCGTATAAACATCTTATGTTTCTTTGTCAACATTTTATACTGGTTCTTATGTTTTTCCTGTTGTGGTGTAATTTATCTTTGTCAAAACTTGTAAAACTAAATCATAAGTGAAATTTCTTTTCGATAAACCGATTATTCAACTGTTCGTGAAAGGTCTGGAATTCAATAAACTCCTAAGAAAGTGAGGTTTGTACGAAAAGGTAAGGAATTTAATCTTTTATTTAGGTACAAATTTTAAAGAACTTGTGGAAATGGTGTTAGTTTTACCAATGGTATGGACGGTGGAGATTTTGAAGAAAAAGGGGAAACATAATGAAAGGAGAGATGAACCGGGTAGGGACAGGGATCCGTTGGTGACTAGACGAAAGAAAGTGATAACAGAAATAAAGTACTTTACGGAGAAGTTAAAACAACTTAAAATATATTTACATTATTATACGATATATGAGAAAAAACAGAAAGAATTGAGTCGTATTAATAAAACTCTAAAAAAGGTTACAACAATAAAACTCGTTATTAAATAAAGAATAACGACAACATACTACAAAGTAGTATAAAGATCAACCCGACGAAAGTCAAACTTTATGATGTTTATTCGACGACACCTATAAGTACATGTTCGGAAACACTCTGGATACGAAAGTAAAGTGAATGTATTTTAGAATTCTCGTCGTGATGTAATTGACGTACAAATTGTAAAATTCTTTGGTGGTTTAACAAAGGTTTATAGACATTGTATATTAGAGTAGTGAATGAGTATACTACTCAAAAAAAAAATAAACTTGGTAAGATTATCCACACAACACTATATAGTAAAATCAAAATTACTTATAGAGGAGCTAACGAATATTACAACTCGTAGAAAAGTACATGAATTAACGACGGTTAAATAGAATAAACCATTTCACAGACAAGTTCACAAAAGGGTAATATAAACAAATCAAATGAACAATGACTAAAAATCGTCAAGAAATATATAAGATTAATGTTCTGGAAATTACCAATATATAAACGTCCATAATAGAGTGTAAGACAAAACGGACAGTAAAAGGATTATTACAGAAATAACCTTACTTAATAAAATTAAACCTACTATGAGATGAATAACTAAAACAGATAATATGAAGTATCAAAACCGATGGATAAATGAAAACGGGTTAAGTTCAAGGAAATCTAAACAAAGGGATAGTAAAGAAGATGTTGAGAGTACCACAACCGAGAATTTTAATTCAGATTACAATTAAAGATAAAAAATTAGGAAATAAAAATAATAACACCATATAGTATAAATAACTAAACATATATAACTGTGTAGTAACGTAGGGTCTTACACAGATTTAAACAAAATCCAACACGGATAAAAAAAAAAAATAAATAAAAAACTAATCTCCTATTTACGAAATGTTGTAACACAACCAAAGACGGTATGTAGTTGTAGTTAGTCGGTATTCATCTGTGTACAGGGGAGGGTGGAATTGGAGGTAGAGTGAAGGGTGGGGTAACGAAAAAGTCATCACAAAACAAGTTAAAGGTGTAATAAACACTAAAAAATCCAAAAGAAGGACAATAATTAAAGACAAGTCAAAGTATGGTAACCTCAGTCCTTTCTATGAACTATATAAAAGTCAGGAGAACTTAAACAATTCCAAAGAAAACGCGGTTTGTACAATAAGTAGAATCTCTTATAAAGTGCTCGAGAATTCTTATACTTAACGACGAAACCTACCTTTCAAGAGGTATATAGACAATCCAAGTGAACTAGATTCAACAACAAGTTCAGGTTACAAAGAAATAACTAAAAAGACAGACACAATAAATAAGACACGAGTATCGTCCAATGACTACAGAGGATGACAATAACATAACAACAAATAAAGACGGAAACCTAGACAGTACTTAACGGAATAAATAAATCCACCAGATCATGACCTCTATAAAAGAGAACTCCTTAACTGGTGTGTAAAACTGGTGTATAAAAGAAAGAGAGAATAATGTCAAAAACAGGATTTTAGATAAAAGAGACTTTATTCATATCGATTGGGACGAGAGAAAACCAAACGCACATGTACCTTATAGAAGAAGTCGGTAAATGAAAGTCGTATTCATACAGGAATTCAGACATTGCTCAAGTGACATCCGTCAAATACCAACTCAGAAAAATTTTTTAAGGTAAATTGGTGGTACAGGAACCTAACCTGTTAAATCAGATAAACGTAAATTTTATTAATAACTATTCATTTTGAATGACTCCCGAAGTAATCACCGAGTTCGTCACTTCTTAGACGGACGTTACGTCCTCTGGGCCCCAAGTTAGTTAGGGACCCAGTCCTTCTACGGGACTTCTTTCCTTACCGTTGGATGAGGTCATAAGAATGGACCTCTTAAGGTCTCAGTCTCCTCGGACCGTCCGATGTAAGGTACCTCAAGGTTCTCAGTCTGTTTTGACTCACTGATTGTGAAAGTGAAAATTCCTGTAAACGGTAAAGAATTAACAAAAGACTCTCATAATATCTAAGAAATAATGTACAAAAAAAGAACTACAGAAACACTAAATTATTAACAGACATCATTATATGAAACTAAAGCAAGTGAAAACACATAACTGATATCCAAAAACGAAACACCAATGTTACTCCGAATGTATTTTATGGAATATTGGACTATTGGTGTATCTAAACAATCGTATATTTCATAGTTGTAAAATGAAAGAGGGTTTGTGTAAGATATAAATATAAAACCATAGTGTCAAATGTAGAAAAATATAACATATAAGTAATCGTTTAATAACATTGAAATATAAAAAATTAACAAAAATTGGAAACGTGATACCAATACTAAATGTATGTGGTAACTTATAATGGAGGTGGTTTCAAATCCGGGTCCGTTTGCCGTCCCTCCCTTGTGTCGAGGTGGGTAGTTGTCTTTTAACCTAATTTCTAAATGACTCGTACCGGGACGGGTAGTCTTGTTTTGGGTCAAAGGGGGAGTCAGTCAGAGAGGGTAGTCCTTCGAAGGTATTCGGAGAATAGGAAGAGGTAGTCTCGCGTCTGTCTGACTTTTGGTGTTAGTGTCTTTTGATTGTTTAGATTAGTGTACCTGGTGTCGGAACAGATTGAGTTACTTTGATACTCGGTACGGTACATCCCGGTGGATTCTGCCTACCCAGTACCACCTCTCAAGACTGTTTTACACCAGGTGACCTCTTCCCTTACAGTTTGGTGAAGTCATAAGAACGAAACTCTTGGGGTACTTGTCATGCTTTTCCCTTTTGGGTATACTTATTGTCAAATAGAAAGTTTTCTTTGAGATCCGGTCTTCCCTTACCGTCGTATATAAATTTTTCTTTCCTTTTTTTTGGATGTTGGTTCTAATGATATTGGTCGCTCCTAGAGTAAGTTTTAACGACCTCTTTAGTTTTCGAAATGTCGTGTTTCCATCCCGGACCACACGGGTCTCTCCGTGTCGTATGTTTAGAGAGGTCACGTGTGTTGTGAGTGTCGTGTCTCCCGTCCGGGTTTCCAAGTTCTCTCCACACCGTGTGTTTGGAAAGGTCGTGTGTGTTTAACGCCCCGTGTCTCCCGTCCGGGTCCCTCGGTTTTCTTGTGTGTTCGGGGAACTGTATGTCCCGTCCGACCCCTCGGTTCTGTTCACGTGTGTTCGGTGCACTGTGTCTCTAACCCGGGTCCCTCGGTTCATGTGTCTTAGGGGTGTTGTGTCTCCCACTCGAGTGCCCCGACTCCCTTTGGGGGTGTTCAAAGGCACTACGTGTCCCGTACCAGCCCCTCGGTTCTTTTCTACGAGTCTTTGGGGATAGATCGTTCGAATACACATGTCACATCCCACCCTGGTCCCTTGTCTTCGTGGTCGTTTCTAAGGTCCCTGTTCATCCCCCGACCTTCGTCACTACACGACGACTCTACCGGTAAAACTGAACCGACGTCTTTATCTACACGGATTGTGACTGTTTCGGTCTTCCTGACGTCTTGTTGTATGACTTGGGTATCTTTGGGGTTTGGATGACGGTCCGTACGTGACGGGTTGATTGAAAGTCAAATGTCAATTGATCGTAACGTTTCGTCTTTTATGTAGAAATCAGTTCTCTGAGTCTAAGGTTGTAAATGTATGTCGTACACGCACTGGTCACATCTCTGATATGTCCTGTGTCACCTACTAAGAAAAACTTGTGACCACATTAGACTCTCAAGACACTGATCAATCATTATATGGATATTGATTGGACAAATCCACTTTCACAAGAGACTCTACTGGTGGGTCGTTCATCAAGGTTCCTTGGGTAAAGAAAATCTTTTGAGTTCGTAATCTGATTCCTTCATAACTGACTTATGTGTTCTTCGTTGGTTGCACAAAAAGTTGATTGAAAGACAGATGTTGACTGATCGAAAGGATCCGTCTTTTATGTGAAAATCCGTTCTCCGAGAGTAAAGTTATAATTGTGTTTTACGAAGACTTGTCACATCTTCGAGTTTGTCCTCTGTGGCCTACGAAGAAACACTGGTTCCACACTAAACTCTAAAGACCCTGATCAATCATAATATGGATATTAATTGGACCAATCCACTGTTATAGGAGACTCTATTGGAGGATTATTTCCCAAGGTTCCTCGAGATAGGAAGTCTTTGAGTTCCAAATCGAATTCCTTCAACAACTCACTTATGTTGTTCTCGTTAATTTCATAAAAAGTTGATTCAAAGTCAGATGTTGAGTGAGTTCTCGAAGTATAAAGTTCTAAGTGTGTTTCGTACAATGACTTGTCACACTTCTGAGTTTGTCCTGTGTGACATAGGAAGGAACACTTTACACTAAGCTCCGTTCCTAAGACATTGATCAATCATAATAGGGATATTCATTGGACGAATCCACTTTTACAGGAGACTCTATTGGAGGATTGTTCCTCAAGCTTCGTCACACAGGGGAAGTCTTTTGTGCTCGTAATATGATTACTTCAACAACTGACTTATTTTACTTTCGTTGGTTTCAACAAAAGTTGATTGTAAGTCAGGCTTTGATTACTCGAGAGACTTCGTCTTTTACGGAGAAATCGGTTCTCCGACCCCAAAGTTCTAAGTGTGTGTCGAACAAAGACTACACACATCTCTTAGTTTGTCCTGTTTGGCATTCGAAAAAACATCCTTCGACCATTCTTAAGTCGAAAGACACTAACCAATCAGTCAGTCAGTCAAGTCAGCGAGTCAGCACAGGTTGAGGAACGCTGGGGTACTTGGCGTCGTGCGGTTAGTGGTTGAGGGCCTCGAATGGGTTTGAGTACAGGTAGCTCAGGGACTACGGTAGGTGGGTACAGTAGGTATGGACATTGAGAGGCCACAGGACAACAAGTCTACAATCGGTGATCTACCGCCCGATCCTTCACTTTCACTTCAGCGAGTCAACACAGTCTGAAAGGACCACCGAGTCTACCATTTTCACAGACGGATGACCAGGGTAGTGAAGTACCCTTTATTTACCCCTTTGTCACCTTTGTCACAGTCTGAAATAAAACCCTCCGAGGTTTTAGTGACGTCTACCACTAACGTCGGTACTTTCATTTTCTACGAATGAGGAACCTTCTTTTCAATACTGGTTGGATCCATCGTATAACTTTTCGTCTCTGTAATGAAACGGTTGTTTCCAGGTAGATCAGTTTCGATACCAAAAAGGTCACCAGAACATACCTACACTCTCAACCTGACACTTATTTCGAAATCACGACTTCTTAACTACGAAAACTTGACACCACAACCTCTTCTGAGAACTCTCAGGGAACCTGACGTTCCTCTAGGTTAGTCAGGTAAGACTTCCTCTAGTAGGGACCATAAAGAAACCTTCCTTATTACGATTTCGACTTTGAGGTCATGAAACCGGTGGAGTACACTTCTCAACTGAGTAACCTTTTCTGAGACTACGACCCTCCCTAACCCCCGTCCTCCTCTTCCCCTACTGTCTCCTACCCTACCGACCTACCGTAGTGACTGAACTACCTGCACTCAGACTCACTTGAGGCCCTCTACCACTACCGGTCCCTCCGGACCGCACGACGCTAAGTACCCCAGTGTTTTTCAACCTGTGCTGACTCACTGACTTGACTTGACTTGACTTGTTACGTCCTCTGGACCCACGCTAGGGACCCGACCCTTCTAGGGGACCTCTTCCTTCACCGTTGGGTGAGGTCATAAGAACAGACCTTTTAGGGTACCTGTCTTCTCGGACCATCCGATGTCAGGTACCCCAGCGTTTCTCAACCTGTACTGACTCTCTGAAGTGAAAGAAAAAAATATGGATATTGATTGGACCACTCCATTTTTACATGAGACTCTACTGACGTATTGTTTCTCAAGGTTCCTCGGATAAAGAAAGTCTTTTGAGTTCACAATCTACCTCCTTTACAACTAACTTATGTTGTTTTCGTTGGTTGTACAAAAAGTTGATTGAAAGGTAGATGTTGACCGATCGAAAGACTCCGTCTTTTATGTGGAAACCGGTTCTCCGAGTGTAAAGTTATAATTGTGTGTCTTACAAAGGTTTCTCACATCTCTGAGTTTGTTCCGTGTAACCTACGAAGAAACCCTTGTGACCACACTAGACTCTCAAGACCCTGATCAATCATAATATGGATATTGATTGGACTAATCCACTTTTATGTGAGACCGTATTGGAGGATTATTTCTCAAGGTTCGTCGAAGAATGAAAACCCTTTAAGTGTCAAACCGAATTCCTTTAACAACTCACTTACGTTGTCCTTGTTTCACAGAAAGTTGATTCAAAGTCAGATGTTGATTGAAAGAAAGACTCGACATCAGTTCCCTGAGTCTAAAATTTTAAGTGTGTTTCGTACAATGACTTCTCACATCTCTGAGTTTGTCCCGTGTAACCTGGTGAGAAACACTTGTGACTAAACTCAACTCACAAGACACTGATCTATCATGATATGTATATGATTGGTACAAGAGACTCTCAGGAGGATTGTTCCTCAAGGTTCGTCTGACAATGAACGACTTTTGAATTCGTAAGTTTCTTCCTTCAACAACTTGGATTATCATATTTTTGTTGGTTTCACAAAAAGAGGATTGAAAGTCAGATGTTGATTTCTCGAAAGGTTCCGACCTTTATGTGTAAATCAGTTCTCCGAGTTAAAGTTGTGAGTGTGCCTCCTATAAAGACTTGACACATCTCTGAGTTTGTCCTATGTGACCTAGGAAGAAATACTTGTGACAAAACTCTACTCTCAAGACACTGATCAATCATGATATGGATATTGATTCAACTAATTCACTTTTACATGAGGATCTCCTGGTGGACTGTTCCTTAAGGTCCGTCTGACAAAGTAATTTGTTGTTGTTGTGAGTTCCCAAACTTATTCCTTCTACAACTGACTTATTTTGTTTTCTTTAGTTTCACAAAAAGTTGAATGGAAGTCAGATGTCGATTTACTAAGAGGCTCCGTCTTTTATGTCGAAATGGATTCTCCGAGCCTAATCTTATAAGTATTTGTCGTACTAAGTATTTGTCGTACATCTCTGAGTCATCCTGTGTGAACGACGGGAAACAAATTGAGACCTCGAGTCCTGTCTCGGTGTTCGATACGATCAACTTGTGAGTAAGGACCCCCCTCTCTGAAACGAAGATTTTGGACAAATTGACAGTGTTACCACATTGAACGAAAGACGAAGAGTAGGAATTGTTTTCGTTACCGTAGACATTTATAAAGATACCGTCTTAACAGATTACCCCATAGGTAATCTAGAAGGGTTCGACGTATCAAATTTCAATATTTAACCGTTGTTAATAGTAGTCCACAAAGTAAAAGGAAGATTCTTTCTTTTCACCCTCCTAATTCAAAAGTGTTTGAAATTCGAATCAATAACCAGGAAGATTGTTGTTACTGTAAACACTATACAGTAAATTATAGTACAGTTGTTTTACTATAAATTCTTCGGCTGATAGATAGTACGTTTGGAATCTCAAATTTGGAATCTCAAATTCTAAGTGTAGAATTTACACCTCTGAGTGTAGTACTCTCCAGTCATGTGATTCTAAAACGTGATTATCTCGTTATCATCGATAGTTGGAATTTAATAAATATATTCGATGGTAAACAACCACTCCACGAGTCTCGACACAGTATTGAGGGTTCCGGTATGGAAAAGAAAGTCACTATTTGTTTAATTTAAAACTGGGACACCCGTTCGAGTTTCACCCTCGAACGTCCTCTCGTCAAACTCCTCGAATTTTCGGAAAACCCATAGACCTCTGGTTTGGTCGAACAACCAAACCCGAACGACTCAAAGTCAATGTTCTAATATATTTCCGACCCGTTCAAGGAGTATTGGGTCTTAGATTAACACCGTCATCGTACACTACAGGGTTTTAGGAAAGTCAACAGAATTTAAGTATATCCCCTACTAATTGATATCCGAATTAAAAGAGTCACGGATACCGGGTGGAGGGAAACCTGCACTAATCCGTAAGTTTAGTTACTGACTTTTTATGAACCGAGTAAGTCCTTAAAGTCTGTTTTTTCATATTCCTAATCCGTGGTGTCCCACATTTCCTTGGTGTCGGAGTAAGTAATAAACATTTAGAATTTTATCAGTGGTAAATAGAAAACTTAAAAGGTGGGTTTTATGGGGACACGGAAATTTAAGAGTTACTAACCGAAATTGGGAAGGAATTGGAACCCAAAATCTCCTATAACGAGAGATACACCTTTATTCACTCCCAGAAACTCGACTGTTATTGTACTTATCGTAAACACGAGCTGGGTGTGTCAAAAAGTAAGTCGGGTGTAAGATCCTAAACGTAGAACAAGTCAATTACCCTCTCTTTCTCTCCCGAGGTATAAGTACTTTAGTCTCCGTACCTGGAACGAGTCATATAGGGAGGGGTTTTCCCCACTCCCTTTGAGACCGTACTAGTCTTTGAGCACACTTTTGTCGTGTTTCAAGGTCGACGTCGAATCTCCTGTTGACTTTATTATTGCGAACTGAGTAGGTCTGTCAGAATTATGTCTTCACCGAGTCCCTCTGTCACCCGGTCCCCGAAGTTATTCGTGTATCACTGAACGGGGTGACGGACTTTCCTTTAACTGACCAAACGGGGGGTATCAATAATGGGACCTAACGAGTCCACGCTAATCCTACCCTCGAAAACACCCCTGGGGACACGTGGAAATCAGGAGTAACAGAACTCTCAGACTGGGGACTCCGGACACAGACACTCCCGTAGGAGAAGAGGTCACACCAGTAAACGTCTGGTCTGTACCTCGACGTTCACCGAATACACGGACTCTCGTTAGGACGAACTCGTCAGGGAGGAAAGGTGTTATTATCATTCAGGGAGGGAAAAGTGGACCCACCCAGGGAGTCCTGTAAAAGGAGACCGACAAAGTATCGTCTGGACTCTCGGTAGCGACCCCGTAGTCAGAAAGGGTCAGAAAAAAACGGAGAAAAGGAGGGATAAGAGACGGTATTATTTGATAGACTCGGTCTACATGTCCAACAGATTCTGACTATATAAGGTATGTGGACAGAATCATCAAATACCGTCTATAGACCTCGACTGACTCACTCTTTAGATGGAAAATTCTAGTGAGGAGGGAGGTGTAAAATCTCTAGTTAGAGTAACTTAGAGACTTCCCGGAGGGTGTAAGATAGATTCTTAAATGGTCCTTGAAACAAGAGAGGTACAAGATACGAACAGTCAAACTGTCTCAAATTTCAGTATCGTACACCAGGGGACTCAGGAAGTTCTTATGTAGACTTTCTCACTGAGCCCAGACGTAGAAAAAATTGGTACGATATTAGGTCAGACCGAGACAACACCTCTGACAGACTAAGGTTCATCCCTTCCACTGATAGAATGGGAGGGGGAAAATAACTGAATAGTTCAGTAAGTAGAGGGATCCGTTGTCAAGTGTAGTCAGCGTGTAGGAAGATAAGATAGTAGAGAGGAGGAAGATACTGTACATAATAGTCAAGTAAAGTCAACTCAAGTCAGTGAGTCAGCACAGGCTGAGAAACGCTGGGGTACTTAACGTCGTGTGGTCCGGAGGGACCGGTAGTGGTTAAGGGTCTCAAGTGAGTCTGAGTGCAGGTAGCTCAGGTACTACGGTAGGTCGGTAAAGTAGGAGACAGCAGGGGAAGAGGAGAACGGGGGTTAGGGAGGGTCGTAGTCTCAGAAATGGTTACTCAGTTGACGAACGTACTCCACCGGTTTCATGACCTCAAAGTCGAAGTCGTGATAAGGAAGGTTTCTTTAGGGTCCTGACTAGAGGAAGTCTTACCTAACCAACCTAGAGGAACGTCAGGTTCCCTGAGAGTTCTCAGAAGAGGTTGTGGTGTCAAGTTTTTGTAGTTAAGAAACCACGAGTCGTAAGAAGTGTCAGGTTGAGAGTGTAGGTATGTTCTGGTGACTTTTTTGGTATCGAAACTGATCTACCTGGAAACAACCGTTTCATTACAGAGACGAAAAGTTATACGATAGATCCAACCAGTATTGAAAAGAAGGTTCCTCATTCGCAGAAAATGAAAGTACCGACGTTAGTGGTGGACGTCACTAAAACCTCGGGGTTTTTTATTTCAGACTGTGACAAAGGTGACAAAGGGGTAAATAAAGGGTACTTCACTACCCTGGTATACGGTACTAGAAGCAAAAGACTTACAACTCGAGATTCGGTTGAAAAAGTGAGAGGTGAAAGTGAAAGTAGTTCTCCGAAAAATCAAGGAGAAGTAAAAGACGGTATTCCCACTACAGTAGACGTATAGACTCCAATAACTATAAAGAGGACCGTTAGAACTAAGGTCGAATACGAAGAAGGTCGGGTCACAAAGAGTACTACATGAGACGTATATTCAATTTATTTGTCCCACTGTTATATGTTGGAACTACATGAAGAAAAGGATGAACCTTGGTCAGACAACAAGGTACAGGTCAAGATTGACAACGAAGGACTGGACGTGTATCCAAAGAGTTCTCCGTCCAGTCCACCAGACCATAAAGGAAGAGAAAGTCTTAAAAGGTGTCAAATAACACTAGGTGTGTCAGTTTCCGAAACCGTAGTATCACGGTTATTTTAACTGTTGATGTTTTCCTCCCCCTTTTATTTCCCCTTTTTTTCCTTTTTTTTAGGTTTTCATAGATGTCTTGTTCAGTTTTGAATTCTTATTATTTACCAAAAGAATTTAGTGACGACAGTCACAGGAAAGAGAACGACCCTCAACGGTAGGTGGAGTGGAAGGATCCTACGGGAGGTTGTGACCCGACTAGAGTTCTGAACAACACCTCCATGGAGTCTAATATTAGACCAGGATGTGAACACACAAGAACGGAGGTCACGGGTGTCGATTTTCGTGATAACACAAAATAAAACACTCCCAAGAGTTACAGGAAAATGTATAAGGTATCTATGTCTCAGACGGATCAACTAGTACACCTAAATTAGACGTCGAACGTGACGACCACCCTTCACAAACCCAGAAGAAGTAATGGGTTTGACGGGGACACAAAGTTGACACCAAAATAAAGGTCGAAAAGTACACCCAACAGGTGACGCCAAACGAGGATTCCGACGGGACCCCCTGCACCCAAAGGGGGACACTCCTGGTCCAAACCTCTACCACGTCGACGAACCCAGTGTCCCCAAGACCGTCGTGATCTATGAATCCCCTCAACCGTCGATCCTGTCGTTCTTTATATTACGAGATCTTCCCGTACTGTTGGTCATAATCGGTTATGCGAGATCATAAGAACGGACTTCTCAGGGGGACTATCTCTTCGGACCGTCCGGTGTCAGATGTCCCAACGTTTCTAAACCTGTACTGGTTTCACTGGGACGTACGTATCTGTGTTCCGTTAAAAACGGAAACCATCGTGACGGGGTCACTCTCAACTCACACTTTCACCGTGTCGACCAACTAAACCGTAGTGGTTCACACGTCCCTGTGTCTGAAGGAGGTGACGTCCTCAATACCTGGATAGTCTCAGAAAAAACCCGGAGAACATCGACCCCTAGTCTTCCGGAGAAACCAGTTATAAAGAGGTATCGAGACAGGTAAGTCCGTGAATCTCTCGAGGGAACGGACCCCAGGAAGAGACAA
The DNA here is from genome assembly GCA_006410555.1 of Capra ibex. NCBI lineage: Eukaryota > Metazoa > Chordata > Mammalia > Artiodactyla > Bovidae > Capra > Capra ibex. The sequence continues at coordinate 19,791,925 of SJYO01038709.1, forward strand.
CAAACTACGCAGTCCGTGTATCTGTCCGTGGGGGTCAACCCTAGAAGGAGACATATAGTCGAACAGTCCGTAAATTTCCCCGTGGGACCCACCCCAGGATGAGACATCAAGTCACACAGTCCGTAACTACCCGGTTGGAGAGATAACAAGTCGAAGACTACCACCGTATACACCACTCTCTCCGATACCACTACAGAGGTGGGTGATATCTACTAAGTCGTCATAGTGAAACGAAGGTACCGACGGACCTAAAGAAGGTGTCCATAAAGGGTGGTGTTAGAGGAGGGAGTGTAGGGGAGATACGTAGAGAGAACTCAGTCGTCGTCGGGAACGGGACCCTAACGAGGTGTTAGGGATTTGAGGTCGAGGGTCGACGACACGGAAGGTCCCCTAGACGTAGGGACAGGTCACATATATACCGACACCGTTCCCGACAGACTGAAAGTAAGGTAAATCCGACGGTGTCTAATCGACAAAGTGAGAGTCGGAATTTACAAAGAGGAGACTGAGTCTGTTAACGGGTCTACACCCTTAGTCTGGGGACGAAGTCTAAGAGGTGGGAGACTCACGTCCAGGTCAGGTTGATTGTGAGGACAAAAGGAAGGATCAAGGAAGGAGGATGGCTCAAAACACACCAAACTATATAAGAAAAGACGAACAGTCCACGAAGACAGGTGAGAATCGACCAGAAGACGTACGTGAAGACACAGACTTTCACATAAGGACTACATAGACACCCCTCTCTACATCAGGTACAGGTGGATGAGGAGACGGTAGAACAAGAGAGACCGTACTGAAAACTAAATTTATAAACCATCTTAAGTGATCTCTCCGATAAACCCAGAACCACACCACACCGCTCCGGAAAAGACTCTACCCAACCACTTCTTAAAACTTTAAATTATTAAAAGAGAGAAACGATAAGTCTAAAAATAAAAGAAGAACTTAGTTAAAGACACTAAATACATAAAGATCTTTTAAAAGGTAAAGTAGATATAAAAGATTGAGCACGGTACTATAGGAGAATGTTAATATAAATAAAGAGATTTCAACCATCATTAAAAAGGAAAAAATAAGGATTAAAGTCATTAAACACATTATAAGAAGGAGAGAAAGTAGTTATAGTAATTTCAACACAGTTAAATAACTAGAAAGATTTATTTTTTGAAAACTAAACAACTAAGAGAGACACAAAAAAAGAGAAGAGTTAAACTAAATAAAACGAGGATATAAATAGTAAATCATCAGACGATTTAAACTCAAATCAAACGATGTAGAGGATTGAATCCACCACACACACACACACACACACACACACACACACACAAAGTAAGAAGAGTTTTATGTCAACTGGAAACCTATTAACTTCACACTTGCCACCTTCAGTTGACTATGTTTATTAAAAAAAAAGGTCACTTATGATCTGGTGATGTACTAGACGTCAACCACTTAGACGTCTCCAATTTAGTGTCTACACCTTCTTGGTGTTTTTACCTCCCGTCAAATGTATTTTCAACCCATTTCTCTTTCCTTCTGGGACACATATAATGAGAATGTTGGTAGGCTTGATGCTGTTCTAAAGATCCCTCAAATTGTTCTTACTTTTTAAATTATTATTTTTTACTGTTCTGTTTGGGTGATTTATATTATACTGTCTTTCAAATTGCTTATGTGATCTTCTGTATCACATAATCTGCTGTTAATTCCTACTAGTGTATGTTTCACTTCAGTTAATGAATTATTCTGTTCTGACTTCTTTTTCATATTTTTTTATTTCCTTGTTAGAATTCTCACTGTGTTCACCTCTTCATCTGTTCCCTAATTCAGTTATCATTTTATTACTAATGCTTTAAAATCTTCATATGGTAAATTATTTGTTTCACTAATTTTTTGTTTTTCTTCATGTTCTTTCATTTGAAACACATTTCTCTGTCTTGTTCTGTCTTGTTCTTTCTTGTTCTTAACTTTCTATGAAATTAGGTGAAACAGTTACCTATCCCAGTCTTGAAGGATTGGCTTTGTGTGGCAGTATCCTATACAGTCTGTGTGTACCCGATGATTTTGGTGGGAGACCTGGATTTTATGTGAGCATGAGTTGTATTTTCCCCCACCTTGTGGGAGTTGGCACATTGGTAGGAGGTGAGGCTGCAGATGAAGTGTCTAGAGCCAGAATCAGGTGTGAGCTGGGTCTTCTCCTTTGCTCAGTGGTCAACACCACCTTATTGAGAGTGGGATTGAGGCCCAAATTGCTAGAGTAGAAGTCTTGAGAGTTGGGTCTAAACTAGTTCTGTTCCTTCTAAATATGTATTCTCTCTCCTCCCAGCATTGGAACCCATGCCCTAAAAGGGATCAGGGCCAGAGAAAGTGGGGCTGGAGCCAGCACATGGTATCTGTCATGGTATTGCTAAGGCAGTCCTGGCACCAGCGTTCCAGACTACTCTAAATCTGCTGCTTCCATGAGTAATGGCTGCCTTTGCCTTGCCAAGCTGTGATGGCAGGTCTGAGCTGGCTTTGACTCCTAAAACTATGCACTCTTCCTGGCTGTGGCTATTTTTCCCTAGTGTTTAATTGTGCCATAGAGTACTTAGGGCGGCAGAAGGCACTGGTCTCTAGTTGAGGTACATGCTAGGGCAGTTGAGAGAACCAAGCTGGAGTCCTGGGTAGTTTTAATCTACTTACTCTGGAGTAAGCAAGTGTGTGAGTATTCTTTATGAACAGAGTCCAGGTTTCTTACAGAGCTGCCCGTGGTACCATTGGTTTTCAAAACGGCCAAGTGGATTCATCTTCCCTGTGTGGACCGTAGATCTAGGGAGCCCAATATGTAATTCAAACGGTTCATTCCACAGGGAGGATCTCCAAGCTCATATAATCCACTTGCTCTTCTGTGCTCATCTTAGGGCTGCAGGTACTAACATGATCATTTCTGTTTTTGTCCTATTTGACTTTCTGTGGATCTTTCTTACAGCCTTGGTTGTGTGTCTTCCTGCCAGTCTCCAGCTTAATTTTAGTGAGAATTGATCCACATATTGATGCATTTTTCATGTGTTCATAGAGAAAGGTGAACTCTGCTTTCTCCTACACTGTCATCTTGATCTCCTCTTGTCTTATTTTTCTTGGCCAATAAATCTAAAGATTTGTCAATTTTCTTTGATATTTCTAATGAGGTGGATGAAACTGGAGCCGATTATACAGAGTGAAGTAAGCCAGAAAGAAAAACACCAATACAGTATACTAATGCATATATATGGAATTTAGAAAGATGGTAATGATAACCCTGTATGCAAGAGAGCAAAAGAGACACAGATGTATAGAACAGTCTTTTGGACTCTGTGGAAGAGGGAGAGGGTGGGATGATTTGGGAGAATGGCATTGAAACATATATAATATCATATAAGAAACGAATCGCCAGTCTAGGTTCAATGCAGGATACAGGATGCTTGGGGCTCGTGCACTGGGATGACCCAGAGGGATGGTATGGGGAGGGAGGTGGGAGGGGGATTCAGGATTGGGAACACATGTACACCCGTGGTAGATTCATGTTGATGTATGGCAAAACCAATACAATATTGTAAAGTAAAAACATAAATAAATAAATAAAATAAAATCTGAAAAAAAAGAACTTTAAAAATTTTCTTATTTTCGATTTTGTCCTTTGTTCACCTCTGCTCCAGTATTTATTCATTTTTTTCTCCGCTAGCATTTATTTAATTCTGCTTTTTGTTTTTCAAGTTCCCTTTATACGTATAGTTTAATTATTGATTTGAGACTTTCTTTTTAGGTATATGAATTTACAGCTATAAATTTCTCTCAGTATTTTTTAATTGTGTCACATAAATTGTGTTTTCTTTTTCATTTTTCTCAGTGTTTTCTAATTTCCTGTTTCAAGGTTTTTTTAAGAGTGTATTGCTTAATTTCCACATATTTATGAATTTTTTTCTGTTATTATTTTCTAGTTTCCTTCTATTGTGATCAGAAGAGATAATTTATATAGTTTCAATCTTTCAAAATGTTTTAGTCCCTGTAAGGTTTGTTTTGTGGCCTACTATCATTGGCTGTCCTGGAGAATGTCCACTTGAATAAAGTATTTATTGCACTGTCATTGGGTAGAGTATTCTCTATATGTCTGTAGTGTCCAATTGACTCATTGCTCAATCATCTATTCCTTATTGATCTTATATCTAGTTGTTTTATCCATTAATAGAACCAAAATATTGAAGTCTCTCTTAATGTAAGACTTTTTTCTCCCTTCATTTCAATTTGCTATTCACTTCATATATTATGGGATTTGTGATGTTTGACACATATGCATTTATAGGTATTTACAGGTATATATTTGAGGGAAGTTGATCATTTAAATCAATATGTAATGTTCTTTGTCTTTTGTAGCAGTTTTTTAAGGTATCTATTAGCTCAGGTTACTATAACAAAATACCATAGATTGGTGTCTTAAGGAGGAAAAAATAATTTTCTCACGAAGCTAGAAGTCCAAGACCAAGATGCCACTAGGGCTGGTTTCTGTGAGAACTCTTCCTGGCTTGTAGATGACTGCCCTCTTGCTGCATCCTCCATGGCCTTTACTCTGTACATTAAGAGAGAGTGTGGTCCCTGATGTTTCTTCCTTTTTTATAAGGACCCTAGTCCCATTAGATTAAAGTTCCACCCTATGACTTCACTTAACTTTTTTTAATATTCTTACAGGCTTTATCTCCAAACATTGGGGTTGAGACTTTTAACACGAATTTGCTTTGGAGGGGGGCACAATTCATCTATAAGAATATTTTGTCATACTAGTGTAGTCAGTCCCTCTCTGCCTTGGTTATTACTTGAATGGAGTGTTTTTTCCATTCTTTTAGTTTCCATCTATTTGTGTATTTAAATTCTAGAGTTTCTTTTAGATGGCATATATTTGTGCCATTAAAAAAAAAAAAAACTATTCTGCCAATCTCTGCCTTTGATTGGAGAGTTTAATCCATTTATATTTGATGTAACTACTGAAGGGCTTCCCTGGTGGCTCAGCTGGTAAAGAATCTGTCTACAATGTGGGAGACCTGGGTTCAATCCCTGGATTGGGAAGATCCCCTGGGGAAGGGAACAACTACCCACTCCAGTATTCTCGTCTAAAGAATTCTATTGATTGTACAGTCCATGGGTCACAGTCGGACATGACTGAGCGACTTTCACTTTCACATTCACTGAAAAGGAAAGACTTACTTCTGCAACTTGCTCTTTGTTTTCTAATTTTCTTGTAGCTTTTTTGACCCTGTTTTCTCCATTACTGTCTGATTTTGTGTTTAATTCATTTTTATAATGACATGCTTTGATGACTTCTCATTTCCTTTTGTGGTTATCATGGAGATTATATATAATATCTTTAAATTATAATAATCTAATATGGATTGCCACCAACTAATTTTCAATCACATGCAAAAACTCTGCTCCTGTACAACTCTGCACCTTCTATGCTATCAGTGTGATAAATTGTACCTTTATAAGTATGTGCCCAAAACATAAATCTAAAATTATTTTATGCTATTATGTTTTATATATGTTTTATATATATATAAAATAGAGGTACAAAACAAAATTACTATGATACTGGTTTTTACTTTTGCCTATGTCAGAGATTGTTATATCTTTACAGGGCTTTGAATTAATATTGTTTAGTGTCCTTTCATTTCAACTTAAAAGATTCTCTTCAGCATGTCTTGGAAGGCAGGTCTATAGGTAATGGTCTCCCTTAGACTTTGTTTATCTGAGAATGTCTTAATTTCTTCATTCGTAGTGGGCTGTTTTTCCTGGAAATAAAATTTTAGGGTGACAAGTAATTTTTTTTTTCTCTCAGCACCTCTTATCAAACATTGCCTTTCACTTGCAATATTTCTGGTGAGAAATTGATTTATATTTGTATTGAGGATTTCTTTTTCATAAGTTGATTTTCCTTGTCTTGACTTACAGCAGTCTCTTTGTTGCTCTTTCTGGGTCCCTGAATTTATTCCCATGTGGAGTTTTTGAGTTTCTTGTAAATTCATGAGTTTCAACAAATTTTGGATTTTTTGTGCATGCATTATTTCAAATATTCTTTCTCCCCCATTTCCTCTCTCTTCTAGGATTTCCATAATGCATATGTTGGGCTTGATTGATCTTGCCCCACAAGTCGATTAGTCTGAGTGTACTTTTGTTTTTCTTTCTGCTTTTCAAATTTGGTTATTTCTGTTATCATATCTTTATGTTTGCTGATTCTTCTTCCTGCACAAACTTTATCTGAGTCACTTTTGGTGAATTTTTCATTTCAGTTATTGTACTTTTCAGTTCTAGTATTAATTTAATTTCTTTTTATCTTTTTTGATATTATTATTTGGTTCATGTATCATTTTCCTGATTTCCTTCAGTTCTTTGTCTATGTTTTCCTTTAGCTATTTGAGTATATTTAAGACAATTGTTTTAAAGTACTTTTCCAGTAAATCTGATGTCTGGACCTCCTTTGACATGATTTCTGTCAAGTTATTTTGTTTTTCTGAATTAATCATGTTTTCCTGTTTCTTTGTGTGACTTGTGATTTTTTTTTGTTGAAAATTGGGCATTTGATTATTATAATATGGTAGTTATGGAAATCAAAGAAGGGTGGTCCCAAGATGGTGGAGGAATAAGAAGGGGAAACTACTTACTCCCCCATAAGTACATCAAAAGATACTCTTCAAGTGGAACAACTTCCACAAAAAAAGTTCTGAATGCTGGCTGAGGACCCCAGATACCCAGAAAGACAAAAAATCTCTTCAAGATGAGAGATTTTATTATTGGCTTGATTGCTCTCTTATCTTTTGACTCTCTCTTTTCTCTTCCTGGTCACCTCTATCTCCCTCCTTCCTCTTTTCTTCTCTATTTAACTCTATGAATCTCTTTGGGTATTCCTGTCCGTGGAGAGTTGTTTCACCCTTAGCCTAGGGATTTTGTCTTTTGTTCTGTGTGGACAGAAAAGTCTTGGTGCTACTGTAAGAGGGGGACCAACACCCAGAGGTTGGAGGCTCAACTCCAGATCTTTGACCAACACAGAACTCCTGACCTCAGGGAACATTAATGGATGAGAGCCCACCCAAAAGCCTCAATACCTACACTGAGACCAAGATCCACCCTCAGAGTGATAAGACCCAGCTCCACCCACCAGAACACAGAAACAAACTTCCCCAAGGAGGAAACCTTTACAAGCCACTGATCCAAACACATCCACAGGGAGCAGACTCCACAATTAAAAGGAACTACAACCCTCCAGACTGCAGAAAGGAGACCCCAAACACAGCAATCTAAACAAAATGAACAGGCAGAGAAATATCCAGCAGGCGAAGGAACATGAAAAAAACCCACCAAACCAAACAAACAAGGAGAAGATAATCTACCTGAAAAAGAATTCAGAATAATGATAGTAAAAATGATCCAAAATATTGAAAACAAAATGAATTTACAGATAAATAGACTAGAGATATGGATTGAGAATATGCAAGAGATGTTCAGCAAGGACCTAAAAGAAATAAAGAACAGTCAATCAGTAATTAACAATGCAATAACTGAGATTAAAAACACTCTGGAGGAAACCAACAGTATAGTAACTGAGACAGAAGAAAGGATAAGTGTGCTGGAAGATAAAATGGTGGAAATAAATGAGGCAGAGTGGAAAAAAGAAAAAAGAATATGAAGAAATGAGGTCAGCCTCAGAGACTTGAAACAATGTTAAATGCCCCAACATTCTAATCATAGTTGTCCCAGAAAAAGAAAACAAAAGGAAAGGGCATGATAAAATATTTGAGGAGAAAATAGTTGAAAACTTTCCTAAAATGGGAAAGGAAATAGCCACCCAAGTCCAAGAAGCCCAGAGAGTCCATACAGGATAAACTCAAGGTGAAATATGCTGAGACACATATTAATGAAACTAACAAAGATCAAACGAAAAGAGAAAATATTAAAAGCAGCAAGGGAAAAGCAGCAAATAACATTCAAGGGGATCCCCATGAGAATAACAGTTTATCAGAAACAGAAACTCTACAGGCCAGAACGGAATAGAAGGATGTACTTAAACTGATGAAAGAGAAAAACCTACAACCAAGATTAGTCTACCCAACAAGGATCTCATTCAGATTTAAAGGAGAAACTAAATGCTTTCCAAACAAGTAAAAGCTAAGAGAATTCAACACCATCAAACCAGCTCCCCAACAAATGCTAAAAGATCTTCTCTAGACAGGAAACAAAAGTTTTGTAAGAATGAACCCAAAACAATATAGTAAATGGTAATGGGGTCATACTTATTAATAATTAGCTTAAAAATAAATGGGTTAAATGCTCCAACCAAAAGACAAAGACTGGCTGAATGGATACAAAAATAAGACCTCTATATATGCTGTTTACAAGAGACTGATCTCAAACCTTGGGACACATACAAACTGAAAATGAGGAGCTGGAAACAGAAATTGCCTGCAAATGGACACAAAAAGAAAGTGGGAATAGTAATACCCATATCAGATAAAATAGACTTTAAAATAAAGACCATTATAAGGGACACTTTAGAGACAAATTATAAGAGACACGTTATAAGAGACGAATTAGAAAGACACTACATAGTGATCAAGTGATGTATTCCCTAAAATAGATATAAGAATTATAAATGTATATACTCAACATAGGAGCAGCTCAATACATAAGGCTGCTACTGCTAAGTCACGTCAGTCATCTCCGACTCTGTGCAATCCCATAGATGGCAGCCCATGAAGCTCCTCCGTCCGTGGGATTCTCCAGGCAAGAACACTGGAGTGGGTTGCCATTTCCTTCTCCAATGCATGAAAGTGAAAAATGAAAGTGAAGTCGCTCAGTCGTGTCTGACTCCTAGTGACCCCATGGACTGCAGCCTACCAGGCTCCTCCATCCATGGGATTTTCCAGGCAAGAGTACTAGAGTGGGCTGCCATTGTCTTCTCTGATACATAAGGCAAATGGTAACAAATGTGAAAGTGGAAATTTACAGAAAGACAAAAATAGTGGGGGACTTTAATACTCCACTCACACCAACGGACAGTTCATCCAGACAAAATTAAAAAGGAAACACAAGGTTTAAATCATACATTGAAACAGAGATAATTGATATCTACTGGGCATTTCAACCAAAAGCAATGTATTTCAATTTTACCTCAAGTATACATGGAACATTCTCCAGAATAGATTACATCTTGGGCCACAAATCTAGCCTGGGTAAATTTTAAAAAACTGAAATGCTTTCAAGCATCTTTTCTGATCACAATAACATAAGATTAGATATCAACCACAGGGGAAAAAAAACTATTAAAAAACCCAAAAAATATGGAGGCTAGACAAAATGCTTCTGAATAACCAATAAATCACCAAAGAAATAAAAAAAGTCAAAATACGCATAGAAACAAATGATAACGAAAACACAACAACCTGAAACCTACTGGATTCAGTAAAAAGCAGTGCTATTGCTCAAAATTGTCCAAGCCAGGCTTCAGCAATACATGAACCGTGAACTTCCTGATGTTCAACCTTGTTTTAGAAAAGGCAGAGGAACCAGAGATCAAATTGCCAACATCCTCTGGATCATGGAAAAAGCAAGAGAGTTCCAGAAAAACATCTACTTCTGCTTTATTGACTATGCCAAAGCCTTTGACTGTGTGGATCACAATAAACTTGAGAAATCAGTATGCATATCAGGAAGCAACAGTTAAAACTGGACATGGAACAACAGACTGGTTCCAAATAGGAAAAGGAGTACGTCAAGGCTGTATATTGTTACCCTGCTTACTCAACTTATATGCAGAGTACATCATGAGAAACGCTGGACTGGAAGAAACACAAGCTGGAATCAAGATTGCCAGGAGAAATATCAATAACCTCAGATATGCAGATGACACCACCCTAATGGCAAAAAGTGAAGAGGAACTAAAAAGCCTCTTGATGAAAGTGAAAGAGGAGAGCGAAAAAGTTGGCTTAAAGCTCAACATTCAGAAAACTAAGATCATGGTATCCGGTTCCATCACTTCATGGGAAATAGATGGGGAAACAGTGGAAACAGTGTCAGATTTTATTTTTGGGGGCTCCAAAATCACTGCAGATGGTGACTGCAGCCATGAAATTAAAAGACGTTTACTCCTTGGAAGAAAAGTTTTGACCAACCTAGATAGCATATTCAAAAGCAGAGACATTACTTTGCCGACTAAGGTCCGTCTAGTCAAGGCTATGGTTTTTCCAGTAGTCATGTATGGATGTGAGAGTTGGACTGTAAAGAAGGCTGAGCACTGAAGAACTGATGCTTTTGAACTGTGGTGTTGGAGAAGACTCTTGAGAGTCCCTTGGACTGCAAGGAGATCCAACCAGTCCATTCTGAAGGAGATCAGCCCTGGGATTTCTTTGGAAGGAATGATGCTAAAGCTGAAGCTCCAGTACTTTGGCCACCTAATGTGAACAGTTGACTCATTGGAAAAGACTCTGATGCTTGGAGGGATTGGGGGCAGGAGGAGAAGGGGACAACAGAGGATGAGCTGGTTGGATGGCATCACTGACTCGATGGACATGAATCTGAGTGAACTCCAGGAGTTGGTGATGGACAGGGAGGCCTGGCGTGCTGTGATTCATGGGGTTACAAAAAGTCGGACACGACTGAGCAACTGAACTGAACTGAACAGGGCAGTTTATAGCAATACAAGCCTACCTCAAGGAAGAAGAGAAACGTCAAATAAACAACCTAAATTTCCACCTAAATCAGCAAGCAATAGAATAACAAAAATATGTCAAAGTTAGTAGAAGAAAAAAAATCACAAAAGTAAGAGCAGAAATAAATGAAAAAACGAAAGAAAAAAAAAAAAAAGAAATGAGGCAGACTGTAGCAAAGATCAATGAAACTAAAAGCTAGCTCTTTGAGAAGATAAACAAAATAGACAAACCATTAGCCAGACTCATCAAGAAAAAAAGGGATAAGACTCAAATCAATAAAATTAGAAATGAAAATGAAGAAATTACAATAGATAACACAGAAATACAAATGATCATAAGAGACTACTAGGACCAACTATATGGCAATAAAATGGAAAAGTTGGAATAAATGGACAAATTTCTAGAAAAGGATAACCTTCCAGAAATGAACTGGGAAGAAATAGAAAATTTGAACAGACCAACCACAAGCACAGAAATCAAAATTATAATAAAACATTTTCCAACGAACCAAAGCCCAGAACCAGATGGCTTCACAGATGATTTCTACCAAAAATGTGGAGAAGAGATAGCATCTATCCTATTCAAACTCTTTCAGAAAATCGTGGAGGAGGGGAAAACTCCCAAACTCATCGTACAAGGCCAGCTGCACCCTGATACCAAAATCAGGCAAAGATACCACCCAAAATAGAAAACAACAGGCCAATATCACTGATGAACATAAGGCAAAAATCCTCAACAAATTTCTAGCAAACAGAATCCAATACCATATTTAAAATATCATGCATCATGACCAAGGGGGCTTTATCCCAGGGATGCAAGGATTCTTCAATTTTCACAAATCAGTCAATGTGATACACCATATTAACAAATTGAAAGATAAAAACCATATGATTATTTCAATAGATGCAGAGAAAGCCTTTGACAAAATACAACACCAATTTATGATTCTCCAGAAAGTAGGCATAACTCAACATAATAAAAGCCACAGACAACAAACCCAAAGCAAACATTATCCTAAATGACAAAATATTGAAAGCATTTCCTGTAAAATCAGGAACAAGACAAAGGCACCCAATCTCACCACTACTACTCAGTATAGTTTTGGATGTCCTTGCCACAGCAACCAGAGAAGAAAAAGAAATGAAAGGAATCCAGATTGAAAAAGAAGAAGTAAAACTTATCCTGTTTGCAGATGAGATGATTCTCTACATAATAAACCCTAATTATGCCACAAGAAAATTAGTAGATTTTCAAGAAATATAGTAAAGTTGCAGGATATAAAATTAATACACAGAAATCACTTCCATTCCTAGAAAACACTAACAATGAAAATTGCCAGGAGAAATATCAATAACCTCAGATATGCAGATGACACCACCCTTATGGCAGAAAGTGAAGAAGAACTAAAGGGCCTCTTGATGAAAGTGAAAGAGGAGAGTGAAAAAGTTGGCTTAAAGCTCAACATTCAGAAAACGAAGATCATGGCATCCGGTCCCATCACTTCATGGCAAATAGATGGGGAAACAGTGGATACAGTGGCTGACTTTATTTTTCTGGGCTCCAAAATCACTGCAGATGGTGATTGCAGCCATGAAATTAAAAGACGCTTACTCCTTGGAAGGAAAGTTATGACCAACCTACACAGCATATTAAAAAGTAGAGACATTACTTTGTTGACTAAGGTCCATCTAGTCAAGGCTATGGTTTTTCCCGTGGTCATGTATGGATGTGAGACTTGGACTTTAAAAAAAGCTGAGCACCAAAGAATTGATGCTTTTGAACTGTGGTGTTGGAAAAGACTTTTGAGAGTCCCTTGGACTGCAAGGAGATCCAACCAGTCCATCCTAAAGGAGATCAGTCCTGGGTGTTCATTGGCAGGACTGATGTTGAAGCTGAAGCTCCAATACTTTGGCCACTTCATGCGAAGAGCTGACTCATTTGAAAAGACCCTGATGCTGGGAAAGATTGAGGGCAGGAGGAGAAGGGGACAACAGAGGATGAGATGGTTGGACGGCATCACCGACTCATGGACATGGGTTTTGGTGGACTCCGGAGTTAGTGACGGACAGGGAGGCCTGGCGAGCTGTGGTTCATGGGGTCCCAGAGAGTTTGACACGACTGAGCGGCTGAACTGAACTGAAATGAACAATGAATAATCAGAAAGAGAAATTAAGGAAACAATCCCATTCACCATTGCAGCAAAAATAATAAAATATCTAGGAATAAATTTGCCTAAGGAAACCAAAGACCAAGTGCCTGAACAGGTGGAGCTATGCAGAAAGACTGGGCAAAGAGGCTTTTTGATCACTTATCTGCAAGAAACTTGAAAAAAGGCTGACAGGGCCTTAACTTCTGCCACAGAGGCAGTCTTGTCCCTGCACAACTGGCGCCTCCAGGGTCCCCATAAGCCAAGCAGCTGCACTACTTTCACAATCAACTCTCACTGGGGCAGAGTTGCCACAGGCAAAAAAAAAAAAAAAAAAAAAGTCTTGTGTTTATGCATGCAGGGTCACTTCTGTCCTGTGTGACCCTGTAGATTGTGGCATGGAAGGCTTCTCTGTCACACAGGGGGTTCTCCAGGCAAGAATACTGGAGTATATTGGCCGATACTGGCTGCCATACCCTTCCAGAGCACTATATTTACTGCTGCCCTGGCTGCCAACCCCCTGAGTACCTGGTGCTGCCAGAACCCATGTGATCCAAGCAGCTGCACCACCTCTGCACCTGGCCCTCACAGGGGCAAACCCAAGATCTTCAGGGTAGCCTCAGGAGCTAACCTCAGTGGATGACCCAAATGCAGAGGTGGAAATAAAACCACAGTTGAAACCCAAGGGCAGTGTGGCTGAGGAAGAAGACCCAAAACCTTCCCAACAGCTGTACAAGCTGCAGATTAAATCCACATGATCAACCAGGCAGACTCTGTGTCTATGGAATATATAAAAGGATATTGAGAGCTCCCACACACACACAAAAAAATACACTAGTTCTGATACCTGTGGACATTGGAGGCAAGGACCAGATTAGAATACAAGCTGCACCCAATACAGGTCCAGAGATCAGGACAATGTTGGAGGGCATCTTAGGGAGGTAAGGTGGACTGTGATTCCCAGCATGGGAAAGGACACTGACAGCAGTGACTCGAGAAAAACATTTATTATTCTTATATTTTGACTTGTTCTGTAGATTCTTTTGGACATTTTTTCTTTTTCCTTTTTATCCCCCTCTGCTGTAGTTGTTGATTTTATTGGCACTAAGAAATCCAATTAAGCTTTTGAGCTTTTTTTTTTCCTCAGTCATATTTTTTATTATTGTCATAAACCTCTGCCTCTACATTGGGCTTTTGCAGTTCTGTGGAGTTTTCTCTTTTTCTTTTCTCTTTTTTTAATTTTAATTTTTTAAACCTACTAATTTTTCTACATTTATTCCTTCATTTGCTTTTCTTACTGTTCTTTACCCCTTTTAGTTAATCTTTAATGTTTATAAATCTTTATCTACCTCTATTTAACTTTGCATATCTATTCTTTCTTTCTTTTCTTTCTCTCCTTTCCTCTCAACATATTTGTTAGTTTTATTTCATTGCTTTATTCCTCAATTGGCACCTTGCTTTAGTTTTGTTTTCTAGTTTGTGCTTTAATTAGTTTTGTTTTGGTAGATATAAATTTGGGTTTCCTTTGTTTGCCAGGTCAATCTATTGTACTTAATTTTTGTTGGACTGTTTTGATTTTGCTATGGATGTATATGTGTATATTCAGTCACACTTTCTATTGTTGTTATACACCTCTGCCTCTGCATTGGGCTTTTGCAGTTTTGTGGAGTTTCCCCTTTTTTCCCTTTTTCTTTCTTCTTTCATTTTTTTTTCTTTTTTCTCTTTTTTATAATTTTAATTTTTAAAACCTATTATATTTTTCCTACATTTATCCCTTCGTTTGCCTTTCCTACTGTTCTTTTCTCCTTGCAGGTAATCCTTAATGTATATAAATCTTCTTCATCTACCTCTATTTAACTTTGCATATCTATTCTTTCTTTCTTTTCTTTCTCTCCTTTCCTCTCAACATATTTCTTAATTTTGTTTTCATTGCTTTATTCCTCACTTGGCACCTTGCTTTAGTTTTGTTTTCTACCTGTGTTTAAGTTTGTTTTGTTCTTAACTGGTAAATATAATTTTGAATTCCTTTGTTCACTGGATCAATCTGCTGTACTTTATTTTTGTTGGACTCTTTTCACTTTGCTCATGGGTGTATATGTATATGTGTATATTCCATTATTTGATTTATTATTTGCCTGATTTTGTAACTGCATTTGTCTGGGGTTCATCTTTGTTTTCTCGTTTTTGGATATTTGTTTTACTCTCCCTTAATGCCATAACAAACCACTTGTGGAATTTTCGTTCCTGACCAGAGATCAAACCCTGAGCCTTTAGACCAGGAGCACTGACTCCAGGACCCTAGACTACCAGAGAACTAACCCCAGCAAGCATCAAATAGTGAGAACTTCCTCAAAGGAAACCACTTGAATACAAGACCTGGCATCACCCAATGACCAGTTGCACCCTGTGCATGATGCTTCATCTAAACCACAAACAAACAAAATATAGACTCAATCATCAGCAGACAGGATTACCACTTCACTCAGTCTTGCCCATCAGAGGAAAAAACAAAAACAGCACAAATCTCACCCTATACAATGCTCACAGAAACCACTGGACCAACCTTAGGAGGGCAGAAACCAAAAGGAAGAAAGAATTCAACCTTCTTCAAGGAAAGAATTCAACTTTCCTTGAAGCCTGGGAAAAGGAGACCTGAAACAGAATAACTTATGAAAAAAAAAATGAAAAGGCAGAGAAATGCTGCATGAATGAGGGAGCGAACTAGAAACACAGAAGCCAAAATAAATGAATTCAGAATAATGATAGTAAAGATGATCAAAATCCTTGAAAAAAAATGGAGAAAATGCAAGACTCAATTAACAAAGACCTAGCAGAATTAAAGAATAAACATACAGAGACAAATAACACAATTACTGAAATTTAAAATACTCTAAAAGGAATCAACAGCAGAATATCTGAAGCAGAAGAACGAATGGTGGAAATAGCTTCTGAAGGGCAGAATAAAATAAAATGAATGAAAAGAGCTGAGGACAGTTTCAGAGACCTTTGGGACCATATCAAAGGCACCAACATTTGAATTATAGGGGTCCTAGAAGAAGATAAAAAGAACAGATATGAGAGAAGTTTTGAAGAGATTATAGTGGAAAATTTCCCAAAACGGAAAAGGAAATAATCAATCAAATTCAAGAGGCACAAAGAGTCCCATACAGGATAAACCCAAGAAGAAACATGCCAAAACACATAGTAATCAAACTAACAAAAACTAAACACAAAGAAAGAATATTAAAAGCTGCAAGGAAGAAGCAACAAGTAACATACAAGGGAAACCACATATGCTTAATAGTTGTTCTTTCAGCAGAAAATCTGCATGCCAGAAGGGAAATGCAGAATATATTTAAAAGACTGAAAGGGGAAAATCTGCATCCAAGATTACTGTACCCAGCAAGGATCTCATTCAAAATCAATGGATAAATCAAAAGCTTTTCAGACAAGCAAAAGTTAAGAGATTTCAGTACCACCAAACAAGCTTACAACAAATGATAAATGGACATATATAGTCAAGAAATACAATAAACGAAAACAGGTCTGCAAAATCAACACCAAACAATTAGAAAATGGCAATATAAACTTATATATCAATAATTAATTTAAATCTAAATGGATTAAATTCTCCAACCAAAAGGTATGGACTGGCTGAATAGATACAAAAACAAGACCCAAGTATATGTTGTCTACAAGAAACCCATTTCAACCTCAAGACACATATACACTGAAAGTGAGAGGATGGAAAATATATTCCATGCAAATTGGAAGCAAAAGAAAGCTGGAGTAGTAATCCTCAGATCAGACAAAATAGACCTTAAAATAAAGAAGATTACAAGAGATAAGGAAGGACATTACATAATGATCAAAGGGTCAGTCCAAGAGGAAGACATAGCAATTGTAAATATCTATGCAGCCAACATAGGAGCACCTCAATACATAAGACAAATAATAATAGACATAAAAGGAGAAATTGACAGTAACACAGAAATAGTCAGAAACTTGAACACCCCACTACACCAATGGACAGATCATGAAAACAGAAAATTAATAAGGAAACACAAGTCTTAAATGATACATTGGATGAGGTGGATCTCATTTATATCTTCAGGACATTCCATCCAAATGCAGAAGAATACACCTTCCTCTTAAGTGCACATAGAACATTATCTAGGATAGACCACAACTTGGGTCACAGATCAAGCCTCAGTAAACTTAAAAAATAAATTGAAATCATATCAAGTATCATCTCTGACCACAAAGCTATGAGACTAGATATCAAATACAAGAAAAAAGTGTAAGAAAAAGAAAAACATGGATATTAAGCAACACACTTCTAAATAAGCAACAGGTTTCTGAAGAAATCAAAAAGGAAACAAAAAAAAATTCTAGAAACAAATGACAATGAAAACACAAGTAAAAACCTATAGGATGCAACAATTCTAAGAGTGAAGTTTATAGCAATACAATCCTACCTCAGGAAACAAGAAAAACATGCAATAGGCTACCTAACTTTATACCTAAAGAAACTGGAAAAAAAAAAAGAAGGAAAAATCCCCCAAAATAATACAAGGAAAGAAATCACAAAGATCAAATCAGATAATTGAGAAAGAAAGAAACAACAGTAAAGATTAATAAAACTGAAAGCTGGTTCTTTGGAAAAATAAACAAAATTGACACACCCATAGCCAGACTCATCAGGAAAAAAAGAGAAAAGTCAAATCACCAAAATTAAAAATGAAAAAGGCGAGGTTACAACAGAAAATGAAGAAACACAAAGGATTATAAAAAACTATTATGAACAACTATATGGCAGTAAAATAGATAACCTGGATGAAATGGAAAGATTCTTAGAAAAGTTCAATCTTTCAAGACTGAACCAGGAAGAAAAAGAAATTATGAACAACCCAATTGCAAGCACTGAAATTGAAGCTGTGATCAAAAATCTCCCAGAAAACAAAAGCACAGGACCAGATGGCTTCACAGGAGAATTCTATCAAACATTTAGAGAGGAGCTAATGCTTTTCTTTCTAAAACTTTTTCAAAAAATTGCAGAGGAAGGAACACTTCCAAAGTCATTCTATGAGGCCAGCATCACCGTGATACCAAAACCAGACAAGGACAACACAGAAAAGAAAACTACAGACTAATATCACCGATGAACATAGATGCAAAAATCCTCAACAAAATGTTAGCAAACAGAATTCAGCAACACATCAAAAAGTTCATACTCCATGGTCATGTTGGGTTTATTCCAGGGATGCAAGGATTCTTCAATATATGGAAATCAATCAATGTGATACACCATGTTAACAAATTGAAATGTAGAAAATATATGATCATCTCAATAGATGCAGAAAAGTCTGACAAAATTCAGCACCTATTTATAATTAAAATTCTTCAAAAAATGTGCCTAGAAGGAACCTATCTCAACACAGTAAAGGCTATATATGATAAGCCTACAGCAAACATTATTCTCAATGGTGAAAAACTGAAAGCATTCCCCCTATGATCAGGAACAAGATAAAGGTGTCCACTTTTACCACTATTATTCAACATCATTCTGGAAGTCCTAGCTACAGCAATTGGAGAAGAAAAAGAAATTTAAAAAATCCAGATTGGAAAAGAAGAAGTAAAGCTCTCACTGTTTGCAGATGACATGATACTGTACATAGAAAACCCTAAAGCAGTATCAGAAAATTACTAGAGCTAATCAGTGAAGTTGTAGGATACAAAATCAATACACAGAAATCACTTGCATTTCTATATTCTTACAATGAAAAACCAGAAAGAGAAATTAAGGAATCAATCCCATTCACTATTACAACAAAAAGAATTAAATATCTAGGAATGAACTTACCTAAGGTGACAAAACAACTGTACATAGAAAATTATAAGACACTAGTGATAGAAATCAAAGATGACATACACAGATATGAGATATTCCTTGTTCCTGAGTAGGAAGAATCAATACTCTGAAAATGACTATACTACAATTTAATGAGATCCATATTAAATTGCCAATGGCACTTTCCACAGAATTAGAGACACATATTTCACAATTCATATGGAAACACAAAAGACCCCAAATAGCCAAAGCAGTCTTGAGAAAGAAGAATGGAGCTGGAGGAATCAAGCTTCCTAACTTCAGGTTATACTACAAAGCTACAGTCATCAAGAAGGTATGGTAGTGGCACAAAAAGAGAAACATAGAAAATGGAACAAGATAGAAAGTCCAGAAATAAACCGATGCATACCTTATTTTTGACAAAGGAGGTGAGAATATACAATGGGGCAAAGACAGCCTCTTCAATGAATGGTGCTGGGAAAATTGGACAGCTCCATATGAAAGAATGAAATTAGAACATTTCCTAACACCATACACAAAGATACACTCATTATGGATTAAAGACCTAAATGTAAGACCAGAAACTATAAATTTCTTAGAGGAAAACATAGGCAGAACACTTGATGACATAAATCAAAGCAAGATCCTCTATGACCCACCTCCTAGAGTAACAAAAATAAAAACAAAAGTAAAGAAGTGGGACCTGATTAAATTTAAAAGTTTTTGCACAGCAGAGGAAACTATAAGCAACTTGAAAAGACAACCCTCAAAATGGGAGAAAATAATAACAAATGAAACAATTGAAAAAGTTTAGTTTCCAAAATATACAAGCAGCTTATACAATGCAATACCATAAAAACAAACAACCCAATCAAAAAGTGGGAAAAAGACCTAAAAAACATTTTTGCAAAGAGGACATACAGATGGCTAACATACACATGAAAAGATGCTCAACATTGCTCATTATTAGAGAAATGCAAACCAAAACTACAATGAGATATCACCTCACACCAGTCAGAATGGCCCTCATCAAAAAGTCTACAAACAATGCTGGAGAGGATGTGGAGAAAAGGGAATGCTATTGCACTGTTGTTGGGAATGTAAGTTGATACAGCCACTATGGAAGATGGTATGGAGATTCCTTAAAAAACTAGGAATAAAACCATCGTATGACCCAGCAATCCCACTCTTAGGCATATACCCTGAGGAAACAAAAATTGAGAGACACATGTATTCCATTATTTACTGCAACATTATTTACAATAGCTAGAACATGGAAGCAACCTAGATGTCCATCAGCAGCTGAATGGATAAAGAAGTTGTGGTATATATGCACACTGGAATATTGTTCCACCATAAAAAGGAATGCATTTGAGTCAGTTCTAATGAGGTGGATGAACCTAGAACTGATTATGCAGAGTGAAGTGTGCCAGAAAGAGAAAGATAAATACTGTATTCTAACACATATGTACAGAATCTAGCAAAATGGTACTGAAGAGTTTATTTACAAGGCACCAATGGAGAAACAATCATAGAGAATAGACTTATGGACATGGGGAGAAGGGAGGAGAGGGTGAGATGTATGGAAAGAGTAACATGGAAACTTACATTACCATATGTAAAATACATAGCCAACTGGAATTTTCTGTATGAGTCAGCAAACTCAAACAGGCGCTCTGTATCAACCAAGAGGTATGGGGTAGGGAGGGAGATGGGAGAGAGTATTCACAGGGAGGGGACATATGTATACCTATGGCTAATTCACATTGAGGTTTGACAGAAAACAGCAAAATTCTGTAAAGCAATTAACCTTCAATAAAAAATAAATTAATTTAAAAAATGGAAGAAAAACCTATATACAGAAAATGATTAAATGCTTACAAAAGAAATAAAAGATGACATGAATAAATGGAGAAATATATCATGTTCTTGGATTGGAAGAATCAATATAGTAAAATGAGTATAGTACCCAAAACAATCTATATATTCAACACAATCCCTATCAAACTATACATGGTATTTTTCATAGAACTAGAACAAATAATTTCACAATTTAAATGGAAACCCAAATGACCTAATAGCCAAAGCCATCTTGAAAAAGAAGAATGCAACTGGAGGAATCAACCTCCCTGACTTCAGACTATACTAAAAAGTTACAGTCATGAAGACTGCATGGCACTAGTACAAAGACAGAAATACAGATCAATGGAAGAAAATAGAAAGTCTGGAGATAAATCTGTACACCTATGGACACCTTATCTTTAGCAAAGGAGGCAAAAATGCACAATGGAGAAAAAACTGTCTCTTCAACAAGTGGTGCTGGGAAAACTGGTTAAGTACGTGTAAAATAATGAAACTAGAACATTTTCTAACACCACATGCAAAAATAAACTCAAAATGGATTAAAGACCTAAATGTAAAACCAGAAACTATAAAACTCTTAGAGGAAAACATAGGCAGAACACTCTCTGACATAAATCACAGCAAGATCCTTTAAGACCCATCTCCAGGGTAATGGAAATAAAATAAAAAATAAACAAATGGAATCTAATTATAGTTAAAAGCCTTGGCACAAGGAAGGAAACTATAAGCCAGGTGAAAATACAGCCCTCAGAATGGGATAAAATAGTAGCAAATGAAACAACAGTTAATCTCCAAAATATACAGCTTGTGCAACTCAATACCAGAAAAACGAACAGTCCAATCAAAAAGTGGGCAAAAGACCTAAACACACATTTCTCCAAAGAAGGCACACGGATGTCTAATAAACAGATGAAAGGATGCTCAACATCACTCATTATTACAGGAATGCAAATCAAAACCAGAATGAGGTATCATCTCACGCCAATCAGAATGGCCATCATCTAAATGTCTGCAAACTATAAATGCTGGAGAGGGTGTAGAGAAAAGGGAATCTTCTTACATTGTTGGAAATGCAAACTGGTACAGCCTCTATGGAAACAGTGTGGAGATTTCTTAAAACACTGAGAATAAAACTGCCATATGACTCATCAGTTCCACTGCTGGGCAAATACCCAAGAGAAACCAGAATTGAAAGAGACACATGTACCCCTGTATTCATTGCACATGTATACCTATGGCTAATTCATGTTGATGTGTATGGCAAATCAATCACAATATTGTAAAGTAATTATTCTCCAATTAAAATAAATCATTTTTTAAAAAAAGAAGTCAGATTCTTCTCTTTCCCAGTAATAACTTTTTCTTATTTGCTGAAGGTTATAGTAGTTCATTTGTTTTGAAACTTTTCTAAATTATTTTTACAAAGACTGTTTTTTCTTGTGTGTGATCAATGAGTTCTCCACTTATATAGGTCATAATCAGCTAATGTTTTCACAGAGATTTCCCTTAGTATCAGAAGCTTAAAGAAACAAACAGCTATTTCCCCTGAAGAAAAAATAATATAACCACCTGTTCTGATCTTTGCAGCTGGCTGTCTGCTGGGACATTCCTTTACCACTTTGCTAGGTTTACTCTGAGCCAAAAAATCTACCCAAAGTGAAAACTTAACGCCTTCTTGGGATTTTTGTGAGCATATATCTCGTCTGGACATGTGTATAACTTTCTAAATTCCTCTATATACATGGCTGCTTTTCAGTGTCAAGAGTGGAGAGGTGGAGCTGAAAGCAGAAATGACATTACATTTTAATCTGAAAGGACTTGGCTGTACATTTACTGTGTGGAAAAAGCCTGAACTTATTTTTTGGACTGTGGTTAATCTTTTTTTTTTTCCTTTGAGCCTAGGATACACTGCAGCTGTGGGCCATTGGGAATGGCAGTGTTTGTATTCACTTAAAAGAAGGCAGTAAAAAAAAAAAAAAACAAAACAAAACAAAATAAACCAAAAAACCTTTTGTTCTCCTAGGCAGGATTTTCCATAGATACTCAAGGAAGGCATTAAGAGAGGATTCTCTGGAGTCTAGCCTCACCTTCCATACCTGTAAGATAAGGGTAATAGAATAGGATCTCTCCAGAGGCCTTTCAACTTTTACTTTCTAGAAGTTGAAGGTTAGTTCTGCAGTTATAAGCACAGAGATAAGTGAAACCAGAAACTAAATATAAGAGAACATATTTAGGAACAGCCATCAAATAATCTTACTTCATGTGGTTGTTCTTTCTTGTTCCACAGAACTGTGTATTTGGAGGATATTTCTCTGGGGCTTTAGCATCACATACATACTTCCAATAACCAAATAATAGTGATTCTCAGCAAGGCTGACAGTGGACTTTTAGGAGGAAAAAAAAAGCACATTAGAATAGGAGCTTTTTTCTAACTTTGTGACTTTTCATCTATGTGTACCTAAGCAAATGACTTTATCATTCTGGGCTTCTTTTTCCTTATGCATACGTTGGGCTTACTTCTCTCTCATATTCTTCTATATAGCATTTTTTTCCTTCTTTTTCTCATATTCTTCTATATAGCATTTTATGACAAGGACATTTCAAAAATTTATTAGGAAATAGGCACAAAATACTGAATAAAAGGGAGGGAGTTCCATGTTTGTAGGGATAACTTTCTGCTTCAACTGGTAGCTGAGTCAAGGGAACAAGGAGCTAAGCTTCAGAAAAGAACAAATACCACCAGAGCCTAGGAGGGGAGCTGGAGTAGGGTGAGGCAATATTTTCATCAGATACTGAGAATCTTAGTTTGGAAGAACCCTTACTTACTGACATTTTCACTCCTCATTGTGCAAATGGGAGAAAATGAAGCCTAGAGAGAAGGATATGCTTCATGCCCCATTGAAAGTCAGAGCCTCTGGGAGCCCAGGCTGTTGATCTATTCAGCACATCACAGACCAGGATTTGCCTACAAAGTGAATACTGTGATGTGCTATAAAGATCAAAAGCCTGGAATCCCAGAAGGAAAGTGAGTAGTTCAAGATCACACAGCTAGTATAGCACCAAGCCTAGAGCAGAATCTAGGTTTCCTGTCTCTTAGTCTAGTGCTTTTGCCACTTAGAAGCAATAAAGGGTCCAGAAGGACAGGTACCATTTGGATAGGTGTGAGAAGGGAAAGAGGTGGTATGCTAGGGTGAGGAGCCTGCATGACCTGAACAAAAGTTGAAGGGCTAGAGAACAAAAGTTGAAGGAGGGCATGTTGAAGGAGCTGGCTGTCCCTGTATTGAGGAACAGACTCTTAGCAACCTTTATTCCTCCAAAATCTATCATGAAGGAAAGGTGAATGACTTTTCAAAGGTTAGCCTGAGGGCTGGAATTGGAGCTTAGTCATCTGACATTCTAGCTTCTAGAGTGTCTGGATCCAGTGGCTGTCACTATTTAAGTGGCCTACAGTTCTACATATATCCATCAAATAGCACTGCCATATTATTTTGAAATGTTGGCAGTCACAGGGCTTGGAAAAGCAGGCTAGTTTGGTAGTTCTGGATAATGGGATACTGCCTTAGTCCTCAAGTGGACTCTTAACTTTGGGCTCAAAGAGCCTCCTCCCCAGCCCAGTCTCTGCAAAGGTAACTCCCCTTTTTCATTCTGCAGGAAATTCCAGGCTGTTCAGATCTGCTTTTTTTTTTTTTTTTTCTCTATGGCCATTCACTCTTATTTTCCTTTTACAATTTTGTCTCCAAGTGTTTATGATCCTGCTCTTTTCTCATGATAATCCTTCTTTCTCTATGCATCTATCACTCTCTAATTACTTAAATCACTTTCCACTCTCAAAATATTCAGAATACAGGGTCTGGTTCATGGAGTCAACTCACATGCTGCTGCAGAAGATGCCTGTATTCATTCATTCCAGAATCTTTCCCTGACTGGCTGCTTGGGGCCAAGCAAAATCAGTTTAAGGAAAGATTATTACTTTCAAATGACCCTGAAGTATAGTGGACTTTTGAGGTAGACACATACACAAGCCCCATTCAATAGGAGGAAAGTTAGGATAGAGGTCTGAGTAAAGCCATGTCAGGGCTCTAAGAATTTATTAACATTGACTGAGATGACCAGAATTGGAAATACACATTGAATAAGGAGTAGATTTGGGATGGGAAGTGGGAGGGGGATTCAGGATTGGGAGCTTGTATACACCCATGGTGGATTCATGTCAATGTATGGAAAAACCAATACAGTATTGTAAAGTAAAATAAAGTAAAAATAAAGTTTAAAAAAATAATAAAAAAAAGATACATAATGTTAAGCAGGAAAAAAAAAGAGTAGATTTGAACAAATGTAGGAGAGGAGGGTGAAAAATCTGAGCTGCAAGGGGAACAAGGGACATCAGGTCTTGGTTTAGGAGTGGGAGAGTCAATACTGGGGTGAGAGGCCTCTGACAGACTGGTTAATAGTACCAATTATGGAACCAGACTGCCTAGGTTCAATCCAAGCTGTGGCATTTGTTAGCTGTTAGACTTTCTTTGGGCAATTTCCTAAGGTTTGCTGTGCCTCATTTGAAAACTCAGAAAACAACATAATTTTGTATCCACAGCTCCCACAATCCAAATATCTGTGCAAACCATATATTAATTTGATTATGAACCCACAAATTAATTTGGTGAACTGACATAAGAATATTTATAGTCTATATCCCATTGATTTTGCTATTCTCTTTTTTTTTCTTTTTCTTTTTTTAAATTTTTATTTTTACTTTATTTTACTTTACAATACTGTATTGGTTTTGCCATACATTGACATGAATCCACCACGGGTGTACATGCCTTCCCAAACATGAACCCCCCTCCCACCTCCCTCCCCATAACATCTCTCTGGGTCATCCCCGCGCACCAGCCCCAAGCATGCTGTATTATACTATCATGTAAGAAACGAATCGCCAGTATATCCCATTTATTTTGAATAGTTATGCACGTTGCTACAAAATATTAATATATTTGATTATGGAGTACTGCCCTAGATCTGCTGGAGGTGTTTCATAGCTCTTGATATTTTCACCTTCTAAAAGTCTAAAAAACTTTAAATTCTAAAACATATCTGGCTTCTAAGATTTATATTAAGGGATTGTGGACCTGTATCACTTACCTTATAAAGTTTATCAAATTATGATGATTAAATGAATTATGTGTGTAAAAGACTTGGAACAGTGTTTGGTTCATAGTAAAAGTTCAAAATATGTTAATGCTTCTTGTTATTGTTAAAATTTTGGCCAGATTATACAGGACTCTGACTGCAAATTTAAGGGATTTAGACTTTATATCTAATGAGTTATTAAAGTTCTTTGAAGAAGGAAATAATATGATTCCATTTTTATAAAAGAAATCTTGATGGCTTTGTAAATGATGCTTATGAGGGATGGGATCAGATAGGCAATAAGGAGAACAGTTAGATGCATTTTATGATGATAACTGTAGTGTAAATGAGAGATGATAGAAATCTCAGGTAGAAGAAAGGTAGTGGGGATGAAGAGAAAGGGATGTCTTCAAGACATATTTCTCATGTAGAATATGCAAGATTTGGTAATGTGGAGGGTGAAAAAGGGAACAGTGAAAAACCAATGGCATTTCAAATTCCAGGAATAATGCTAATGATACCAATAAAAGTGAGTTTGATCTCATTACTCCCCTTATTGTACAATAGGAGAAAGGAAATCTGTTTAATTACAAACTTGTTCAAGTGTCTGTGGCGAATTATCATGACTAGACCTAAAATCCAGGTCTCCTTCTCTTCTTACTATCTGTACACCTACTTTCTTACTATATGAAAGCACTTGGCATGTTGGAGAAAACCTTGCAGATTATGTTGGTTCCTGTGTTGGTTCTGTAAAGAAGGTAATGATGACTCCTTAGCTCCACATTTCATGTTCATTTGCCTACTTGGTGCCTCCGCTTCCTCTCAAAAACTGTCTCTCACTTCCTGAACTTTACTAAATAAGTGTTACAGTTGATTCATTGATTCTTCATTGTGGAAGACATGAAAGTGCCCCTATTGGTATTCCTTGACACTCCTTCTATTCTTCATGAAAGTTTTACCCATATGTATGTGTTGTATATAGACTTTTTTTCTTGTGAACTTTTTATTTGTATCGGGGTATAACCCATTAACAATGCTGTGACAGTTTTAAGTGAACAGTGAAGGGGCTCAGCCATACAAATACATGTATCCATTCTCCCCCTTCCATTCAGGCTGCCAGATAACACTGAGCAGAGTTACATGTGCTATACAATAGGTCCTTATTGGTTATCCCTTTTAAATATAGTACTGTGTACATGACCATCCCAAACTCCTTAACTATCCCATCTCCCTGACAACCATAACTTTATTTTATAAGTCTGTCTTTTTGTTTTGTAAGTTCATTTGTATCATTTCTTTTTAGATTCTACATATAAGGGATGTCATATAATAGTTCTTCTCTGTATGACTTCACTCATTATGACAATCAGTAGATCCATCCATGTTGGTTCAAATGGCATTATTTAATTCTCTTTAATGACTGGTGAAGCTCCAACACTTTGGCCACCTGATGCGAAGAGCCAACTCATTAGAAAAGACCTTGATGCTGGGAAAGATTGAAGGCAGGAGGAGAAGGGGTGACAGAGGACGAGATGGCTGGATGGCATCACCAACTCAATGGACATAAGTTTGAGCAAGCTCTAGGAGATGGTGAAGGACAGGGAAGCCTGGCATGCTGCAGTCCATGGGGTCACAAAGAGTCAGACATGACTGAATGACTGAACAGCAACAAAAGACTGAATAATATTACATTGTATATATGTACCATATCTTCTTTATCCATACCTCTGTCAATGGACATTTACATTGCTCTTGGCTATTGTAAGCAGTGCTACAATGAACATTGGGGTGCATGAATCCTTTGGAGCCGTATATTTCTCCAGATATATACCCAGAAGTGGGATTGTTGGATCATGTGGTAACTCTATTTTCATTTTTTTGAGGAATCTCCTTGATGTTCACGATAGTGGCTGCACCAATTCACATTCCCAACAGTGTAAGAGGGTTCTGTTTTCTTCACTCCCTCTCCAGCGTTTAGTATTTGTAGATTTTTGATGATTGCCATTCTGACTGGTCTAATATGATACCTCATTGTAGCTTTGATGTGCATTTCTCTAATAATTAACAATGTTGAGAATCTTTTTATGTGCCTGTAGGACACATATATATCTTTCATGGATAAATATCTATTTAGGTCTTATGCCTAGTATGTGATTGGGTTCTTTTTTTTAAATTGAGTTCTATGAGCCATTTGTATATTTTGGAAATTAGTCCCTTGTCAGTTACATTGTTTTCAAATATTTTCTCCCATTCTGTAGGTTGTCTTTTTGTTTTGTTTATGGTTTTCTTTGATGTGCAAATGCTTGTAAGTTTGACTAGGTCCTGTTTCTTCATTTTTTTCTTTTTTATAGTTAATTTTTATTGTAGTATATTTGATCATTTTTGCTTTTACTTCTATTGCCCTGAGAGACTACTGGAAAAATATTGCTGCAATTTATGTCAGAGAATCTTTTGCCTATGTTCTCTTCTAGGAGTTTTATAGTGTCATGTCATATTTAAGTCTTTAATCCATTTTGGGTTTACTGTGTATGAAGTTGCATATGGAATGAGGGAGCTTTATAACTTCATTGATTTACATGTGCCTGTGCAGTTTTCCAAGGACCACTTGCTGAGGAGACTATCTTTAACTTGTTGTATATTCCTGCCTCCTTTATTGAATATCTATTGACTCCCATTTAATATCCAAAGACACATTGAAATATGTGTCATGGTCATGCACAGTAACAGATATATATTGGCTGTTAATTTGTCTTAAATACCTTTTAGTGTTAAGATATGTTCCCTCTATACCCACTTCAACAAGAATTTTCTTTTTTCATGAATGGATGTTTGAACTTTATCAAATGCTTTTTTCTCCATCTATTGTGACCATCGTGTGGTTTTTGTCTTCTTTTGTTGATGTGATGTATCATGATTGTTTTGCATATGTTGAGTCATTTTTGTCATCCTGGAATGAATCCAACTTGATCATGTCACAGAAAGGAGATCCCAAGCACAGTAAACTAAACAAGATGAAAAGACAGAGAAATATCAAGCAGGTAAAAGAACAAGGTAAAAACCCACCAGACCAAATAAGGGAAAAGGAAATAAGGAGTCTACATGATGAATAATTCAAAATGATAATAGCAAACATGATCTTAAATCTTGAAAACAAAATGGAGGCCTGGATAAATAAACTGGAGGCACAGATCAAGAAGATGCAAGAAATGTTTAATAAGGACCTAGAAGAATTACAGAATAAACAATCAGTAATGAACAATGCAATAACTGAGATTAAAAATACACTGGAGGCATTGAAACATGTATAATATCATATATGAAACGAGTCACCTGTCCAGGTTCAATGCATGATACTGGATGCTTGGGGCTGGTGCACTGAGAAGACCCAGAGGGATGGTATGGGGAGGGAGGAGGGAATAGGGAGGGGGGTTCAGGATGGGGAACACGTGTAAACCTGTGGCAGATACATGTTGATATATGGCAAAATCAATACAATATTGTAAAGTAATTAACTTCCCAGTAAAATAAATAAATTTATATTAAAAAATACACTGGAGGGAACCAACAGTACAGTAACTGAGGCAGAATGAGAAGGAAGATAGAATGGAGGGAGAGAGACCTCTGGGACAAGATCAAAGTGCCCCAACATTCAAATCATGGGTGTCCCAGTAAAAAGAACACAGAAGGAAAGGACATGAGAAAATATTTGATGAGATTATAATTTAAAATTTCCCTAAATGGGGAAGGAAATAGCCGCCCAAGTCCAGGAAGCCCAGAGAGTCCCATACAGGATAAACCAAGGAGAAACAAGCCAAGACACATATTAATCAAACTAACAAATATTAAACACAAAAAATAAATATTTAAAGGAGCAAGGGAAAAGAAACAAAAAAACATACAATGGGATTCCCATAAGGCTAAAACCTGGTCTTTCAACAGAAACTCTGCAGGCCAGAAAGAAGTAGCAGGAGATAATTAAAATGATAAGAGGGAAAAACCTACAACCAAGATTGCTCTATCCAGCAAGGATCTCACTCAGATTCAAAAGAGAAATCAAAATCTTTACAAACAAGCAAAAGCTAAGAGAACTCAGCAGCACCAAACCAACTTTCAACAAATGCTAAAGGAAGTTCTCTAGATAGAAACACAGAAAATGCCTAAAAAAACAAACCAAAATGTCCTAAGTTGGTGAAGGAATAGGACAAGGAGACCATTTTCTTTCCTACAAATTCATTGAAAGTTCATTTGAACGCTGAGCAGTTTCCATAAAACAACTTCTGAATGCTGGTAGAGGACACCAGGCACCCAGAAAAGTAGCCCATTCTCTTTGAGATGAGGTAGGACAAAATATTAAAGATTAAAAAGAGAGACAAAAGAGTTAGGGATGGAGACCCATCCCAGGGAGGGATTCATGAAGGGGAAGTTTCAAAACACCAGGAAACCCTCTCACTGGCAGGTCTGTGGGGAGTTTTGGAGTCTCAGAAGGCGACATAACCGGGAGGAAAAGGAAAACAAAAACAAAACCTCACAGATGACTTGCCTAACCACAACTCCCAGGGGAGAAGTCGCCCAGCCACTTGCATTGGCCAGTAGCGAGTGGGGGCTGAACAGGGAGGCGTGGGCTGCATGCTTAAGGTAAGGACCAGGTCTGAAAGTCCTGAGGACAATCTGAGGGAGCTAATGTGAGATAGCAAACCAAACTGTGGGATAGCCAGAGAGAGATAAAAAAGAGAGAGAGAGAACTTTCCTGCAAAAAGCTAAGGCACAACCTGGCCCTCTCAGAGAACAAAGGATTGATGTAATACCAGAGGAGAGCTAGCTGGCTGCGAAATGGCCCCTCCCCCAACACAGGCTCAGTAGTTGCAGCTCACAGGCCCTAGAACGCAAAGGATTCAGTAGTTGTTGTACATGGCTCCGTAGTTGCAGCTTGCAGTCTGTAGAGTGCAGGCTCAGTGGATGTAGTGCCCGGACTCAGTTAAACTGCATCATGTGGTATCTACCCAGAGCAAGGATCAAACAGGTGTCCCCTGCATTTGCAGGCAGATTCTTATCCACTACTGTACCAGGAACCGTATTGTATTTTTGATTTATTGTTACCATGTAGTCCATGTATGTTGACCAGTAATGATATTTACTTGTTTTAAACTGGTACTCATTTAAGTTTAAATATATTACTTTAAAAAATCTATATTTTTTATTCTGCTTCCACACATTATTTTTATTTTGGTTTTTAATATCATATTTTGCATCTTCATACTTATCTCTTAACAGCTTATTCTAGATAAAATTGCCTTTACATTTTTGTCTGTCAATACACATACTAGCTTATTTAAGTAATCTTCAAACCTTATTATACAGTTGCATTTGTTGATATGATTTTCCCTTTCCTATAAGTTACTATTTTCCATTTAGGTTAGGTTTATTATTGGTGGCTTAGATGGTAAAGAATCTATCTATCAGATCTAGTCCTTTAAATCTATTTCTCACTTCCACTGTATAGTCATAAGGGATTTGATTTAGGTCACACCTGAATGGTCTAATGGTTTTCTCCACTTTCCCCTTCAGCACGTTGCATATATCATGCTACTCCCTTCTGTTATGGAAATTTTCTGCAAGAGAATTAGCTGATAGCATTATGGGGATTCTCTTGTATATGAATCTTTTTTTTTTTTTTCCCTTGGTACTTTTAGAATTCTTTCTTCATATGTAATTTTGCCATTAAAATGTTCTATTCACTGGTGTGGGCATGTTTGGTTTCATCTTGTTTGTGACACTCTATGGCTATGGTTTTTCCAGTAGTCATGTATGGATATGAGAGTTGGACTGTGAAGAAAGCTGAGCGCCAAAGAACTGATGCTTTTGAACTGTGGTGTTGGAGAAGACTCCTGAGAGTCCCTTGGACTGCAAGGAGATCCAACCAGTCCATTCTGAAGGAGATCAGCCCTGGGATTTCTTTGGAAGGAATGTTGCTAAAGCTGAAACTCCAGTACTTTGGCCACCTCATGCAAAGAGTTTACTCATTGGAAAAGACTCTGATGCTGGGAGGGATTGGGGGCAGGAGGAGAAGGGGACGACTGAGGATGAGATGGCTGGATGGCATCACTGACTCGATGAACGTGAATCTGAGTGAACTCCAGGAGTTGGTGATTGACAGGGAGGCCTGGCATGCTGAGATTCATGGGGTTGCAAAGAGTTGGACACGACTGAGGGACTGAACTGAACTGAACTGATGATGCTTACCACACCTTGGCATCTCTTTCATACTTCAAGCTTGGGAACTTTTCAGCCAAAATTACTTCAAATATTTTTCAGTTCTCTTCTCTTCCTGTTTTTTTTTTTTTGGAATATTTATTATGCTAATGTTGGCACACTTATTCTCCTAGAGATCTCATAGACTGTTTTCATTTCTTTCATTTATCTTTCTGCTTTAATGATTGGATGATTTCCATTATCCTATTTTCTAGATTACATATGCATTCCTCTGTATCACTTAGTCTAGTACTCATTCCTTCTAGTTTTTTTTAAATTTCAGATATTGAATTATCTATTTTTAATTGAGTCATTTTCATATTTTCTACTTTCATCTTAAAATGATCAATTCTTTACTCCAATTCAGTTAACATTTTTATTGTTGTTCAGTCACTAAGTCATGTCTGACTCTTTGCAACCCCATGAACTGCAACACACCAGGTTCTTTATCCTTAACTACCTCACAGAGTTTGTTTAAATTCATGACCATTGAGTCAATGATGTTATCTAAACATTTCATCCTCTGCCACCCTCTTCACTTTTTGCCTTTAACCTTTCCCAGAACCAGGGTAATTTTCAATGAGTTGTCTCTCCCCATCAGATGGCCAAAATATTGGAGCTTCAGCTTCAGCATCAGTCCTTCCAGTGAATATTCAGGGTTGATTTCCTTTAGATTGACTGGCTTAATCTCTTTGCAGTCCAAGAGACTCTCAAGCATCTTCTCCAGCACCACAACTCAAAAGTAAAATTTCTTCAGTGATTCAACTTCCTTTTTGGTATAACTCACATCCATACGTGTCTATGGGAAAAATCATAACTTTGACTATACAACATTTGTCAATAAAGTGATATCTCAGCTTTTTAGTTCACTGTCTAAGTTTGCCATAGCTTTCCTTCCAAGAACCATGCATCTTTTAATTTCATGGGTGCAGTCACCATCCGCAGTGATTTTTGGAGCCCAAGAAAAGAAAACCTGTCACTACTTCCACTATTTTATCTTCTATTTGCCATGAAATAATGGAACCAGATATCATGATCTTAGTTTTATTCACGTTGAGTTGCAAAGCCAGCATTTTCACTCTCCTCTTTCACCCTCATCAAGAGGCTCTTTAGCTCCTCATCACTTTCTGCAATTAGAATGGTATCATCTGCATATCTGAGGTTGTTGGTAATTCTCCCAGCAATCTTGATTCCAGTTTGTGCATCATCCAGCCCAGAATTTTGCATGATATACTCTCATAGAAAGTGAATAAACAGGGTGACAATATGCAGCCTTGTCATACTCCTTTCCAATTTGGAACCAGCCAATTGTTTCATGTGCAATTCTAACTGTTGCTTCTTGACCTGCATACACTTTCCTCAGAGTACAGGTAAGGTGGTCTTGTATACTCATCTTTAAAAATTTCCCACAGTTTATTGTGATCCACACAATCAAAGGCTTTAGCATAATCAATGAAGCAGATGTTTTTCTGGAATTCTCTTACTTTTTGTATTCAATGAATGTTGGCAATTTGATCTCTGCCTTTTCTAAACCCTACTTGTACATCTGAAAGTTCTAAGTTCACATACTGTTGAAGACTAGCTTTAAGGATTTTGAGCATAAAATTACTAGCATGTAAAATGAGTGCAATATTATGGTAGTTTGAACAATCTTTTGCATTGCCCTTATTTGAGATTAGAATGAAACCTGAGCTTTTCCAGTCCTATGGCCACTGCTGAATTTTCCAAATTTGCTGACATTGAGTGCAGCACATTAACAATGTCATCTTTTAAGAATTTAAATAGCTCCTCTGTATTCTTGCCACCTTTTCTTAATTTCCTCTGGTTATGGTATGTCCTTACCATTTCCTTTGTCATGTCAATCCTTGCATGAATTGTTTTCTTGATATCTCCAATTTTCTTCAAGAGGCTTCTCACCTTTCCCATCTATTGTTTTTCTCTAGTTGCATTGTTCACTTAATAAAGCCATCATATCTCTCCTTTCCATTCTCTGGAACTCTGCATTTGGTTGGGTATATCTTCCCCTTTCTCCCTTGTCGTTGGCTTTTTTTCTTGCCTCAGCTATTTATAAAGCCTTCTCAGAACCACTTTGCCTTCTTGCATTTATTTTTCTTTGGGATAGTTTTGGTCACTGATTCCTGTACAACGTTACAAAACTTAGCCCATATTTCTTCCAAAAAATGGACAAATTTCTAAAAATGTACTGTCTTCCAAGAGTGAACCAGGAAGAAATAGAAAATGAACAGATCAATTACCAGTAATTGAAATTAAGCAGTAATTATAAAAATTCCATGAAACAAATTTTCAGAATCAGATGGCTTTGCAGAGAAATTCTAGCAATCATATAAAGAAAAGTTAACACTTATCCTTCTCAAATTGTTCAAGAAAATTGCGGAGGAAGGAAAACGTCTGAACTAACTCTACAAAACCAGAATCACCCTGATACCAAAAGTAGACAAAGACTTTTTAAAAAAGAAAATACAAGTTAATATCACTAATGAACAGAGATGCACAAACCCTTATCAAAATATTAGCAAACAATATTAGCAACAATAGGCAGCATATTAAAAACCAGAGACATTACTTTGTAGACAAAGTCCATCTAGTCAAAGCTATGGTTTTTCCAGTAGTCATGTATAAATGTGAGAGTTGGACCATAAATAAAGCTGAGCATTGAAGAATTGACACTTTTGAACTGTGGTGTTGGAGAAGACTCTTGAGAGTCCCTTGGATATCAAGGAAAGACAACCAGTCAATCATAAAGGAAATCAGTCCTGAATGTTCACTTGAAGGACTGATGCTGAAACTCCAATACTTTGGCCACCTGATGTGAAAAACTGACTTATTTGAAAAGACCCTGATGTTGGGAACGATTGAAGGGGACCACAGAGAATGAGATGGTTGAATGGCATCGCAGACTTGATGGATCTGATTTTGAGCAAGCTCTGGGAGTTGGTAATGGACAGAGAAGCCTCGCGTGCTGCAGTGCATGGGGTCACAAAAAGTCAGACAAGATTTAGCAACTGAACAACAACAAGGGGACAGTGACCGGCAGGTGGAAAGTCAATAGTGACAGACTAGGGTGTGAAAAGTGCTGCAGTAATGCAGACTAGGGGTGTGCTTCCCTCAGGAAGTACTTAGAAAACTGAGCAGTTATATGTCAAAGATTGAATCTATAACAATTGCTAACACCATAAACAGAAATAAAGTCAAAATTTATTTGGACCTACATGTGAAACCAGGAATAATAAAATTCCTAGAAAAAAAGCATAGCCAGAAAACTCTTTGACATAATTGATTAGTAATATTATATTTTCATTTGTTTCCTAAAGCAAACAAAAACAAAATAAAGAAACAGGATGTAATTAAACTTAAAAGCTTTTGCACATTAAAGAAAACCATTAATGAAATGAAAAACAACCTACCTAATTGAGACTATCTTTGCAAATGATATGACCAATAATGGGTTAATATGCAAAGTATATATAAACAGCTCAGTTCAGTTCAGTCACTCAGTCGTGTCCGACTCTCTGCAACCCCATGAATCGCAGCACACCAGGCCTCCCTGTCTGTCACTAACTCCCAGAGTTCACTCAGACTCACGTCCATCGAGTTAGTGTACCATCCAGCCATCTCATCCTCTGTTGTCCCCTTCTCCTCCTGCCCCCAAACCCTCCCAGCATCAGTCTTTTCCAATGAGTCAACTCTTCGCATGAGGTGGCCAAAGTACTGGAATTTCAGCTTTAGCATCATTCCCTCCAAAGAAATCCCAGGGCTGATCTCCTTCAGAATGGACTGGTTGGATCTCCTTGCAGTCCAAGGGACTCTCAGGAGTCTTCTCCAACACCACAGTTCAAAAGCATCAATTCTTCGGCACTCAGCTTTCTTCACAGTCCAACTCTGACATCCATACATGAAAAACCATTACAACTCAATATCAAAAAACAAAGAGGGCAGTCCTAAGATGGCTGAGGAATAAGATGGGAGACCAATTTCTCCCCTGCAAATTCATCAAAAGAACATTTGAATGCTGAGCAAATTCCATAGAACAACTTCTGAACAGTGGCAGAGAATATCAGGCACCCAGAAAGGCAATCCATTGTCTTCAAAAGGAGGTAGGACAAAATATAAAAGATAAAAAGAGAAGTTAGGGATGGGTACCTGGCCCGGGAAGAGTCTTTAAAGAGAAGTTTTGAAACACCAGGAAACCCTCTGACCAGCAGGTCTGCGGGCGGTTTTGGAGTCTCAGAAGGCAACATAACAAGGAGGGAAAAATAAATAAATAAATAAAGAAAACCTACAGATTACGTGCCTAATGGCAACTCTCAGCAGAGAAGTAGCCCAGATGCTTGCATCCACCACCAGCAAGCCGGGGCTGAACAGGGAGGAGCGGGCTGCATCACTTAGGATAAGGACCACCTGAATGCCCTGAGGGCAATCTGAGGGAGCTAATGTGAGATAGCAACCTAAACTGTGGGATAGCCAGAGAGAGAGAGGAAGAAAAAAACAAAGAAGCCTATTAATGAGTGGGCGTAAGTCCTAAATAGACTGCATATATATATATATATATATTTTTTTTTTTTTTTCAAACAAGAAAAAACTGAAAATGGCCAACTGGCACATGAAATAATACTCAAAATTATTAATCATCAAAAAAGTGAAAGTCAAAATCACAATGAGATATCACTTAAAACCTGTCATAATGACTCTCATCAAAAAGACCACAAATAACAAATGTTGGTGAGAAAATGGAACCAGTGCACAATGTTGGTGGGAATGTAAGCTGGTGCAGACACTTTGAAAACATTATGGGGTTTCCTCAAATAATTAAAATATAATACAATAATTCCATTTCTGGCTACATATCCAAAAATAAAATGGAATGTACTGTATGACATCATTTATATGCGGAATATAAAAAAATAACAAACAAATTAGTGACTGTAACAAGAAGGAAACAGACTCACATATGTAGAGAAGAAACTAGTGATTATCAGTGGGAGAGGGAAGCGGAGAGGGCCATAATAGGGGTATGTGATTAAGGGATGCAAAATACTATACGTATAATAAGGTTCAAGAATATATTGTACATCACTGGGAGTTTAGGTAATATTTGATAGTAAGTATAAAGTATATTATAATCTTTAAAAATTGTTCAGCACTAAGTTATACATATGACATATAATATCGGTAATCAACTATATCTCAGTTAAAATTATAAAGAATAATAAAAAAGCTTTTTTTTTCCTTCACATAGTATTTCTTCAAACTCTTCCATTTTTAATGTAGTTCTGAGTTCCTAGCATATATAATTTTCCTTCTCTTCAGATAACTTTTTACAGTTTTTAGAAGGGATGTGGCCTTGGAAAACAAAGAGCAAAGCCCAATAGAAAAGAGGCAAAACTGATACCTTGGGGGACCTGTGTAGCAGAGAAGGGCTTATCAGTTTATTCTTCCCAGTAAGAAGAGGACGAAGTAGGCAGAAGACAAAAAAATACAGGCAAGTGTAACAGAGGGTTGTGTGGTGGCTATATGGTGTGGTTTGATGAGTGAAACGAAGGTTCCCTGCCCCCAGATTTCTCTCTTACATACATGAAATTCTACTCTCAGTGATTCATTTGTTCCAGGAACTTACTGGTGAATTTTGCAGAGGAGAAGACTGACTTACTGGCTTGAAAGGAAGTTCTCTGAATCTTGTTGTAACTCTATGTGAGGATCTGAGGAAGAACTTGGGAAATAAATCTCAGAGACCTAAGGGGCCTTGGAGAGATACAAATTATGTTTATAAAAGAAATAAATGAGAACCCTCCCCTCACTTTTTGCTGAGAGGTGCTCTTTATATTCAGAATGCAGTGTCCAGATCAGCAGCATTGGCATCATTTGGTAACTTGTTAAAAATGCAAAATCTCAAGTCCTACTACATACCTACTGAATCAGAATTTGCATTTTAATAAGATCCTCACATTATTCAGGGCTTCCCTTGTGGCTCAGACAGTAAAGGATCTGCCTGTAATGCAGGAGACCTGGGTTTGATACCTAGATTGGGAAGATCCCCTGGAGAAGGGAATGGTTACCTACTCCAGTATTCTTGACTGGAGAAGTCCATGGACAGAAGAGCCTAGAAACAGAAGAGCCTACAGTCCATGGGGTCAAAGAGTCCTGAGAAACTAGCACTTCACTTTCATTTTATTTATGTATACATTCAAATGTGAGAAGCTAAAGTTTTTCATAGTTATAGTTCCTTTATTTCCATTGTTACATAGTATTTCATTGTCTGAATATACTATAACTTTTTTTTTAAATTGAAGTATATTTGACTTACAATATTATATTAGTTTCACACATACAACATAGTAACTTGATATTTTATAGATTATACTCCATGCAATTTTATAAAATATTGACTATATTATTTGTGCTATACATTACATCCTAGTAACTTATTTTACACCTAGTAGTTTGTACCACTTAATCATATTCACTTATTTTACCCCTCCCCTAAACCTTTTCCTTTCTAGTAACCTCTAGTGTCTTTCTGATTTGTTGTATTTGTTCATTTGTTTTGTTTTTTATAATTCACATAAAAGTGGATAAAGTATTTTTCATTCTCTAAGCATAATACCTTCTAGGTCCATCTATGTTGTTACACATGGTATATTTTCATTCCTTCAACAGCTGATACCACATCTTATCCATTCATTGGTTGAGGGACATTTACTACCACAAGCTAGAAACTTCTAAAGTAACAAAGGAGCCTGCAGTGGTCACAATTTGGTTCCTTCCAGCCTCAGTATCTTCTTGGAATGTTCTCACTTATGCCCTGATGTTATTCCCACTGTCACTCCTAGAACATAGCCAAAACCTAGACACAGACAGACCCTGGGGCTCTCTGTTGACATTCATTAATAAGAAAGTTAAATAAAGGTAAACAAAAAACTAATCAATGAACTAATTACAAACAATGTACATAATAACAGGTTTTCAAAATTCATCTTTGTATAAATATAACATTAGTAATTTTTTTCATGTGTGAAACAGCCAACACAATAGCCTGTTGAAAGAATATGAAATACAGATTTCTGATTCTACAAATGTAATATATACGTAAACAGTTACCCTTTTCTCAAGGTAACTAATTCCCTTCTTGCCCCAGATGGGCTGGCTTTGCTTTTCAATTACTTCATTAGGGTTTTACTCCCCTTCAGGTTCCTCCCAGCAACATGAGGTAGGAAGTATCTTATCCCTTGCTACATGGCAGTTGGTGATGGACAGGGAAGCGTATCATGCTGCAGTCCATGGGGTCACAAAGAGTCGGACACGACTGAATGACTGAACTGAACTGAACATGGCAGTGGCTTTCCATGAGTAAGAACAGACACAAAAGACTTTCACTTTTCATTTTTAAGCCCTAGTTCCCAAACTCTGTGTGCCTAAGAATCACTGAGGGTACTTGTTAAAGATATATATTTCTTGGTTCCAACTACCAGGGTTTCTGTGTTAGGTGGCTATGACTCAGGTGTGCTATATCATACTTTGAGAATATTGTCTTAGGGGAAAGATGCTAGCCAAATGAGAGAAAGATTTTTAATTAACAATGTTAATTTTTCTGGACTTCAATGTTTCTATCAGTATTTACTATTTAAAGTTGGCTGGATCATATGTTTCCCATGGTCTTTTCTATTTTCATTAGCCCATAGATATGTATATGCAAAGTAGTCAGTGTGTATACTATGACAAAGGCAGTACCAGTGCTGTGAAAACTAAGAAAAATGACTGAATCTAAATATGAAAGAGGACCCAACAAACCAGGAATGTGGTCAGGTGAGCAGATTGCAGAGGGGTTGAAGGAACTGATGTTGTACACCTTCAACAGAGGAAACTCGGGGGGTGGTGTCTTTGGCTTCAGGAGCTGTAATATAGAGAAGAAAGAGCAGATAGGGCCTCTGTGGCTCTACCCATGTATGCATAGAAGGGAAAGTGTGAGAATATTAAGTATTTAGTGAATACTTGACATGCTTACCTTAAAGCTATAGGGTGACATATTTCAGCTTCACACAAACACATTTCTGACGATGAAATGTACTGTCATAAGGTTAATGAACTCTCCATTACTGAAAGATGCAAGCTAATTTTTGCTTTATGGGAGTGCCACACATGCTTGCATGCTAAGTTGCTTCAGTTGTGTCTGACTCATTGTGACCCTATGGATGTAGCCCACCAGGCTCATCTGTCCGTGGGGTTCTCCAGGCAGGAATATTGGAGTGGGTTACCATGCCCTTCTCCAGGGAATCTTCCCGACCAAGGGATCAAACCCGCATCTCCTGCAGCTCCTGCGTTGTAGGTGGATTCTTTACTACTGAGCCACCAGGAAAGCCCCATGGGAGTGTCATAGGAAAGATTTAAACATTAGATAGTGACAAATGCTGGCAATGGTGGTGGGGAGAGAAGAGGGTCAGATGAGATGGTTTTTAAAGTCCTTTGTCAAAATACTAAGAACCAGTGAAGTTAGCCTCTGACATTCCTGCTTCACTTTTCTGTACCTGCCTAGCCTACTAGGGGCATACAGTAAGGCTACAGAGATTTTAGCAACCCTATTCCTTCTCCAGAGCTATTTTGCCCCAGGTTTTGGACCCCTCTGATCACTGACTCGATGGACGTGAGTCTGAGTGAACTCTGGGAGTTGGTGATGGACAAGGAGGCCTGGCGTGCTGCGATTCATGGAGTTGCAAATAGTCGGACATGACTGAGTGACTGAACTGAATTGAACTGACATCAGAAAAATCTAAAAAATCCTAAACAGTCACCAGCATCCTCTCTGAGGATGCCCAATTCTATGTTTTCTGGCATGTAGAAAGGATGCAGTTTTATGTCATCATCTGTGTGTGTGTGTGCATGAAAGACACAGAAAGTGAATAATAATAACATTACAATAGTATAGATGTTAAAACTGTAAAACTGGCTTGAATTTTAAGCAAAAAAAGCTGAAGCATTCAGAAACTCTCATCTGGGGACTGTCTGACTCGTTAATTCTGTGTGGACTGCTGAAAGAGGAAAGTGTGAGGACAGGTAGGCTTGAAGAGTACTGAAAGGCATCCTGGGATGAGAGTTGCCCTGCTACTAAGGACCTCAGGTAAATTGGCTTCTTTCTCTGGTTCTTAGCACCACCATCTGTAATGTGAAGTTGTTGGCTCAATGGTACATGGCACGATAATTTGGGCCAGCACCTGCTCCCTCGTGGTCATATAAGATGGTAACATCTCCATTAGTCATACCTCCAATTCTCAAAATACTCACATGGCAGGACTACACGGGCCCTATAAGATAGTTAGCAAAGCAGCAGAGGGTAGTAATTAAGAGATTAAGAAACGGCAAGCTTTCAGGTGGTCCTGGATAGCAGTCTTGACTCTTCTACCTAACAGATATGTGTCTTTGGACAAGTCACTTAATTTCTGTTTTCTATCTGTAAAACGAGAGCCCAATAGCACCTCTATTACAGGATTTTAGGGATGGTCAAGGAAAATAGTGATTGACAGTACTCAGAAATTTGTGCCACAAAGTAAAGGCTGAATAAATGGTAGCTATTATTGTTACCATTATCTCATCCCTATGCCCTGGGCTTCAACATTGCACTGTGGACAGGAGTTGTGTTGCTTAAGCAGGAACAAGTTTGAAAATTATGATTGTCACTGCAAGAAGCTCCCTCTTCCTTTGCCCTCCTTGAAGTGTGAGACACTTGGGAGTGGTGCCTTCTGTTTCTGTGGACTCTGAGTTCGGGCTTATTCTTTCTGTTGAGCAAGGCACAACCACACAGCTGGGTCTCCTGCTACTTATGCTTACAGTGTTGCTGTGCCCTTGCTGGTTTAAAGAATATGAACTGAGGGCAGTGGGCTGTTCACCTCTGGCTGGGAATTTGGCCAAGGAACACAGGAAATCCAACTAGGGTGGGGCCAGGCTTTCTAGCTGGTAAGCAGGAACAATAGGGAAAAAAGAGAAGAAAGATGAACTGACAGAGAGCTCCATGAAGACTCATGTCCACACCTGCACTATTTGGTCCACATTCCAATGTTATCCCAGAGTCTTCTGAACTAATACACCAGTTTCCTGTATGTATTTGAAAATGGTGCTTCTTGGCAGGTCAGTGAACTGCAATTATGGAGAACATGCATGCAAGCATGCATTCACTACATACTGAGTGACAATGTAGGGGAATCATTAGGAACAGGACTCTGCAGCTAGACTGTCTGGGTTTGAACTTTTACTCCAAAGCCTACCAGTTGTATTATTTTACTTCTCTGTGCCTCAGTTTCTATATCAGTAAAATACAAATAATACCACCTACCTTGTAGTCTTTTTCTGAGCATTAAGTGAGTTAAGTGAGTTAATAGTGAAAGGCACCTACAGCAATGCCTGACACACAGTAACAACTCCACAAGTGTTTACCATCACCACTAAGTCAATAAGCAGTTCAATCAATAATTTAAGGAGGGAAGTTCAAAAGGAAAGAAATATATCTATGCTTAGGACTGATTCACATTGTTGAAAGGCAGAAACCAACACAACATTGTAAAGCAATTATTCTCCAATTAAAAACAAATTTAGAAAACTTTAAAAAAAATTAAAAAAGGATTTATCTTCAATCAATGCTTACTCTGTGCCATACTTGGTAGAGAACATAAAAGTGATGTATAGGATGTGGCACTTGCTCTCGAAGTCCTTATATCTAGTAGTGTTATGCAAAGAGCTTTGAATGATGAGGCAGAAGGCCTGAGTTTGAAACCTTGCTCTACTACTTACAAATCTAGAGTAGTAGGTTGAGATGGAGGTAATCTGGCTTAACACTGTCCTCCTCCTGCCATGTAATATGTAAAGTCCCCTACTGCCTGCTAGAAAAAGACAATCAAATTCTGATTGAAACCTTCAGAACAAGGACTCACTCCCTATCCAGGTTAACCATGACACATTGCTTGACTACTCTATGCCTCAGTTTCTCATCAGTTAGAATGATGGC
Source organism: Capra ibex (assembly GCA_006410555.1). Classification (NCBI taxonomy): domain Eukaryota; kingdom Metazoa; phylum Chordata; class Mammalia; order Artiodactyla; family Bovidae; genus Capra; species Capra ibex. The sequence continues at coordinate 19,834,875 of SJYO01038709.1, forward strand.
AAATAATATGTACATTCGAAGCTTGTTGTGAACATCAAAAGAAAGAATGTTTGTGAATCTGTTAATTACCCTAAGACTTTAATATTCTTTTCATTAGGGTCAAGGAACATCATTGCAGAGTAGATATAAGATTGGCAGTCTTTCAAAAGGGGCATCAGTCCTTCCGATTAATATTCAGGGTTGATTTCCTTTAAGACTGATTGATTTGATCTCCTTCTTGTTCAATGGACTCTCAAGAGTCTTCTCTAGAACCACAGAAAGAGACAACTCATTGGAAAAACACCCTGATGCTGGGGAGGATTGATGGCAAGAGGAAAAGGGAGTGACAGAGGATGAGATGGTTGAATGACACCACTGACTCAATGGATGTTAGTTTGAGCAAACTCTGGGAGATAGCGAAGGGCAGGGAAGCCTGGTGTGCTGCAGTCCATGGGCTCATAAAGAGTCGACATAACTTAGTGACTGAACAACAACAGCTAAAGGGGCAAGAGAAGTTTCTTCTCCCATCTTGTGATCCATGTGTGCAGGGGATGAGTGGCTATGTATTAATGACCAGAGCTGAGATGAGAAGCAGAAGGTTGAACTTACATTATTCTTGGGAGTGGAGCTAAAGGGGATTTTCATAGATTGGTGGGCTGGGGTTCAGGGTGGGGAGAAGAGAAGCTGTGCTGTCAGCTTTTAGCACCCACAGAGATGCACCTGTGCTGACTGCTAGACTGTGACGAAGAGAGTTATGGCAGCTGGAACTTGTCTACAGGGAACTGACTGTAAGCTCATGTACCAGGTCTGGCACACTCCCAAAGGTTTGCAACTTTTTGACTGACACATGGATACCTGCCTTTGCCCAGAGGCATGCTGCCACATCAAGTTACCAAATGTTTGTGGCAACCAGAGTGTAGACTCAGGTTATTAGTTACTAGAGTGTAGACTCAGGTTATCAGTTACTAAGGACTGTCTGATTGTGTTCTCAACATCTCTGTCAACAGGATAAAGGAAAGAAAGGAGGAAAGCAGTTCTGAAGGACACATCTTTAGAGCTCGTCCCAAAGCTCCTGTATTTGAGAAATAAGATACAGATCCCCTCCCTATCACATTCTGAGCCTACCTAACAAATACAGATTTCTATCACTACTTTTAGGGTGCTGACAGGCTGACCCCTGATGCCACTAGATATACCCAGTGCATCAGAAATAAGAGGGATTGGCACAAACAGTATTAATTGAGCCTTGGAATACTTGGTCATGTTGCTGATGCATCTTAAGTCTGGGAGCATGAAGCAGTGAGTAGCAGGAGAATAGCGTTAGACACTTAATGCCATGAATCAGCTAGCATGTACCCAGTTCTTTACTGGGTAGATTACTAAGAAAAAAGTCTCACTCCTAGCCTCCAGGAGACTCCTTCCATGGGACTATGCCCCAAGAGGGACAGTTCAGCATAGCAGGCAAGGTTCTGAGCTGCAGACAATAGAAATCAACTCTGATTTAGTCATTCAAGGAATGGCAAAAAGGAAAGTCATATATGAGCAACAGATTGAGGCCAGCCCTGGGAACATAACCTGAGTCTGACAGGCTCCAAAGCCCATCCTTTATCTATGTTCATGGAGTATCAATAGTAAAAATAGTTCATAATTGTGTAAATTTTGCAAGTTTATATATTGTTCTATTAAAATCATTATATATTATTATGATTACTCAATCTGCACAAATAAAGCTTGAAGTACACAGGGAAGGTATTATTTTGAACATTGTCCAGATGAGGTAAATGAGGTTCAGCAGGATTGGATGCTAGAGCCAAGATTTCAAATCAGGGTTTTGACTCCAAATCTGATATTCTTTTCCTTATATGTGTCATATATCCCTCTGACTATATAAGTAAAGGAGTTGACCCACTTGGTGCTGATCCCAAGAATCATAATTAGGGGAAAGCAAGTATAGGAAGACAGATGACACAAAAAAGAAGGTCCTAGCTAAAAGGTTCATCATAGAGAACTGCTTCAAGAATGAGTGAGCTCTGCAACACCAGGGATTAAAGACTGAAGATTGCTTATTGGGAACGGAATGGAGTATCTGTCTGAGTCTCTTAGCACTTACTGTAATTGCCCTTTACTAATCAACATTGGCCTTAAAATACCTACTCAGTGCTTCAAGCATCTCAGAAACAAGTCCATTTATCTTTGTTTCCCTGACTTCAGTCCACCTAATTAACTTCTCTACAAATTAGTGGGTGGTTTTCTATGCCTTTTTTTCTGAGCTGAACCATCAGTTTCTTCTCAGCCTCTCTGCTAGGAACAACTAGCTTATCTGATACCTTTTTGTTTTCCTTTTTCCTGATTATTGCCTTTGTAACTTTACCTGTGGAATGGTTCTCATATAAGGTATTGTTGTCATCTCCTCCTCTTGCTTCTTCTTTGCTCCCTTTAACATACTCAGAATTACTCCCAGCTCTAATTATCTTTACCTACTCCCCAAGCCATCCTGGAGCTCCACAACATGGTCTCAAGGTTTCCCAAACAGTAATTTCCTCTTCAGCACATTCACATCTTTTTCCCACCCCTCCACTCTGACTTTTAGACTCCCCTAGTATCCTCACATTAGTCACCTGAGGTGATCAGGTCAAGAATTCTTCCCAAATTTGGCATGAAGTCAAGTGGGCCTTAGAAAATATCACAACGAACAAAGCTAGTGGAGGTGATGGAATTCCAGTTAAGCTATTTCAAATCCTGAAAGATGATGCTGTGAAAGTGCTTCTCAGTATACCAGCAAATTTGGAAAACTCAGCAGTGGCCACAAGACTGGAAAATGTCAGTTTTCATTCCAATCCCAAAGAAAAGCAATGCCAAAGAATGCTCAAACTACTGCACAATTGCACACATCTCATACGCTAGTAAAGTAATGCTCAGAATTCTCCAACCCAGGCTTCAGCAATACGTGAACAGTGAACTTCCAGATGTTCATGCTGGTTTTAGAAGAGGCAGAGGAACCAGAGATCAAATTTTCAACATCTGCTGGATCATTGAAAAAGCAAGAGTTCCAGAAAAACACCTGTTTCTGCTTTATTGACTATGCCAAAGCCTTTGACTGTGTGGATCACAATAAACTGTGGAAAATTCTGAAAGAGATGGGAATACCAGACCACCTGATCTGCCTCTTGAGAAACTTATATGCAGGCCAGGAAGCAACAGTTAGAACTGGACATGGAACAACAGATTGGTTCCAAATAGGAAAAGGAGTACGTCAAGGCTGCATATTGTCACCCTGCTTATTTAACTTCTATGCAGAGTACATCATGAGAAACGCTGGGCTGGAAGAAGCACAAGCTGGAATCAAGATTGCCGGGAGAAATATCAATAACCTCAGATATGCAGATGACATCACCCTTATGGCAGAAAGTGAAGAGGAACTAAAAAGCCTCTTGATGAAAGTGAAAGAGGAGAGTGAAAAAGTTGGCCTAAAGCTCAACATTCAGAAAATGAAGATCATGGCATCTGGTCCCATCACTTCATGGCAAATAGATGAGGAGACAGTGGAAACAGTGTCAGACTTTATTTTTGGGGGCTCCAAAATCACTGCAGATGGTGACTGCAGCCATGAAATTAAAAGATGTTTACTCCTTGGAAGGAAAGTTATGATCAACCTAGATAGCATATTCAACAGCAGAGACATTACTTTGCCAACAAAGGTCCGTCTAGTCAAGGCTGTGGTTTTTCCAGTAGTCATGTATGGATGTGAGAGTTGGACTGTGAAGAAAGCTGAGCACTGAAGAACTGATGCTTTTGCACTGTGGTGTTGGAGAAGACTCTTGAGAGTCCCTTGGACTGCAAGGAGATCCAACCACTCCATTCTAAAGGAGATCCATCCCGGGTGTTCTTTGGAAGGAATGATGGTAAAGTTGAAACTCCAGTACTTTGACCACCTCATGCAAAGAGTTGACTCATTGGAAAAGACTCTGATGCTGGGAGGGATTGGGGGCAGGAAGAAAAGGGGACGACAGGATGAGATGGCTGGATGGCATCACCAATTCAATGGACGTGAGTTTGAGTGAACTCCAGGAGTTGGTGATGGACAGGGAGGCCTGGTGTGCTGCAATTCATGGGGTCGCAGAGTCAGACACGACTGAGCTACTAAACTGACCTGAACTGAAGCAATGTTTAGCTTTTTTAAAAGATGAGAAGATTCAATCTTCTTAAGTAATCAATGACTTGATTAAGACAACATGAAGCATAAGAAATAATTTTGATAAAACTCACATCTTTATTTTCTAAGCGGATTACTTGAAGAAAAGGAAAAAAAAACTTTCACAAGCTCTTATCAGGAGCAGATCAATAGTGTAATAATTTGTTGTTGTTGCTCAGTTGTGTTTGACTCTTTGTAACCCCATGGACTGCGGCATGTCAGGCCTCTTTGTCCTTCACTATGTCCAGGAGTTTGCCCAAACTCATGTCCATTGAATCAATGATGCCATACACCCATCTCATTCTCTATCACTCCCTTCTCCTGTCCTCAATCTTTCCCAGCATTAGGATATTTTCCAATGAGTCGGCTCTTTGCATCAGGTGGCCAAAATATTGGAGCTTCAGCTTCAGCATCAGTTCTTCCAATGAATATTCAGGGTTGATTTCCTTTATGATTAACTGGTTTGATCTTGTTATCCAAGGGACTCTCAAGAGCCTTCTCTAGCACCACATTTTGAAAGTATCAATTCTTTGCCACTCAGCCTTCTTTATAGTTCAACTCTCACATCTGTATAGGACTACTGGAAAAACCATTGCTAAGTCACTTCAGTCATGTCCGACTCTGTGCAACCCCATAGATGGCAGCCCGCCAGGCTCCCCCGTCCCTGGGATTCTCCAGGCAAGAACACTGGAGTGGGTTGCCATTTCCTTCTCCAGTGCATGAAAACGAAAGGTGAAAGTGAAGTCGCTCAGTCATATCTGGCTTAGCGACCCCATGGACTGCAGCCTACCAGGCTCCTCCATCCATGGGATTTTCCAGGCAAGAGTACTGGAGTGGGGTGCCATCGCCTTCTCTGGGAAATAGTTTTGACTAATACCTTGTCCTTACAGAGAGAAAAACCAAATCCCAATTTTACACAGTGTGTTTTTGACATTAAAGTCATTTAAAAACAAATTTATTTTAATTTATTTTAATCTTAACCAGTATGATCACACATAAAACTCAGGTTTCAAAGATTCCTTTCCATCACCTTTATGCAACTTATTATTTCCATTTCCATTCAACTTTTGTTCTGTCTTTTACATTTTCCTATACTAAAACAATTAGCTTCACTTTAGGACAAAATTACTTTCTTTCCCCTTATTATTTCTAGTAGCCTTAAACAATTGTGAATGGTCTGTTACTGGCAAATTTATGAATACATTTTATGATTCCTAAAAGTGTTTTTTCCTTGTTGCACATTTTTTCAATATGGAATATCTACTAAGAGACCCAAATATCTTTGGTTCTTTTGTAAAGGAAAACAGAAGTGGATGAACATATTCTTAGTAATGTTTCAATATTTTATTTGGAAATGATCTATATATTTGATGACTACCTATAGTTTAATATAACTTGGCAAAACTCTAAAGCTTCAGGTTACCAAAAAGACTTTGGAAGCTATTTTAAATGTTCGCTTAGAAACATTAAACTCATTTATATCCATTTAATTTATTTGTTTTCAACCACTATGTTAAGATTGCTTATGGGAATTTCATCATATCAAGTTGTTTTCTTCCTAAGAAATTTTGTGACAGAGATAACGTGAATTTATCTGACCAATCAACTCAGGTAGAGTGAAAGTTTTCAGAGCTAACTCCAAAGACACACCTGTTTCAATTAAACCACCAACTTTAAGCTGGCTTTTATTTACTAAAAATTTACCCTAGATTATGGGCTTCCCAGGTGGCTCAGTAGGTAAAGAATCCGCCTGCAATGCAGAAGCTGCAGAAGATGCGGGTTCGATCCTTGAGTCAGGAAGATCTGGAGGAAGGCATGGCAACCCACTCCAGTATTCTTGCCTGGAGAATCCCTTGGACAGAGGAGCCTGGTGGGCTACCGTCCATGTGGTCACAAAGAGTTGGACATGACTGAAGTGACTACACATGCATGCACCCTAGATCATGTGAACTTGAAAATCATTTGGTTTAGTTCTTTTTTTATATTTCTTTAATTTATATGAGCACTTGTTTGTTTTATGCCAATTAAATAGAGCTCTTTTGCAAATTCATTTTAACAATGCCATATAGAGCTAGAAGAGAAAAAAAAATGTCACACATATATACACATGTGTTTAGACACACATGAGCATATAGACAGATGCAAATAGAGATCTTATAGTTTTATTTTAAATTTTAGTTATGTATCAGGTGCAATAACACAAAAGTCAAAAGAATAGATGGATCCAATTTGTGTTTCTGGCAGATGATCTAACTTCAGGTTATTTGCTGTAGGTATGAGTCCTCTTAAAGCTGTTTTAGAGCAAATTTGTCTTTCAGAAACTCCTTCATAATAATCAAAGAATGCATTCCATTTTTTCTTGAGAGGTTTGAAATACTCTCATTCAAAAGTGACCCCTAAGGTATACTTATTTAAAACAAAGTTTCTTCCCATTGAACAGGATGGATCTTTAACAAAGACAGAAACAGAAAGCAGGGTGAGGGGAAAAGGAAACCTCAGAAGCCATTTTGTCTTATTTCAATTGTTTGTTCACATCAATTAATTTAGAAATTGTATTTTGCAAAGAAGTGATTGTGAAGTTGTGAATACAATTGGAAGACTCCAGGTACCAATTAAAATAAGTGTGAAATTCAATTCACCTTATCTTAGAACTATGACTTTATAATTTAGTTCTGAGAAAAATAAGCTTGAAGATTGAAAGTTCATCCTAATGGCCACTGCAGTTCTAGATTAGTTTTGTTTATGTTGGCCCATTTATTTAAAAATGTGTATATATAAGGCTAATAGTTCTTAAATGTCCCTGAAGGAAGGCTGCCCTTAGAGCATTTAGATGACTGGGACCTATTTCTCAGCATTTTTACAAGAACAAAGGAAAATTGCTAGCTAGACCAATTCCATTCCAAGAGGAACTGCAGCAAAGTGTTAGCACACTTCCAAAAAGAAAATAATTGATTACTTCTCTATGATAAAGCATTGAATTTATTTGGAAATAGCCAGAGAAATTGGAACTAGGGAAATACAACCTATGGTAGACCATAAGTAAATTCAAAAAAACAAAGCTTGTTTCTATAGAAAAAATAGACAATTGGGAGGGCTTGTTCTAAATGAAGGTGTATTGGAGGAAAGTAAGAGTTCAGGCTTCTCATTAGCTGAGCTGTGGTATTTTTCATTGTCTGGGCTTATTGCTGGGCAAGAAGAAAATCTTCGTTCCTGTTGTAGTATATAGTATGTAGAAAACTGTATTAGTATAGTAAACTTTTCCCTATTGGACATAAAAGGTACATCTTTTCCTGTTTGGGGGTATTCAGTTATGAGTAATAGGGCACGAGCTCCCTCTACAGGGTTTCTCAACTTCAGTTTAAGTTAGTTCAGTTCAGTCCAGTCACTCATGCTTGTCCAACTCTTTGTAATCCCATGGACTTTAGTGTGCCTCGCTTTCCTGTCCACCACTAACTCCTGGAGCTTGTCAAACTCATGTCCATTGAGACGGTGATGCCATCCAATGATCTTAGCCTCTGTTGTCACCTTCTCCTCCTGCCTTCAATCTTTCCCAGCACCAGGGTGTTTTCCAGTGAGCCAGTTCTTTGCATCAGGTGGCCAAAGTATTGGAGTTTCAGCTTCAGCATCAGTCTTTCCAGTGAATATTCAGGACTGATTTCCTTTAGGATTGATTGGCTTGATCTTCTTGCAATCCAATGGACTCTCAAGAGTCTACTCCAACACCACAGTTCAAAAGCATCAATTCTTCAACACTCAGCTTTTATTATGGCCCAACTCTCACATCCATACATGACTATGGGGAAAACCACAGCTTTGACTAGACAGACTTTGTCAGCAAAGTGATGCCTCTGCTTTTTAGTATGTTGTCTAGGTTGGTCATAGCTTTTCTTCCAAGGAGCATGCATCTTTTAAATTCATGGCTGAAATTACCATCTGAGGTGATTTTGGAGCACCTCCCCCCAAAAAAAGTCTCTCACTGTTTCCATCATTGCTGTCTATTTACCATGAAGTGACCGGACAAGATGTCATGACCTTAGTTTTCTGAATGTTGAGGTTTAAGCCAACTTGTTCACTCTCTGCTTTCATTTTCATCAAGAGACTCTAGTTCTTCTTCGCTTTCTGCCATAAGCGTGGTGTCATCTGCGTATCTGAGGTTATTGATATTTCTCCAGGCAATCATGATTCCAGCTTGTACTTCATCCGGCCTCTCATTTTGCATGATGTATTCTGCATATAAGTTAAATAAGCAGGATGATAATATACAGCCGACGTACTCCTTTCCCAATTTGTAACCAGTCTATTGTTTCATGTCCAGTTTTAACTGTTGCTTCTTGACCTTCATACAGATTTCTCAGGAGGCAGGTAATGTGGTCTGGTATTACCATCTCTTTAAGAATTTTCCACTGTTTGCTGTGATCCACATAGTCAAAGCTTTGGAGTAGTCAATAAAGCAGAAGTAGATGTTTTACTGGAACCCTCTTGCTTTGTCTCTGATCCAACGGATGTTGCCAATTTGATCTCTGGTTCCTCTGCTTTTTCTAAAACCAGCTTTTACGTTTGGAAGTTCATGGTTCATGTACTGTTGAAGCCTGGCTTGGAGAATTTTGAACATTACTTTGTTAGCATGTTAGCTTTACTTTGTTAGAGTGTAATTGTGGGGTAGTTTGAACATTCTTTGGCATTGCCTTTCTTTAAGATTGAAATGAACACTGACGTTTTCTAGCCCTGTGGCCACTGCTGAGTACTCCAAATTTGCTGGCATATTGAGGGCATCATGCTCACAGCATCATCTTTTAGGACTTGAAATAGCTCAACTGTAATTCCATCACCTCCACTGGCTTTGTTCATAGCGACGCTTCCTAAAGCGCACTTGACTTCGCATTTCAGGATGTTTGGCTGTAGATGACTGATCACACCACAGTGGTTATCTGGGTCATGAAGATATTTTTTGTAGAGTTCTGTGTATTCTTGCCACCTCTTCTTAGTATCTTCAGCTTCTGTTAGGTCCATACCATTTCTGTCCTTTATTGTAACCATCTTTGCATGAAATGTTCCCTTGGTGTCTCTAATTTTCTTGAAGAGATCTTTAGTCTTTCCCATTCTATTGTTTTTCTCTATTTCTTTGCATTGATTGCTGAAGAAGGCTTTCTTATCTCTCCTTGCTATTCTTTGGAACTCTGTATTCAGATGGGTATATCTTTCATTTTCTCCTTTCCCTTTGGCTTCTCTTCTTTTCACAGCTATTTGTAAGGCCTCTTCATACAAGCATTTTGACTTTTTGCATTTCTTTTTCATGGGGATGGTCTTGATCATTGCCTCCTGTACAGTGTCACACACCTCCAGCCATAGCTCTTCAAACACTCTATCAAATCGAATCCCTTTAATCTATCTGTCACTTCCACTGTATAATCATAATGGATTTGATTTAGGTCATACCCAAATGTCTAGTGGTTTTTCCATACTTTATTAAATTTATGTCTGAATTTGGCAATAAGCATTTCATGATGTGAGCCACAGTCAGCTCCTGGTCTTGTTTTTTTTTCTTTTGTTTTTTTACTGTGTAGAGCTTCTCCATCTTTGGCTGCAAAGAATGCAATCAATCTGATTTTGGTATTGACCAACTGCTGACATCCATGTGTAGTCTTCTCTTGTGTTGTTGGAAGAGGGTGTTTGCTATGACTAATGCATTATCTTGGCAGAACTCAGTTAGACTTTGTCATGCTTCATTCTGTACTCCAAGGCCAAACTTGCCTGTTACTCTAGGTATCTTTTGATTTCCTACTTTTACATTCCAGTCACCTATGTTGAAAAGGACATATTTTTTGGCTCTTAGTTTTAGAAGGTCTTGCAGGTCTTCATAGAACTGTTCAGCTTCGTCAGCATTACTATTTGGAGCATTGACTTGGATTACTGTGATATTGAATTATTTGTCTTGGAAACAAACAGAGACGATTCTGTCTTTTTTGAAGTTGCACCCAACTACTGCATTTTGGACTCTTTTTTTTGACTATGAGGGTTAATCTATTTCTTCTAAACGATTCTTACCCACAGTAGTAGATATAATGGTCATGTGAATTCACCTATTCCAGTCCATTTTAGTTCACCAATTCCTAAAATGTCAATGTTTACTTTTGCCGTCTCCTGTTAGACCACTTCTACTTTACCTTGATTCATGGATGTAACATTCCAGGTTTCTGTGCAATATTGTTCTTTACAGCATCGGGCTTTACTTCCATCACTAGTCACATCCACAACTGGGAGTTTTTTTGCTTTGGCTCTGTCTCTTGATTCTTTCTGGAGTTATTTCTCCACTCTTCTCTAGTAGCATATTGGGCATCTACCAACCTGGGGAGTTCATGTTTCAGTGTCCTATTTTTTTTTTTTGCTTTTTCATACTGTTCATTGGGTTCTCAAAGCAAGAATACTGAAGTGGTTTGCCATTGCACTCTCCACTGCACCATGTTTTGTCAGAACTCTTCATGACCCATCCATCTTGAGTGGCCCTACAGGGCATGGCTCATAGTTTCATTGAGTTAAACAAGGCTTAGTCCATGTGATCAGTTTTATTAGATTTCTGTGATTGTGGTTTTCATTCTGTTTGCCTTCTGATGGATAAGGATAAGAGGCTTATGGAAGCTTCCTGATGGGAGAGACTGACTGTGGGGGAAACTGGGTTTTGTTTTGATGGGTGGGGCCATGCTCAGTAAATCCAATTTTCTCTTGATGCATTAGGCTGTGTTCCCTCTCTGTTGTTTGACCATAGACCCAAGTGTGGTGGAGATAATGAAGATAATGGTAATTCAATTTTAGTTAAGACTTCCTTTATTAATTTTCATAATATCTATTGTTTGCTATTAAAAATAGAAGAAAAGTGAAAGTCAAAGGAGAAAGGGAAAGATATAAACAACTAAATACAGAGTTCCAGAGAATAGAAAGGAAAAACAAAAAAGACTTCTTAAGTGAACAATGCAAATAAATAGAGGAAAAAAAATAGAAGGGGAAAGACTAGAGATCTCTTAAAGAATATCAGAGATAACAAGGGAACGTTTCTTGCAAAGATGGGCACAATAAAGTACAGAGGTATGGACATAACAAGCAAAATAGATTAAAAGAGGTGGCGAGAATATACAGAACTCTGCAAAAAAGTGTTAATGACTGGGATAACCACAATGGTGTGATCACTCACCTAAAGCTAGGCATCCTGGAGGGTGAAGTCAAGTGCACCTTAGAAAACATTATTATGAATAAAGCTACCAGAGGTGATAGAATTCCATTTGAGCTATTTGAAGCCCTAAAAGATGATGCTTTTAAAATGTTGCATAACATATGCCACCAAAATATGAAAACTCAGCAGTGACACAGGACTGGAAAAGATCAGTTTTCATTCCAACCCCAAAGAAGGGCAATGCCAAAGAATGTTCAAACGACCACACAATTGCTCTCTTTTCACCTGCTAGCAAGTTAGTGCTCAAAATCCTTCAAGCTATGCTTCAGCAGTACATGAACTAATAACTTCCAGATGTAAAAGCTGTATTTAGAAAAGGTAGAGGAACCAGAGATCAAATTGTTAACATCCTTTGGATCATCCTTTGGATCATTGAAAAGAAAATTCCAGAAAAAAACAACAATTTTTTCTTCATTCCCTACACTAAAGCCTTTGATGGTATGGATCACAACAAGCTGTGGAAAATTCTTAAAAAGCTAGCTATACCAGACTACTTTACATATCTCCTGAGGAACCTATACACAGATCAAGCAGCAGCAGTTAGAACCGGACATGGAACAATGGACTGGTTCAAAATTGGGAAAGGAGTATGTCAAGGCTGTATACTGTCACCCTGCTTATTCAACTTCTATGCAGATACATTATTCATAATGTCAGGCTGGATGCATCACAAGCTGGAATGAAGATTGCTGGGAAGAATATCAATAACCTTAGGTATAGAGATGATTTTATTGATATTTCTCCTGGTAATCTCAAAGAAGACTGAGCACCAAAGAATTGATGCTTTCAAAATGTGGTGTTGGAGAAGACCCTTGAGAGTCCCTTGGCTTACAAGGAGATCATACCAGTCATAAATGAAATCAATCCTGAATATTCATTGGAAGGAATGATGCTGAAGCTCTAAAACTTTGGCCACCTGATGCAAAAAGCTGACTCGTTGGAAAAGATTTTGATACTAGAAAAGATTGACAGCTGGAGGAGAAGGGGATGACAGTGGAGGAAATGGCATCATCGACTCAATGGACAAGAGTTTGAGCAATCTCCTGGAGACAGTAAAGGACAGGGAAGCCTGACTTGCTATAGTCCATGGAGTTGCAAAGAGTTGGACACAACTCAGTGACTGAAAAATAGCAGCAACAAGTGCTTGCTCTGTGTTAAGCACTGTGGTAGACAGTTCTCCACTTACTAACTTATAGAATTATCACACACACACACAAATTATTATTATCTCAATTTTCCACATGGTTAAACTGAGGTTCAGAGAGATAGAATGATGCATTTGGGGTCAGATAGCTCACAAGATGTAGAGTTGGGAATTCCCCCTAATATTAGTTTGAAATGTTTGAAATTGCTGTTTTTGTTCAACAGTGGTCTAATATTAGTAATGTCATATGGTTTAACCTAATGGAATGTAAACTCTTTGAGGCCAGGGATTTTTTCTCCTTTCTTTACTGTTATAGCTCCATAGCCTTGACTAGTACTTGACCTATTAGTGAGTTAGTACATATTTAATTAATTAATTAATGAAAAGCTATGTTTGGTTTTATAGTCCACACCGTTTCCACTATGGTGATGTTTTCCAAGATAAAGTTAAAATTTTGCCATGTCTACATACTTGTGTACCTTTAAAAAGTTTCCAACAGGTGCTGTTCATTTCCCAGTGGAGCACAGGCCACCCAATGGAACCTGCTGCCCTTAATACCCTCTTACTGACAGTGAAGGACGGCAGTTAATAAATGTAGCAAAACAAAAAAGTATGAGTTGTTAAAAGGTCTAAAATGTAAACGACCCTAGGGCAAACAACAAGTTAAGAAGCATCTATTGAAAATATGAGATTCAGTAAGAAAGATGAGAGTCTGTGGCCTGTGAACCAAGACCACTCCATCTCTTCTCCCTCTCAGGCCAGAGAGGTAAGACTTCACTAAATACTCCTGAATCTCAGAAAAGAAGTGTTCCTCTCCCTCCAGCTCTCAGTTGGGAGCCCTTCTTTTTAAGAGGAACATTTCTCATCCTGCCTCTAGCTACCTGTAAAAGAGGTCAAGTCCCAAGGCAAGAATGGTTGGAAGGTGGGGCTTCCTCTTGCCACTCAGTCTCCATTCCTTGGGTATAACATGCTGAGAAGGCTTGGAAACTATATACCATGGCCAAACTCTTGAGACTTCACACTAGGAGAGGCAAATTGACAGACCACAGACTACTACCATGCCCCAATAAAGTGCTTATCTGCTAGAACAGAGGTTTCTCGCAGACAGAGGCTTACCATAGGCCCTACCCTCAGCTCCAGGGCCCTGTTCCAGAGATAGTGCCAGGGATAGAAAACAATCACAATAAACTCCTAAGAAATAAAACAGAATTCAAATCCTAAATCTAAATTTCCATCTTAAGCTGTAAAAAAGGAGCAAACTGAACCTGAAGCTGCCAATAGGAAGGGAATGTAAAGATTAGAGTGAAAATTAATGAAAAATAAAATAGAAAAAACAATAAAATAGTAAAGTTAATGAAACAAAAAACTGATTAAAAAAAAATCAACAAAGTTCACAAGTCTTTAGGTAGAGTGACCAAAATAAAGAAAGAAGACTGAAAATATTAGAATCAGAAATGAAAGAAGGGAGATCATTACCTGCTTTACAGAAATTAAAAAGGATTATAAAGAACTACTATGAACAATTGTGAGGTAATAAAGTAGATGAAATGTACACATCTCTAAAGAGACAGAAAGTAATAGAACTGTATTAAGAAATAATCTTACTAAAATTATCAAAAATGAAGAGAATGAATTAGGAATACAAAAAATACCCAAAAAAGAAAATCCAAGTGGCTTCAACATTGAATTCTATCAAACACTCAAAGAAGAATTAAGAACAATTGCTTATAAAATCTTCCCCAAAATACGAGAAGGAATGACTTTCCATCTCAATTGATGATGCCAGCGTTATCTGATACCAAAGCCTGACAAACAAATCACAAGGAAAGAAAATTATGATCAATGATTCTTGTGAATAAAGATGTAAAATTCCTCAACACAGTTCTAGCAAACCAAACCCAACACCATATAAAAAGAATTATGCACCAGGACCTAATAGAATTTATCTCAGGAATGCAAAATTGGTTTAACATTTGGAAATCAACTAGTTTAATATATCAATATAATAAATTTAAATTTAAGTGATTTTTCAGTGCAGAAAAATGATTTGACAAAATCGAACACCTTTTCATGATAAGCTTTCCTAACCTGATAGACTGCATCTATGAAATAACTCATAGGTAACATCATGCATAATGACATCATGCATAAGACTAGATGATTTCCCCTAGATCAGGAACAAGAGAAAGATCTGTTCTTACCACTTCTATTCAACACTGGACAAGTTCTAACCAGGACAATTAAGCAAGAGAATTAGTCACCGAGACTGGAAAGAGAGAAAGAAAACTCTCCCTGTTCAGAGATGACATGATTTTGTATATAGAAAGTCAAGAGAAAGCCACAAAAACCTAAAACAAAAGCTAATAGAAATGTTGAGTAAGGTTACAGGATATAAGACTAATATACAGAAGCTGTAGTCTGTAACACTTGCAATGAGAAAACATAAGGATGAAATTAAGGAAACTCATTTGCAATAACATAAAAGAAGATATTCAGGATTCACATCATTACATTTAACAAAAGAAGTAAAAAATTAATGTAAAAAACTACAAAACATTGTTGAAAGAAATTAAAGAAGGTCCAAATAATTGGAAAAACCTCCTGTGATAATAGACAGGAAGTCTTAATTTCATTAAGATGACAATGCCCCACAAACTGATCTCTAGACTCAATCACTGTCAGAACACTAGCTGACTTTTTTAGTAAGAACTAGATAGGCTGATTCTAAAATTCATATGGATTGCAAGGAACTCAGAAAGGCCAATTTTTTATTGGATAACACACAATTTCTGATTTCTAAACTTACTGAAGGGAGGGGCGGTCCTAAGATGGTGGAGGAATAGGACAGGGAGAACACTTTTTCCCTCACAAATTCATCAAAAGAACATTTCAATGCTGAGTAAATTCCACAAAACAACTTCTGAATGCTGGCAGAGGACATCAGGCACCCAGAAAAGCAGATCATTGTCTTCAAAAACAGTGAACCTCTCTGGGTGTCCCTCAGTGTGGAGAAACTTCATCTTTAACCTAGATGTTTTATCATCAGTGCTGTATAGATAGAGAAGTCTTGAGGATACTGTAAAAATAAAACTGAAAACCAGAAGCAGGAGGCTTAAGTCCAAATCCTGAGAACATCAGAGAACTCCTGAATCCAAGGAACATTAATCGATAGGAGCTCATCAAATGCCTCCATACCTACACTGAAACCAAGCACCATCCAAGGGCCAACAAGTTCCACAGCAAGACATACCACACAAATTCTCCAGCAACACAGGAACACACCCCTGAGCTTCAATATACAGGCAGCTCAAAGTTACTCCAAAACCACTGACATCTCATAACTCATTACTGGTCACTTCATTGCACTTCAGAGAGAAGAAATCCAGCTCCATCCACCAGAACTCCGACACAAGCTTCCCTAACCAAGAAACCTTGACAAGCCACTGATACAACCCCACCCACAGTGAGGAAACTCCATAATAAGGAGAACTCCACAAATTCCCAGAATACAGAAAGCATTATAACCAAGATGAAGAGACAGAGGAATACCCAGCAGGTAAAGGAACAGGGAAAAATGCCCACCAAACCAAACAAAAGAGGAAGAGATAGGGAATCTACCTGAGAAAGAATTCCAAATATTGATAGTGAAAATGATCCAAAATCTTGAAATCAAAATGGAATCACAGATAAATAGCCTAGAGACAAGGATTGAGAAGATGCAAGAAAGGTTTAACAAGGACCTAGAAGAAATAAAAAAGAGTCAATATATAATGAATAATGCAATAAATGAGATCAGAAACACTCTGGAGGCAACAAATAGTAGAATAATGGAGACAGAAGATAGGATTAGTGAAATAGAAGATAGAATGGCAGAAATAAATGAATCAGAGTGGAAAAAAGAAAAAACAAATTAAAAGAAATGAGGACAATCTCAGAGACCTCCAGGACAATATGAAACGCTCCAACATTCGAATTATAGGAGTCCCAGAAGAAGAAGACAAAAAGAAAGACCATGAGAAAATACTTGAGGAGATAATAGTTGAAAACTTCCCTAAAATGGGGAAGGAAATAATCACCCAAGTCCAAGAAACCCAGAGAGTTCCAAACAGGATAAACCCAAGGCAAAACACCCCATGACACATATTAATCAAATTAACAAAAATCAAACACAAAGAACAAATATTAAAAGCAGCAAGGGAAAAATAACAAATAACACACAAGAGGATTACCATAAGGATAACAGCTGATCTTTCAATAGAAACTCTTCAGGCCAGGAGGGAATGGCAAGACATACTTAAAGTGATGAAAGAAAATAACCTATAGCCCAGATTTCTGTACCCAGCAAGGATCTCACTCAAATATGAAGAAGAAATCAAAAGCTTTACAGACAAGCAAAAGCTGAGAGAATTCAGCACCAACAAACCAGCTCTCCAACAAATGCTAAAGGATATTATCTAGACAGGAAACACAAAAAGGGCGTATAAACCCAAACCCAAAACAATAAAGTAAATGGCAACGGGATCATACTTATCAATAATTACCTTAAACATAAATGAGTTGAATGCCCCAACCAAAAGACAAAGACTGGCTGAATGGATACAAAAACAAGATCCCGATACATGCTGCCTACAAGAGACCCACCTCAAAACAAGGGACACATGCAGACTGAAAGTGAAGGGCAGGAAAAGATATTCCACGGAAACAGAGACCAAAAGAAAGCAGGAGTAGCAATACTCTTATCCAATAAAATAGACTTTAAAACAAAGGCTGTGAAAAGAGACAAAGAAGGACACTACATAATGATGAAAGGATCAATCCAAGAAGAAGACATAACAATTATAAATAGATATGCACCCAACATAGGAGCACCGCAATATGTAAGACAAATGCTAACAAGTATGAAAGGGGAAATTAACAATAACACAATAATAGTGGGAGATTTTAATACCCCACTCACACCTATGGACAGATCAACTAAACAGAAAATTAACAAAGAAACACAAACTTTAAATGATACAATAGACCAGTTAGACCTAATTGATATCTATAGGACATTTCACCCCAAAACAATGAATTTCACCTTTTTCTCAAGTGCTCATGGAATCTTCTCCAGGATACATCACATCCTGGGCCATAAATCTAAACTTGATAAATTCAAGAAAATCTAAATCATTCCAAGCATCTTTTCTGACCACAATGCAGTAAGATTAGATCTCAATTACAGGAGAAAACCTATTAAAAATTCCAACATATGGAGGCTGAACAACACACTTCTGAATAACCAACAAATCACAGAAGAAATCAAAAAAGAAATCAAAATATGCATAGAAATGAATGAAAATGAAAACACAACAATCCAAAACCTGTGGGACACTATAAAAGCAGTGCTAAGAGGAAAGTTCATAGCAATACAGGCATACCTCAAGAAACAAGAAAAAAGTCAAATAAATAACCTAACTCTACACCTAAAGCAACTAGAAAAGGAAGAAATGAAGAATCCCAGGGTTAGTAGAAGGAAAGAAATCTTAAAAATTAGGGCAGAAATAAATGCAAAAGAAACAAAACAGACCATAGCAAAAATCAACAAAGCCAAAAGCTGGTTCTTTGAAAGGATAAATGAAATTGACAAACCATTAGCCAGACTCATCAAGAAACAAAGAGACAAAAATCAAATCAATAGAGTTAGAAATGAAAATGGAGAGATCATAACAGACAACATAGAAATACAAAGGAGCATAAGAGACTACTATCAGCAATTATATGCCAATAAAATGGACAACGTGGAAGAAATGGACAAATTCTTAGAAAAGTACAATTTTCCAAAACTGAACCAGGAAGAAATAGAAAATCTTAACAGACCCATCACAAGCATGGAAATTGAAACTGTAATCAGAACTCTTCCAGCAAACAAAAGCCCAGGTCCCGACGGCTTCACAGCTGAATTCTACCAAAAATTTAGAGACGAGCTAACATGTATCCTACTGAAATTCTTCCAGAAAATTGCAGAGGAAGGTAAACATCCAAACTCATTCTATGAGGCCACAATCACCCTAATACCAAAACCTGACAAAGATGCCACACAAAAAAAGAAAACTACAGGCCAATATCACTGAGGAACATAGATGCAAAAATCCTCAACAAAATTCTAGCAATCAGAATCCAACAACACATTAAAAAGATCATACACCATGACCAAGTGGGCTTTATCCCAGGGATGCAAGGATTCTTCAATATCCGCAAATCAATCAATGTAATTCACCACATTAACAAATTGAAAAATAAAAACCATATGATTATCTCAATAGATGCAGAGAAGGCCTTTGACAAAATTCAACATCCATTTATGATAAAAACTCTCCAGAAAGCAGGAATAGAAAGAACATACCTCAACATAATAAAAGCATATATGACAAACCCACAGCAAACATTATCCTCAATGGTGAAAAATTGAAAGCATTTCCCCTAAAGTCAGGAACAAGACAAGGGTGCCCACTTTCTCCGCTACTATTCAACATAGTTCTGGAAGTTTTGGCCACAGCAATCAGAGCAGAAAAAGAAATCAAAGGAATCCAAATTGGAAAAGAAGAAGTAAAACTCTCACTGTTTGCAGATGACATGATCCTCTACATGGAAAACCCTAAAGACTCCACCAGAAAATTACTAGAGCTAATCAATGAATATAGTAAAGTTGCAGGATATAAAATCAACACACAGAAATCCCTTGCATTGTTATACACTAATAATGAGAAAGTAGAAAAAGAAATTAAGGAAAAAATTCCATTCACCATTGCAACGGAAAGAATAAAATACTTAGGAATACATCTACCTAAAGACGAAAGACCTATATATATATATAAAACTATAAAACACTGGTGAAAGAAGTCAAAGAGGACACTAATAGATACAGAAATATGCCATGTTCATGGATCAGCAGAATCAATATAGTGCAAATGAGCATACTACCCAAAGCAATCTACAGATTCATTGCAGTCCCTATCAAGCTACCGACGGTATTTTTCACAGAGCTAGAACATATAATTTCACAATTTGTACAGAAATACAAAAAACCTTGAATAGCCAAAACCATCTTGAGAAAGAAGAATGGAACTGGAGGAATCAACCTGCCTGATTTTAGGCTCTACCATAAAGCCATAGTCATCAAGACAGTATGGTACTGGGACAAAGACAGAAATATAGATCCATGGAACAAAACACAAAGCCCAGAGACAAATCGACAAACGTATGGACACCTTATCTTTGACAAAGGGGGAAAGAATATAGAATGGAGTAAAGACAATCTCTTTAGCAAGTGGTACTGGGAAAACTGGTCAACCACTTCTAAAAGAATGAAACTAGATCACTTTCTAACACCATACACAAAAATAAACTCAAAATGGATTAAAGATCTAAACATAAGACCAGAAACTAAAAAATTCCTAAAGGAGAACATAGGCAAAACACTCTCAGACATAAACCACAGCAGGATCCTCTATGATCCACCTCCCAGAATTCTGGAAATAAAAGCAAAAATAAACAAATGGGATCTAATTAGAATTAAAAGCTTCTGCACAACAAAGGAAACTATAAGCAAGGTGAAAAGACAGCCTTCTGAATGGGGGAAAAGAATAGCAAATGAAGCAACTGACAAACAACTAATCTCAAAAATATACAAGCAACATATGCAGCTCAATTCCAGAAAAATAAATGACCCAATCAAAAAGTGGGCCAAGGAACTAAATAGACATTTCTCCAAAGAAGACATACGGATGGCTAACAAACACATGAAAAGATGCTCAGCATCACTCATTATAAGAGAAATGCAAATCAAAACCACAATGAGGTACCATTTCACACCAGTCAAAATGGCTGTGATTCAAAAGTCTACAAGCAATAAATGCTGGAGAGGGTGTGGAGAAAAGGGCACCCTCTTACACTGTTGATGGGAATGCAAACTAGTACAGCTACTATGGAGAACAGTGTGGAGATTCCTTAAAAAACTGGAAATAGAACTGCCTTATGACCCAGTAATCCCACTGCTGAGCATACACACCGAGGAAACCAGAATTGAAAGAGACACAGCCACCCCAATATTCATCGCAGCACTGTTTATAATAGACAGGACATGGAAGCAACCTAGATGTCCATCAGCAAATGAATGGATAAGAAAGCTGTGGTACATATACACAATGGAGTATTACTCAGCCATTAAAAAGAATACAGTTGAATCAGTTCTAATGAGGTGGATGAAACTGAAGCCAATTATATGGAGTGAAGTAAGACAGAAAGAAAAACACCAATATAGTATCAGTTCAGTTCAGTCGCTCAGTCGTGTCCGACTCTTTGTGACCCCATGAATTGCAGCATGCCAGGCCTCCCTGTCCATCACCAACTCCCAGAGTTCACTCAGACTCACGTCCATTGAGTCCATGATGCCATCCAGCCATCTCATCCTCTGTCGTCCCCTTCTCCTCCTGCCCCCAATCCTTCCCAGCATCAGAGTCTTCCAATGAGTCAACTCTTCGCATGAGGTGGCCAAAGTACTGGAGTTTCAGTTTTAGCATCATTCCTTCCAAAGGAATCCAGGGCTGATCTCCTTCAGAATGGACTGGTTGGAACTCCTTGCAGTCCAAGGGACTCTCAAGAGTCTCCTCCAGCACCACAGTTCAAAAGCATCAATTCTTTGGCGCTCAGCCTTCTTTACAGTCCAACTCTCACATCCATACATGACCACTGGAAAAACCATAGCCTTGACTAGATGGACCTTAGTCAGCAAAGTAATGTCTCTCCTTTTCAATATGCTATCTAGGTTGGTCATAACTTTTCTTCCAAGGAGTAAGCGTCTTTTAATTTCATGGCTGAAGTCACTTTCTGCAGTGAATTTGGAGCCCCCCAAAATAAAGTCTGACACTGTTTCCACTGTTTCCCCATCTATTTCCCATGAAGTGATGGGACCGGATGCCATGATCTTCGTTTTCTGAATGTTGAGCTTTAAGCCAACTTTTTCACTCTCCTCTTTCACTTTCATCAAGAGGCTTTTTAGCTCCTTTTTACTTTGTGCCATAAGGGTGGTGTCATCTTTGTATCTGAGGTTATTGATACTTCTGTCGGCAATCTTGATTCCAGATTGTGTTTCTTCCAGTCCAGTGTTTCTCATGATGTACTCTGCATATAATTTAAATAAGCAGGGTGACAATATACAGCCTTGACATACTCCTTTTCCTATTTGGACCCAGTCTGTTGTTCCATGTCCAGTTCTAACTGTTGCTTCCTGACCTGCATACAGATTTCTCAAGAGGCAGGTCAGGTGGTCTGGTATTCCCATCTCTTTCAGAATTTTCCACAGTTTATTGTGATCCACACAGTCAAGGGCTTTGGCATAGTCAATAAAGCAGAGGTAGATGTTTTTCTGGAACTCTCTTGCTTTTTTGATGATCCAGCAGATGTTGAAAGTTTGATCTGTGGTTCCTCTGCCCTTTCTAGAACCAGCTTGAACATCAGGGAGTTCATGGTTCACGTATTGCTGAAGCCTGGCTTGGAGAACTTTGAGCATTACTTTACTAGCATGTGAGATGAGTGCAACTGTGTGGTAGTTTGAGCATTCTTTGGCATTGCCTTCCTTTGGGATTGGAATGAAAACTGACCTTTTCCATTCCTGTGGCCACTGCTGAGTTTTCCAAATTTGCTGGCATATTGAGTGCAGCACTTTCACAGCATCATCTTTCAGGATTTGAAATAGTTCAACTGGAATTCCATCACCCCCACTAACTTTTTCGTAGTGATGCTTTTTAAGGCCCACTTGACTTCACATTCCATGATGTCTGGCTCTAGATTAGTGATCACATCATCATGATTATCTGGGTTGTGAATATTTTTTTTGTACAGTTCTTCCATGTATTCTTGCCACCTCTTCTTAATATCTTCTGTTTCTGTTACTAACACATATATATGTAATTTAGAAAGATGGTAATGATAACCCTGTATGCTAGACAGCAAAAGAGACACAGATGTATAGAACGGACTTTTGGACTCTGAGGGAGAGGGAGAGGTTGGGATGATTTGGGAGAATGGCATTGAAACATGTATACTATCATGTAAGAAAGGAATCGCCAGTCTATGTTCGATACAGGATACAGGATGCTTGGGGCTGGTGCATGGGGATAATCCAGAGAGACGATATGGGGTGGGAGGTGGGAGGGGGGTTCAAGATTGGGAACTCATGTACACCCGTGGTGGATTCATGTCAATTTATGGGAAAACCAATACAGTATTGTAAAGTAAAATAAAGAAAAAATAAAAGTTAAAAAACAACAACAACACTGAAAAGCAAGCCTAATCCTCTTGAGAAACCTGTATGCAGGTCAGGAAGCAAAAGTTAGAACGGGACATGGAACAATAGACTGGTTCCAAATAGGAAAAGGAGTAAGTCAAGGCTGTATATTGTCACCGTGCTTATTCAACTTATATGCAGAATACATCATGAGAAACGCTGGGCTGGAAGAAACACAAGCTGGAATCAAGATTACAGGGAGAAATATCAATAACCTCAGATATGCAGATCACACCACCCTTATGGCAGAAAGTGAAGAAGAACTAAAGAGCCTCTTGATGAAAGTGAAAGAGGAGAGTGAAAGTTGACTTAAAGCTCAACGTTCAGAAAACTAAGATCATGGCATCCAGTCCCATCACTTTATGCCAGATAAATGGGGAAACAGTGGAAACAGTGTCAGACTTTATATTTGGGGGCTCGAAAATCACTGCAGATGGTGATTTTAGCCATGAAATTAAAAGACTCTTGCTCCTTGCAAGGAAAGTTATGACCAACCTAGACAGCATATTAAAAAGCAGAGACATTACTTTGCCAACAAAGGTCCATCTGGTCAAGGCTATGGTTTTTCCAGTGGTCATGTATGGATGTGAAAGTTGGACTATAAAGAAAGCTGAGCACTGAAGAATTGATGCTTTTGAACTGTGGTGTTGGAGGAGACTCTTGAGAGTCCCTTGGACTGTGAGGAGACCCAACCAGTCCATTCTAAAGGAGATCAGTCCTGGGTGTTCATTGGAAGGACTGATGTTGAAGCTGAAACTCCGATACTTCGGCCACCTGATGCGAAGAGCTGACTCATTTGAAAAGACCCTGATGCTGGGAAAGATTGTGGGCAGGAGACCGGGACAACAGAGGATAAGATGTTTGGATGGCATCATCGACTCAATGGACATGGGTTTGGGTGGACTCTGGGAGTTGGTGGTGGATAGGGAGGCCTGGCGTGCTGCATTTCATGGGGTTGCAGAGTCAGACACAACTGAGCGACCGAACTGAACTGAATTGAATAGTAATAAAGATGGTGTGACACTGGGACATGGTTAAAGGTAAACAGAACAGAATTGAGAGTCCAGAAATAAAATCACACATCTACATTCAACTTATTTTCAACAAGTGTATCAAACCATCCAATGAGGCAATAATAATCATTTCAACAAATGGTTCTTGGACTGACAATTACCAAAAAAGAAAAAAGATATTGAAACTTTGCTTCACATCATTTACAAAAATAAACTAAAAATCAATTGAAGACCTAAATTTAAGAGGTGAAACTATAGAATTCTTAGAATGTTATATAAAAGACTGAAAAAAAAACCTTAATTGCATGAAGTAATTTACCTGATAAAAAATTCAAAAGTAATGGTAATAAAGATGCTCACAGAAAAGGGGAGAGGAATGGAATAACATAGCGGTGATTTTAACAAACAGATGAAAAGTATTAGAAGGTACCAAATAAAAGTCTCAAAGCTGAAATATACGATAACTGAACTGAAAAACGCAATAGTGATCGACTAGATGAGACAGAAGAAAGGATCAGTCAATTGGAAAATAAGGCAGTGAAATTCAATCAATCAGAGCAACAAAAAGAAATGAATGAAAAAAAGTAGAGTTATCTAACGGGACTTATGGATAAACATCAGATTATCATTCACACCATAGGACTCTCAGAAATAGAATAGAGAGTGAAGGGTTCATAAAAAATTATTTAAAGAAATAATAGCTGAAAATTTCCCTAAACTGAGTAAGGAAACAGATATCCAGATTCAGGAATCCCAGAGAGTTCCAAATAAGAGGAACCCAAAGAGGGAGATACCAATGCACATTGTAAATAAATTGTTCAAAAATTTTAAAAGGGACAGAATATTAAAAGCAGCAAGAGAAAAACAACTTGCTTCATACAAGGGGATCCCCATAAGAGTAGAAACATATTTTACAATAGAAGCTTTGCAGGACAGATGGGATTAGAACACTATATTCAGAGTCCTGAATTTCCACCCAAAATAACTCTACCCAGAAAAGTTATCATTCAGAAGTGAAGGGGAGATGATAGAGTTTTCCAGACAAACAAAAGCTAAAGGAGTTCATCACCACTAGGCTTTGTAAGAAATGTAAAAAGACTTTATTAAGCTGAAAAGCAAGAGCACTAATGAAAGAATCAATCTCACAGGAAAGGCAAACATATAGTAAAGGTAGTGGCTTAATCATTTATAAAGCAAGCATAAAAGTTAAAACACAAAAGCAGTGAAAATAACTGTGATTGCAACAATCATTAATAAATACAGAAAATAAAAATAAAATGTGACATCAAAGACATAAAACATGGGAAGAGTAATGTTGAGCTTTAC
Source organism: Capra ibex (assembly GCA_006410555.1). Taxonomy (NCBI): domain Eukaryota; kingdom Metazoa; phylum Chordata; class Mammalia; order Artiodactyla; family Bovidae; genus Capra; species Capra ibex. The sequence continues at coordinate 19,860,081 of SJYO01038709.1, forward strand.
AATGAGATCAAATTCATATTGTTATCAATTAGCATACCCTGCTATAGATATAAGTTTTTGTACATAATCCTCATGGTAACCACACAGCCAAAACCTATAGTAAATACGTGAAAGATGAAGAGAAAGAAATATGTCATCAAAGCAAATGCAGAAGTTTTTTTTTGTTTGTTTGTTTTTGTTGCTCAATCACTCAGTTGTATCTGACTCTTTATGACCCCATGGATTGCAGCAGGCCAGGCTTCCCTGTCCTTCACCATCTCTGGGAATTTGCTCAAACTCAGGTCCATTGAGTTGGTGTTGCCATCCAACCATCTCATCCTCTGTCATCCCCTTCTCCTCCTGCCTTCAATCTTTCCCAACATCAGGAGTCTTTTCTAATGAGTCAGCTCTTCACATCCAGTGGCCAAAGTATTGGAGCTTCAGCTTCAGTATCAGTCCTTCCAATGAATATTCAGGGTTGATTTCCTTTATAATTGACTGGTTTGATCTTTTTGCTGTCCAAGGGACTCTCAAAAGTCTTCTCCAACACCACAGTTCAAAAGCATCAGTTTTTCAGCGCTCAGCCTTCTTTATGGTCCAACTCTCACATCCAAACTTGACTACTGGAAAAACCATAGCTTTGACTATGCAGACCTTTGTCAGTAAAGTAATGTCTCTGCTTTTTAGTATGCTGTTTCGGTTTGTCATAGCTTTTCTTCCAAGGAGAAAGCATCTTTTAATTTCACGGCTGCAGTCACCATCTGCAGTGATTTTTGGAGTCCAAGAAAATAAAGTCTATCACTTTTTCCATTGTTTCCCCATCTATTTACCATGAAGTGATGGGACTGGATGCCATGATCTTAGTTTTTGAAAACAAAGAGTGCAAGAGTAGAAAGAAATAGGAAGTATAAAAATGGCCAGAAAGAAATGAATAAATTGGCAATAAGCCCATGCCTATCAACAATCACTTTAAGTGTAAATTAACTGATTTTTAAAATCAAAACACATAGAGTAGTTGAATGGATTAAATAAAAAAGACCCATCAATCTATATGCAGTCTACAAGAGAAACCTTGGATGTAAGGACACAACACACACAGACTGAAAATAAAGTGATGGAAAATTATATTGCATGCAAATGGAAACCAAAATAAAGCTGGAGTAACACTACTTGTGTCATAAAATAGACTTTAAAACGAAGACTATAAAAAGAAACAAAGAAGTACATTATGTGATGATAAAGGTGTCAATCCAACAAGGAGATAGAACATTTGTAAATATTTATGCACTTAACATAGAAGCAACAAAATATATAAAAAATATTGACATAACAAAAGAGAAATAGCACTACAACATTTCCAATTGCATGGAATACCTTTTTAACCATCCCCTCACTTTCAGTCTGTATGTGTCCCTAGGTCTGCAGTGGGTATTCATTCAGTCAGTCTGTGTCTTTTTGTTGCATTTGTCTTTTGGAGCACTTAATCCATTTGCATTTAAGGTAATTATTGATATGTATGATCCTATTACCATTTATTTTACTGTTTTGGTTTCATTTTTGTAGGTGCTTTCATTCTCTTGTCTTTCCCATCTAGAAAAGTTCCTTTAGCAGTTTTTGTAAAGCTGTTTTGGCAGTGCTGAATTCTCTTAACTTTCACTCATCTATAAAGCTTTTGACTTTTCCTTTGAATCGTAATGAAATCCTTACTGGGTAGAATATTCTTGTTTTTTTTTTTTTTTTTTTTCTTTCATCACTTTAAGTATATCCTGACACTCCTTTCTGGCCTGCAGAGTTTTTGCTGAAAGATAAGCTGTCAGCATTATGGGGATCCCCTTATATGTTATTTTTTGCTTTTCTCTTGCTGCTTCCCTTGAAAAACCTGTATGCAGGTCAGGAAGCAACAGTTAGAACTGGATATGGAACAACAGAATGGTTCCAAATAGGAAAAGGACTACGTCAAGGCTGTATATTGTCATCCTGCTTATTTAACTTCTATGCAGAGTACATCATGAGAAATGCTGGACTGAAAGAAGCACAAGCTGGAATCAAGATTGCCAGGAGAAATATCAATAACCTCAGATATGCTGAAGATATCACTCTTATGGTAGAAAATGAAGAAGAACTAAAGAGCATCTTGATGAAAGTGAAAGAGGAGAGTGAAAAAGTTGGCTTAAAGCTCAACATTCAGGAAACTAAGATCATGGCATCCGGTCCCATCACTTCATGGCTGATAAATGGGGAAACTGTGGAAACAGTGTCAGACTTTATTTTTTTGGGTTCCAAAATCACTGCAGATGGTGATTGCAGCCATAAAATTAAAAGACGCTTGCTTCTTGGAAGGAAAGTTATGACCAACCTAGACAGCATATTTCTCTTATTCTCCTGGCACCCTTATAATTCAAATATTGGTTCACTTAATGTTGTCTTCAAGGTCTCTGAGACTGTCCTCACTTCTTTGCATTCTTTTGTCTTAATTCTGCTCTGCTTCAATTATTCCACCATTCTATCTTCCAGCTCACTTATCCCTTCTTCTGCCTCAGTTATTCTGCTACTGAGTCCCTCTAGTGTACTTTTATCTCAGTTATTGCATTGTTCATTGCAGATTGTCTATTCTCTATTTTTTCTAGGTCTATGTTAAACATTTCTTGTATCTTCTCCATTCGTGCCTCCATTCTCCATTTATCTGTGCCTCCATTTTATTTCCAGGATTTTGTATCATCTTTACTATAATTACTCTGAATTCTTTTTCAGGTAAATTGCCTATTTCCTCTTCATTTGTTCTTGTGGGACCTTGCCATGTTCCTTTATCTACTGCATGTTTCTCTGTCTTTTCATTTTGTTTAATTTACTGCATTTAGGGGTCTCCTTTCTGCTGGATGCAAATTCATAGTCCCTCTTACTTGTGGAGTCTATCCTTTGTTGGTGGGGTTAGACTGGTGCCATGTGGTGGTTTCCTGGTTGGGTAAACTTGTGCCTGTGTTCTGGTGGATGAAGCTAGATCTTTTCTCTCTATAGGGCAGTGCTGCATCCAGTTGTGTATTTTGGGGTGTCCATGGACTTGGTATGGATTTGGGCAGTTTTTCTGCTAATGGGCAGTGTTATGTTCTTGCTTTGCTGAAGGTTGGCCATGAGGCATTCAGCACTGAAGTTTGCTGGCCTTTGGGTGGGGCCTGATCTTTGTGTTGAGATGGAGGTGTTTTGGAAGAGCTCTCACCAATTAATGTTCTTTTGGGTTGGGAGTTCTCTGGTGATTCAAAATCCTGGATTCAGGTCTCCTGCCTCAGAGCTTCAGGCCCAACCCCTTAAGGTAGCAGAAAAAAATCCACAAGCCACACAGCACAGAAGACAAATCTGAAAACAAATGGTGAAAGCAATACTCAGCAAACAAGAACACTCAAACTCACACACTTACAAATGGAAAAGAAGAGAGAAAAAAATAAAAAGGAATCACAAGAGAAGAGAGCAATCAATAATAAGTGATAGCATACAGTGTCTTTCTCTGTCTTATTTCATTTAGCATAATACCTACCAAATCCATCCATGTTGCTGCAAATGGCAAAATTAATTCATTTTTGTGGCTAAGTAGTATTCCATTTATCTATCTATCTATATCTATACCACATTTTCTTCATTCATTTATATCTCGATGGACACTTAGCCTGCAATTTACATCTTGGCAATTATAAATAATGCTGCTATGAATATTATAGTGATGTATATTTTTGAATTAGCGTTTTTTTTTTTCATACCCAAGAGTGCAATTGCTGGGTCATATGGTTTTTCTAGTTATAGTTTTATGAGGAAACTCATTACTGTTTTCCACAATTGCTGCAATAGATTATATTTCCCATTAACAGTGTACAGTGTACAAGGTTTTCCTTTTCTCCACATCTTCATGAACATTTGTTACTTTGTGTTATTTTTGATGATAGCTTTTCTAACAGGTGTGTGGCGATATCACATTCTAGTTTTGATTTGCATTTCCTTGATGATTTCTCAGGTATCTAAGTGGTAATGAATCACCAGTCAGTGCAGGAGATGAAAGAAATACAGGTTTGATCCCTGGGTCAGGAAGGTCCCCTCAAGGAGAAAATGGAAAAGCAATTCAGTATTCTTGCCTGGAAATTTCCATGGATGGAGGAGCCTGGCAGGCTGCAATCCATGGGGCCATGAAGAGTTGGAAACGACTGAATGACTGAACATGTGGACACTGATGATTACCGATGTTGAGCATCTTTTCATTTGCCTCTTGGCCATCTGCATGTCCTTTTTGGAAAAATGTCTATTCAGGTCTTTAGCCCATTTTTCTGATTGGGCTATTTTTTATGTTGAATTTATGGGCTGTTTATATATGTTGGATATTAACCTCTTTTCAGTCATACCATTTGCAAATATTTTTTCTGTGGACTGTCATTTTGTTTGTTGATGGCTTCCTTTGATGTGCAAATTAGGTTTTTATTTCCTTTACTTTAGGAGACAGAGCAAAAAAAAAATATATATATATATATATTGCTATGACTCATGTCAGAGTCTGTTTCTTCTAGTAGTTTCATGGTTTCCAGTCTTACATTTAGATCTTCAATCTATTGTGGGTTTATTTTGTATACGAAGTTAGAAAATGTTCTAATTTCATTTTTTTAACATGTAGCTGTCTTGTTTTCCCATAACCATGTATTGATGTGACTATATTTTCTCCATATATATTCTTGCCTCTTTTGTTGTAGGTTAATTTACTGTAAGTATGTTGGTTTATTTCTGGGCACTCTATTCTGTTGCACTGATCTCTATGTCTGTTTTGTGCCAGTACCATACTGTTTTGATTGCTGTACCTTTGTAATATAGTCTGACACCAGGGCATGTGGTTTTTCCAGGTCTGTTAATCTTTATTTCTCAAGATTGCTTTAAATTATTTTTTCTAATTCTGAGAAAAATGCTCTTGGTATTTTGATAGGAATTGCACTGAATCTATAGACTTCCTTTGGGAATATTATTATTTTAAAAATATTATTTTTTTTTTGAATCCAAGACCATGGTCTATCTTTCCATCCATTTGCATCATCTTGGTGACTTATGGCTTTAGTTCTAAGTGAGCTATTTCAAATCCTAAAAGATGATACTGTTAAAGTGCTATGCTCAGTATGCCAGCAAATTTGGAAAACACAACAGTGACCACAGGACTGGAAAAGGTCTGTTTTCATTCCAATCCCAAAGAAAGGAAATGCCAAAGAATGTTCAAACTACTACACAATTGCACTTATTTCACGTACTAGCAAGGTAATGCTCAAAATCTTTCAAGCTAGGCTTCAACAATGTGTGAATTGAGAACTTCAAGATGTACAAGCTGGATTTTTAGAAAAGGCAAAAGTAGAGATCAAACTGCCAACATCTATTGGGTCATAGAAAAAAGCAAGACGATTCCGGGAAAACATCTACTTCTGCTTCATTGTCTACACTAACAACTTCGACTGTGTGGATCACAATGAACTATGGAAAATTATTTAAAAGATGGAATACCAGACCATCTTACCTGCCTCCTGAAAAACCTGTGTGCAGTCCAAGAAGCAGCAGTTAGAACCAGACATGGAACAATGGACTGGTTCAAAATTGGGAAAGGAGTACATCAAGGTTGCATATACTGTCACCCTGCTTATTTAAATTTTATGCAGAGTACATAATGCAAAATGCCAGGCTGGATAAATGGCAAACTGGAATCATGATTGTTGGGAGAAATGTCAATAACCTCAGATATGCAGATGACACCATCCTTTTGGCAGAAAGTGAAGAGGAACTAAAGAGCTTTCAGGTGAAGGTGAAAGAAGAGTGAAAAAACTGTCTTAAAACTCAACATTCAAAAAACATGGTATCTGGTCGCATTACTTCATGGTAAATAGATGGGGAAATAATAGAAACAATGACAGAATTTATTTTCTTAGACTCAAAAATCACTGCAGACAGTAATTGCAGGCATGGAATTAAAAGATGCTTGCTCCTTGAAAGAAAAGCTGTAAGAAACCTAGACAGTGTGTTAAAAAGCAGAGACACTACTTTGCTGACAAAGGTCCAAATAGTCAAAGCTATGCCTTGCCCAGTAGTCATGTACAGATGTGAGAGCTGGACCATAAAGAAGGCTTAGCACTGAAGTATTGATGCTTTTGAACTGTGGTGTTGGAAACGACTCTTGAGAGTCCCCTGGACTGCAAGGAAATCCAACCAGTCAATTGTAAAGGAAATCAATCCTGATTATTCATTGGAAGGACTGATGCTGAAGCTGAAGCTCCAATATTTTGGCCACCTGATGGGAAGATCTGACTCATTGGAAAAGACCCTGATGTTGGGAAAGATTGAGAGTAGGAGGAGAAGGGAGCAACAGAGGATGAGATGGTTGAAATGCATCACCTACTCAATGGACATAAGTTTGAGCAAACTCTGGGAGCTGATGAAGGACAGGGAAGCCTGCCCGTGCTGCAATCCATGGGGTTGCAAAGAGTTGGACACAACTGAGTGACTGAACAACAGCTCTTTTACCTCCTTATGGTTTATTCTTAGACATTTTATTGTTTTTTCATGCAACAGTCAATGAGATTGTTTCCTTAATTTGTCTTTCTGATGATTTATTTTAGTGGTTACAAATACAGTAGTGTTTTAATTTTGTATCCTGCAGCTTTACCACATTCATTCATTAACTCTAGTAGTTTTCTGGTGGTATCTTTAAGGTTTTTTGTTTTTAGTTCAGTTCACTTCAGTCGCTCAGTTGTGTCCGACTCTTTGCGACCCCATGAATTGCAGCACGACAGGCCTCCCTGTCCATTACCAACTACCAGAGTTCACTCAGACTCACGTCCATAGAGTCAGTGATGCCATCCAGCCAGTTCATCCTCTGTCGTCCCCTTCTCCTTCTGCACCCAATCCTTCCCAGCATCAGAGTCTTTTCCAATGAGTCAACTCTTCGCATGAAGTGGCCAAAGTACTGGAGTTTCAGCTTTAGCATCATTCCTTCCAAAGAAATCCCAGGGCTGATCTCCTTCAGAATGGATTGGTTGGATCTCCTTGCAGTCCAAGGGACTCTCAAGAGTCTTCTCCAACACCACAGTTCAAAAGCATCAATTCTTCGGCGCTCAGCCTTCTTCACAGTCCAACTCTCACGTCCATACATGACTACTGGAAAAACCATAGCCTTGACTAGATGGAACTTAGTTGGCAAGTTTGAATATGCTATCTAGGTTGGTCATAACTTTTCTTCCAAGGAGTAAGCGTCTTTTAATTTCATGGCTGCAATCACCATCTGCAGTGATTTTGGAGCCCCCCCCAAATAAAGTCTTGACACTGTTTCCACTGTTTCCCCATCTATTTCCCATGAAGTGATGGGACCGGATGCCATGATCTTCGTTTTCTGAATGTTGAGCTTTAAGCCAACTTTTTTACTCTCCTCTTTCACTTTCATCAAGAGGCTTTTTAGTTCCTCTTCACTTTCTGCCATAAGGGTGGTGTCATCTGCATATCTGAGGTTGTTGATATTTCTCCCAGCAATCTTGATTCCAGCTTGTGTTTCTTCCAGTCCAGCATTTCTCATGATGTAGTCTGCATATAAATTAAATAAGCAGGGTGACAATGTATTTTTCGTTTATAGTAATTTTTGTTTACAGCAACATGTCAAATGCAGTGACAGTTTTACTGCCTTTCCATTTTAGATTTCTTTCATTTCTTTCTCTTGTCTGATTACTATGACTAAGACTTCCAGTACTATGCTGAGTAAAATTTGCAAGTGTGAGCATCTTTATCTTATTCCTGATCTTAGAGGAAATGCTTTTAGCTTTTCACCATTGACTATGATGCTACCTGTGGGTTTGTCATATATGCCCTTTATTTTTTTTAATTTTAATTTTTACTTTATTTTACTTTACAATACTGTATTGGTTTTGCCATACATTGACATGAATCCACCACAGGTGTACATGAGTTCACTATAGTCAACTGTGTTAGTAATCACTGATAAAAACATAAATGCAAAATTTCTCAAAAATTATTAGGACACCAAATCCAACAATACATCAAAAGGATCACCCACCAAAATCAAATGGGATTTATCCTAGAGATGCAAGGACTGATATCCCAAATTGGTCAATGTGATCCACAACATTAACAAACTGAAAAATAAAAAATAACTGTATGATCATCTTAATAGACATAAAAAGGCTCCTGTAAAATTCAACATCCATTTATGATTTAAAAACCTATCCAGAAAGTGGAATTACAGGGAACATAACTCAGGGCAATAAAGTATAATTTATTAGTTCAGTTCAGTAAATTAAAGTATAATTTACTCAGTTCAGTTCAGTTCAGTTCAGTTATGAACAGTCATGTCTGACTCTTTGCAACCCGACGGACTGTCGCACGTCAGGCTTCCCTATCCATCACCAACTCCCGGTGCTTGCTCAAACTTATGTCCATCGAGTTGGTGATGCCATCCAACCATCTCATCCTATGTAGTCTTCTTCTCCTCCTGCCTTCAATCTTTCCCAGTGTCAGGGTCTTTTCGTCCACATTGTCTGTTTCTCCATGGTTCAGTCTTGGGAAATTGTATATTTCTTTGAAGTTGTCCATTTCTTCTAGGAAGCCCATTTTTTGGCATATAGTTGTTCATATTAGTTTTCTATGATCCTTTTATTTGTATTTCTGAGGCATTGGTTGCAACTTCTAGTTTTTCATTTCTGATTTTATTTATTTGGCCCTCTCCCTTTTTTTCTTGATGAGTCTGGCTTATCAATGTTTGTATTTCTGAGGCATTGGTTGCAACTTCTCATTTTTCATTTCTGATTTTATTTATTTTGACCCTCTCCCTTTTTTTCTTGATGAGTCTGGCTTATCAATGTTGTTTGTGTTTTCAATGAGCTTGTTTTTAGTTTCATTAACATTTTCTATTGTTATTTTAGTCTCTGTATTATTTGATTCTGCTCTGACTTTTATGATTTCTTTCCTTCTAGTAACTTTGGGTTTCATCTCTTCTTTCTATAATTCCTTTAGATGCAGATTAGATTTTGTTTACTTGAGATTTTTCTTGTTTCATCAAGTGAGATTGTATTACTATAAATTTCACTACTTTTGATGTGCCCCTTAAGTTTTTATATCATGGTGTTTTCTTTTTCATTTGTCTCTATGCATTTTTCGGTTTCCTCTTTGATTTCTTCAGTGAAACCATTGGTTGCTTAGTAGAGTGTTGTTTAGCCTCCACTTGTTTGGGGATTTTTACAATTTCTTTTTGTAGTTGATTTCTAGTATTATTTCATTGTGGTAGCAAAAGATGTTTGATGTGGTTTAAGTTTTCTGAAAATTTACTGAGGCTTGCTTTCTGGCCCAGCATGTGACCAATTTCTATCTGAACTTGAAAAATGTGTATTCTGATGGGGTTTTTTTTTTCTATTTTTTTAATTTTTATTTTTACTTTATTTTACTTTACAATACTGTATTGGTTTTGCCATACATTGACATGAATCCACCACGGGTGTACATGTGTTCCCAAACATGAACCCCCTCCCACCTCCCTCCCCATAACATCTCTCTGGGTCATCCCCATGCACCAGCCCCAAGCATGCTGTATCCTGCATCAGACATACACTGGCAATTAGTTTCTTACATGATAGTATACATGTTTCAATGCCATTCTCCCAAATCATCCAACCCTCTCCTTCTCCCTCTGAGTCCAAAAGCCCACTCTACACATCTATGTCTCTTTTGCTGTCTCACATACAGGGTCATCATTGCCATCTTTCTAAATTCCATATATATGTGTTAGTATACTTTATTGGTGTTTTTCTTTCTGGCTTACTTCACTCTGTATAATTGGCTCCAGTTTCATCCATCTCATTAGAACTGATTCAAATGCTTTCTTTTTAATGGCTGAGTAATACTCCATTGTGTATATGTACCACATCTTTCTTATCCATTCATCTGCTGATGGACATCTAGGTTGTTTCCATGTCCTGGCTATTATAAACAGTGCTGTGATGAACATTGGGGTACACGTGTCTCTTTCAGTTCTGGTTTCCTTGGTGTGTATGCCCAGCAGTGGGATTGCTGGGTCATAAGACAGTTCTTCTTGCAATTTTTTAAGGAATCTCCACACTGTTCTCCATAGTGGTCGTACTAGTTTGCATTCCCACCAACAGTGTAGGAGGGTTCCGTTTTCTCCACACCCTCTCCAGCATTTATTGCTTGCAGAAACATAGATCAATTGAACAAAATAGAAAGCCCAGAGATAAATCCACACACATATGGACACCTTATCTTTGACAAAGGAGGCAAGAATATACAATGGAGTAAAGACAATCTCTTTAACAAGTGGTGCTGGGAAAACTGGTCAACCACTTGTAAAAGAGTGAAACTAGATCACTTTGTAACACCATACACAAAAAAACTCAAAATGTATTAAAGATCAAATGTAAGACCAGAAACTATTCTGATGTTTTTGGATAGAATGCTCTATTAATATCAATTATGTTTCTCTGGTATAATGTGTTATTTAAGGCCAATGTTTCCCCTTTGATTTTCTGTATGGGTGATCTGTCCATTGATACAAGTGGAGTGTTAAAATTCCTTTTATTGTTTTACTTTTGATTTCTCCCTTTGTGTCTGCTGATATGTGCTTTATGTGTTTAGGTGCTTCTATGTTTTATGCATATATCTTTCCAATGATTATGTCTTCCTGGATTTATCCTTAATCATTGTGCAGCATCCTTCTTTGTCTTGTGAGACTGTTTATCTTAAAGTCTATTTTGTCTGCTATAGCAGCTTTCTTTTGATTTCCATTTGCATGGAAGACCTTTTCCTATCACCTCATTTTCAGTCTGTCTTTAGAGTTGAGGCAATCTCTTGCAGGCAGCATATACATATGTGTGTGTGTGTGTGTGTGTGTGTGTATGTGAGAGAGAGAGAGTATGTGTGTGTGTGTATGTATTATTTTTATATTCATTAAGCCATTCTGTGCCTTTTGATGGAAGCATTTAGTCCATTAACATTTAAGGTAATTCAGGATTGCAAACTGGGTAACAAGGTGTGGGAATTAGAACTCTCACTCATTGACAAGAACCTCTGCAACATCCTCCAGTTTGTGGGTGACCTACCTTGGGGTATTGGGCTTGATTATATCGTGAGTCTGACTGTTTTATCTCTAAATGATTCCTTTTTTTTATGTCTTTTCTTCTAGAAGATTTTTTTTTCTGGAAGATTCTGATCTTTTAAACCAATGGTTGTTCTTCAGATTGTTGTGATTTTCTCATGCTCTTGAGGGAAATTGAGCTCACAGTCTTTTACTCTGCCACCTTGTCTGACAGTGAAAAAGCAAGCTTAAAACTCAGTATTCAAAAAACTAAGATTATGGCATCTGGTCCCTTCCTTTCATGGCAAATAGATGGGGAAACAATGGAAAAAATGACAGACCTTATTTTCTTGCACTCCAAAATCACTGCAGATGGTAACTTCAGCCACGAAATTAAAATATGCTTGCCCCTTGGAAGAAAAGCTATGACCAATCTAGACAACATATTAAAAAGCACAGACATTGCTTTCCCAACAAAGGTTTGTCTAGTCAAAGCAATGGTTTTTCCAGTAGTCATGTATGGATGTGAGAGTTGGACTATAAAGAAAGCTGACTGCCAAAGAATTGATGCTTTTGAACTGTGATGTTGGAGAAGACTCTTGAGAGTCCCTTGCAATGCAAGGAAATCAAATCAGTCAATCCTAAAGGAAATCAATCCAGAATATTCTTTCTGGATTGATTTCTGATAATCAATCTGGGTTGATTCTGATAATCTGATAATTCATTCTGGATTCATTCTGGAAGGTCTGATGCTGTAGCTGAAGCTCCAATACTTTGGTCACCTGATGCAAAGAGCTGAATCATTGGAAAAGACCCTAATACTGGGAAAGATTGAAGGCAGGAGGAGAAGGGGATGGCAGAGGACGAGATGGTTGAATGGCATCACTGGTCAATGGACATTAGTTTTAACCAGCTCCAGGAGACAGTGATGGACAGGGAAGCCTGGTGTGCTAAAGTCCATGCGGTCACAGAATTGGACACAACTGAACCAATGAACAACAACAACAACATCTTCTCTGATCTCTAGATCAATGTTGTTTCAAAATCCACAAATAAGACAATGTGATACACCACATTAACAAAATTAATGATAAAAATCATGTGATTATCTCAATAAATGCAAAAAAAAGCATCTGAAAAAATCCAACATCTATTTATGAATTCAACATCTATTTATGATAGAAAAATCTCTGAACCAAGTAGATATACAAGGACTGTATCTCAACATAACTTTGACAATGACATAATTTAGCAATATTGACAAGTCCAGAGCTAATATCACACTCAATATGGAAAAGCTGAAATATTTTCTATGTGATAATGAGCAGTATGCCTACTCTCACCACTTTTATTCAATATATATTGAAAGTATTGAAAGTCCAATGTAAGGCAGTAAGACATGAAAAATAAAAACAATCTAGATTGGAAAGGAAGGAGTAAAATTGTCACTATTTGTAGAAACATATTACACATAGAAAATCTGAAAGACGTCATTAAAAAGCCATTAGAAAATGAATGCAGTTAAATTGTAGAATACAATAGCAATATGCAAAAATTCTGGTGTGTTTCCATACACTAATAATGAACTATTAAAAAGAGAAATTAAGAAAACAATTCCATTTGCAATTGCATCAAAAGATTAAAATAACTAGTGAAAAATATAACCAAGGAAGTGAGAAATTTGTACATTGACAGCTATGACATTAATGGAAAAAATGAAGAAGATACAAATAAATGGACAGATATTTCATACTTGTGGGTTCAAAGAAATAATATTGTGAAAATGTCTGTGCTATCCAAAGCAATATACAGATTCAATAGAATCTGTATCAAAATTCCCCTAAAGATGAGTGAATAAAAAATAGAACACACAGACACACATATACGTAATAGAATATTCAGTCAGATCAGTTCAGCTGCTCAGTCGTGTCCGACTCTTTGTGACCCCATGAATTGCAGCACGCTAGGCCTCCCTGTCCAACACCAAATCCCGGAGTTCACTCAAACTCACATCCATCAAGTCAGTGATGCCATCCAGCCATCTCATCCTCTGCCGTCCCCTTTTCCTCCTGCCCCAATCCCTCTGAGCATCAGAGTCTTTTCTGATGAGTCAACTCATCAGTGGCCAAAGTACTGGAGTTTTAGCTTTAGCATCATTCCTTCCAAAGAACACCCAAGACTGATGTCCTTTAGAATGGACTGGTTGGATCTCCTTGCAGTCCAAGGGACTCTCAAGAGTCTTCTCCAACACCACAGTTCAAAAGCATCAATTCTTCGGTGCTCAGCCTTCTTCACAGTCCAACTCTCACATCCATACATGACTACTGGAAAGACCATAGCTTTGACTAGATGAACTTTGTTGGCAAAGTGATGTCTCTGCTTTTGAATATGCTATCTAGGTTGGTTGTAACTTTCCTTTCAAGGAGTAAGTGCCTTTTAATTTCATGGCTAAAATCACCATCTGCAGTGATTTTGGAGCCCCCCCCCCAAATAAAGTCTGACACTGTTTCCACTGTTTCCCCATCTATTTCCCATGGAGTGATGGGACCAGATGCCATGATCTTAGTTTTCTGAATGTTGAGCTTTAAGCCAACTTTTTCACTCTCCTCTTTCACTTTCATCAAAAGGCTTTTTAGTTCCTCTTCACTTTCTGCCATAAGGGTGATGTCATCTGCATATCTGAGGTTACTGATATTTCTCCTGGCAATCTTGATTCCAGCTTGTGTTTCTTCCAGTCCAGCGTTTCTCATGATGTACTCTGCATAGAAGTTAAGTAAGCAGGATGACAATATACAGCCTTGACGTACTCCTTTTCCTATTTGGAACCAGTCTGTTGTTCCATGTCCAGTTCTAACTGTTACTTCTTTACCTGCATACAGATTTCTTAACAGGCAGGTCAGGTGGTCTGGTATTCCCATCTCTTTCAGAATTTTCCACAGTTTACTGTGATCCACACAGTCAAAGTCTTTGGCATAGCCAATAAAGCAGAAATATATGTTTTTCTGGAACTCTCTTGCTTTTTCCATGATCCAGCAGATGTTGGCAATTTGATCTCTGGTTCCTCTGCCTTGTCTAAAACCAGTTTGAACATCTGGAAGTTCATGGTTCATGTACTGCTGAAACCTAGCTTGGAGAATTTTAAGCATTACTTTACTAGCGTGTGAGATGAGTGCAATTGTGCAGCAGTATAGCATGAATGGAGCATGTTTCCTTTGTGACAAAGGACGTCCCTGTTGTGTACTATGATGATGGCTCTACTTGTGCCTTCATATCATTTTGGTCCAATGAATCTTATCAGGTTTATTAATAAGGGTTCACCTCATATATCTCTTTTGTTAATCATAATTATATATCTTGAGACTCACAAAACAGTGCCTAAAACAAACTGGGTTGTTTTAAAATACATTTTTATTGTATCCATTTTTAAATCTGCCCTTATAGGGAAATACAGCTTTGTAGTCTTTGCTTTTGTCAATGGATTTCCTCCAAATACTAAAGCAGTGAAAGAACCAGAGGGGCACAGTGGCCTGGCCACCATACTGGGAAGCCTGACTCTACTCTTTCATTTACTACTTATGTTCTGGGAGTAGGTCCTTGATGTTTGTCATTTTCAGTACTCTACTACAACATGAGGGGTCCAGATAAAGAGTTTCCAGTATTCTTTCCAGCTCTACAGCTGTGGTTGGTACATAAATATATACTGTGCCTTTGGTATTTTTCTTTTAGTTTTTTGAAATTGAAATTGATTTTCATTGGAGTATAGTTACTTTACAATGTGTGTTAACCTCTGCTGTACAGCAACATGAATCAGTTATCCACTCTTTTTTAGATTATTTTCCCACATAGGTCATTATAGAGTAGAGTAGAGGTCTCTGGGCTGTATCAGTTCAGTTCAGTTCAGTTCAGTTTTTCAGTAGTGTCCGAGTCTTTGTGACCCCATGAATCACAGCACCCCAGGCCTCCCTGTCCATCACCAACTCCCGGAGTTCACTCAAACTCATGTCCATCGAGTCGGTGATGCCATCCAGCCATCTCATCCTCTGTCGTCCCCTTCTCCTCCTCCCCCCAATCCCTCCCAGAATCAGGGTCTTTTCCAATGAGTCAGCTCTTCACATCAGGTGGCCAAAGTATTGGAGTTTCAGCTTCAGCATCAGTTCTCCCAATGAACACCCAGGACTGATCTCCTTTAGGATGGACTGGTTGGATCTCCTTGCAGTCCAAGGGACTCTCAAGGGTCTTTTCCAAAACCACAGATCAAAAGCATTAGTTCTTTGGTGTTCAGCTTTCTTCACAGTCCAACTCTCACATCCATACATGACCACTGGAAAAACCATAACCTTGACTAGATGGACCTTTGTTGGCAAAGTAATATCTGTGCTTTTCAATATGCTATCTAGGTTGGTCATAACTTTCTTTCCAATAAGTAAGCGTCTTTTAATTTCATGGCTTCAATCACCTAGGTTCTTATTAGTTATCTGTTTTATATATAGTGATGAGGATTCTTTACCATTAGCACCACCTGGGAAGCCCAATATGTCAATACCAATTTCTCAATTTATCCCTTCCCCCCTTTCCTGTTTTGTAACCATGTGTTTGTTTTCTACATCTATGACACTATTTTTGATTTGTAAATAAGCTCATTTGTACCACTTTTTAAAATTGTACATGTAAGTGATATCACATATTTGTCTTTCTCTGTCACAATCCACTCAGTATGACAATCTCTAGGTCCATCCATGTCTCTGCAAATGGCTTTATGTCTGAGTAATATACCATTATGGACTTTCCTGGTGGATCAGATGGTAAAGAGTCTGCCTGCAATGCAGGAGACCCAGGTTCAATCCCTGGGTCAGAAGATCCCCTGGAAAAGATAATGAAAGTGAAGGTGAAGTCGCTCAGTCATGTCATTGTGACCCCATGGACTTCAGTCTCCCAGGCTCCTCCATCTATGGGATTTTCCAGGCAAGAGTACTGGAGTAGGTTGCCATTTCCTTCTCCAGGGGATCTTCCCGACTCAGGGACTGAACCCAGGCCTCCCACATTGCAGGCGGATGCTTACACTCTAAGCCACGAGGGAAGCTACCCACTTTAATATTCTTGCCTGGAGAATTCCATGGACAGAGGCGCCTGTTGGGCTACAGTCCATGGGATTGCAAAGAGTCAAACACAACTTAGCAAATAACACTTAACTTTTTCACTTCTACCATTGTTTATATGTACCATATCTTCTTTATCCATTTCTCTGTTGATGGACATTTAGGTTGCTTCCATCTCCTGACTATTGTAGATAGTGCTGCAGTGAACATTTTGACTTGAACTTTCTGTGCCTTAGTTTCATCCTTGAAATAGTGAATTGCTGGACTAGGGAATCTCAAAGTTCTCTTCAATTTTAGTTATACTTAAAGGCTAAGACTGAATCTTTTCTGGGAATATTCTTTTTTATTTATTTATTTATTTTGAGAGGTGATGCACTTGAAGCAAATCTCAAGGGGAAGGGTTATGACAAGATGGAAAATTAGGGAAAGTGAGAGTCCTGAGTTTACCTGCCTAGTTTGGGAAGGCTTTTTGTAGGAGGGTTATCAAAAAGAGTCATCATCTCCCCTCATCTACTGCCCTCCTTCCCAACCATGCTCCACTCTGGGCCATGCATCCAGATGCCTTTTAGGAAGCTTATTCTGTTCTGATATTACCAAAGGAAGTCAGGAGACAGGCAGGGAGGCAGGGAGACTTGCGATTAACCATCATTCTCTCTGTGTAAATCCCTGTTCTAGAAAGGGAACATAGTGTAATGGTTATGTGTATGGCCTCTGGGTTCATGTTGCCTGGATTCAAATCACAAATATATTATTAGTGGTTATGGAGAACTTGGGGTTTCCCAGGCGGTTCTAGTGGTAAAGAACCTGCCTGCCAGAAGACACAAGAGACAAATTTGATCCCTGGGTCAGGAGGATCCCCTGGAGGAGTGCATGGCAACCCACTCCAGTATTCTTGCCTGGAGAATCCTACAGACAGAGGAACCTGGTGGGCTACAGTCTATAAGGAGTACACATGGAGAACCTAGGTAAATCATTTAACCTTTCTGCACCTTGGTTGAACTATCTTGAAAATTCAGAAGACAATTGTAACCACCTCATAGAGTTGTGAGATCTAAGTAAATAAAGAGACATTTTAATGTAGTGCCTCATACTTATAAATGTTAGCTATTGTTATTATCATCTTGAATTGTACAGAAAGCCTACTTGGAGAAACAGAATTCATGGATGAGGGTTGAAATGTAGGACTGAGGTAAGGAAACTTCCTGGCCTGGAAGGCAGGAAGACTAGGCTTTTATTCTTGGCCTGCCACTGGCTTGGCATATGACCTAGGTCAAGTCTCTTCCACTTAAAAAAAAAAATTACTTATTTTATTCATTGAAGGATAATTGCTTTACAGAATTGTGTTGGTTTCCGCCAAACAGCTACATGAATCAGCCTTAATTATACCTATGTCCCCTCCCTCTTGAAGCTCCCTCCCATCTCTCTGCCCATCCCATCCCTCTAGGTTGTTACAGAGCCCCAGTTTGAGTTCCCTGAGTCATACAGCAAATTCTCATTCGATATCTATTTTACATATGGTAATGTAAGTTTCCATGTTACTGTCTCCACACATCCCTTTCCTTCCTCCCCACTTCCATGTTCATTAATCTGTTCTCTATGTCTGTGTCTCCATTGCTGCCCTGCAAATACTTTCATCAGTACCATCTTTCTAGATTCCATATACATGTGTTAGTATATGATATTTGTTTTTCTCTTTTTGACTTACTTCACTCTGTATAATAGTCTCTAAGTTCATCCACTTCATTAGAACTGACTCAAATGGGTCCCTTTTTATGACTGAGTAATATTCCACTTTATATATGTACCACAGCTTCTTTATCCATTCATCTGCCAATGGGCATCTAGGTTGCTTCCATGTTCTAGCTATTGTAAATAGTGCTGCAATGAACATTGGAGTGCATGTGTCTTCAATTTTGGTTTCCTCAGGGTATATGCCTAGCAGTGGGATTGCTGGGTCATATGGTGGTTTTATTCCTAGTTTTTAAAGGAATATCTATACTGTCTTCCATGGTGTCTGTATCAATTTCCATTCCCACCAACAGTGCAACAGGGTTCCCTTTTCTCCAAACCCTATCCAGCATGTATTGTTTGTAGACTTTTTTGATGATGGCCATTCTGACTGGTGTGAGGTGATATCCCGTTGTAGTTTTGATTTGCATTTCTTTAATAGTGAGCCATGTTGAGCATCTTCTCATGTGTTTGTTAGCCATCTGTATGCCTTCTTTGGAGAAATGTATGTTTAGGTCCTTTTTCCCACTTTTTGATTGGGTTGTTTGTTTTTCTAGTATTGACTTGTATGAGCTGCTTGTAAGTTTTGGAAATTAATCCTTTGTCAGTTGTTTCAAGTCCCTTCCTCTTTTTGGTCTCATTTTCCCAAAATAGATAATCTCACTGATCAAATGAACATTTTGTGAGTCAAACAGATTCTGCACAGGCTGTGCTCATAAGTATAGGAAACACAGAGATTAAAGACATACTTCAGGTCAAGTGAAGTTAACTCTGCAGACCAGACCAGAGGAAGAGGAACAAACAGACCCTGAGATAGTAACCTGACACCCAGGACAACCATCATCAAAAAGGCAGAAACTGTCTTTAAGCACTGGGCTCCACCCACTTTCTCCTCTTTTCCCTTTCTTTCCTTTCAGCCTCTGAATATTAACCTGCCTTCTTGCCTCTCTCCCTCTTAGCAAATTCTGTTCCAGCATGTTCAGGGCAGAGGGGCAAAAAACACTGAATGGAGAAAGACTTCATCATGGGTGAGCTTCTAGTTCTAGTCCCAGCTGTTCTGGGAAACATTCTTGGGGCCTTTAATCTCCTTTTTGCTTCCTTGAAGAGGCACCTCCTCTACTGTTCCCTATCTCCTTCCCTCTAAACTTCTGCTGCCCTTGTGGATACCTCTGTTAGAGCACTTATCAGGTTGTATTGTAATTGTTTATGTCTACAAGTCTCTCCCAGTAGCATATGATCTCAGATGAGTAGCTGTATGTGTTTATAATCTTAGTGGTATCCAGCTCTTAGCTAAGGGGTCAGTGCTGAGTGAGTGTTTGACTGGTAAACTCACTTCCTTCTGTTTTCCTGCATGAAAGCAGGAGCATGGAGGAGCAAATGAGAGAGAAGGAAGCATGGACTGAATCCTTACCTGCTGCTCCCTTGGTTTTGTAGTTTAGACAAGATAAGTATCTTCTCTGGATCTCTAGAACCTCTCTGTAAAATGAGAGGATCAAAGTGATAGACTTTTGAGATACCTTGGTTTTTTTTAATTTATTTTTTTGGATTTTTAATGTATTTACTCAATTATCAAGATCTGATAATAATAGCTGTTAAGTTTTGTCCTTCTCAAGTATATTTGCATTTAAATAAGAATTGAAGGATGTTTTGGCACACAGGATAAGCTGTGATCTTCCCCAATCCTAAATTAGTGGGGTCCAAATGAATGCACTTTTGCTTTGCAAAGATCCTAAAAATTTAGTGGTCCAGTGGTGACAAAGTATGAATCATTTATTTGATGGTGACAAATCTGCAAAGAACCTTGTTTGTGGCTGTGCATAATCTAGCTCTCTCTCTCTTCCCCTCTCTTTATCTCTCTCTCCCTGTCAGCTGGAAATAACTCACCAACCCTCCCTCTATGCCTTTGTGGCCCCATCCCCTGCTGTGACCATGGAGACTCTCAGCAGCTGTCGGACTACCTTCCTCTCTGATCTGGTGCCCAGTGGTTACCTGGTTCAGGTCTTCCCAGGCCACCCTGAGGTAGAAGGCCTGGCCAGGGAGGTAGGTCTGGAGAAGTCTGAGCAGTGTGATCAAGGTGATTTGAGCTCCAGGGAAGAGAATGGTCAGAACAAGAAGAAAATAAAAGTCAACAAGATCTGGAATTTTATGAGTCGTAGAAAAGGGGCCTCCAGTCAAGAGAAGAGACCCCAGTCCATGATTTTACTGGGAGACACTTCCAGACCATCAGAGTTGAAGCCCAAAGTCACATTAAAGGATCGAATGAAGTCATTCAAGAGGCTGAAGCCTTCAACTGGGGCCTCCAAGAATACTACTCCTAGGAGCAGCAAGGTCCAGGAACCCCAGGAGGTGTCACATATTTACCAGATGAGAAAGGCCCAGGAGGCCTCAAAGCCTTTTCGTTATTCCTACTCAGGACACACTGAGGGCCTGGAGCCCTTCCTTGCAGATGTGCAAAGACTGATGCCCAAGAACCAGAAAGTGTTGGCCTTTGATGATTTTGGCATCCATGTGGAGGAGGATCACTGGGAAAAAGAGTCCTCTGAGCAGCCTGCTAGGGGCAGGTGGGCCAGGAGCTACCTGAAACACACATTCCCTGGAGACTGTGAAACCCCACATAGATCAGCTGGAGACTCCAGAATCCAGGATCCTGAGTCTGCCATTAAGGCCTCCACCTTAGAAGGGAATGTGGAAAGGGGCTATGAGGAGAGCCTTAGGCACCTGCATAGAGACAAGGCTGTGCCTTTTGGTAGTGTTGTCAAGTTCTTCAGCAATGTGGCTGAGGTGGCCCGCAAGTGGCGTGCATTATCCCGGGAAGAGCTGCAGATGAGCCACCAGCGTGGCAAGACCTACTTCATCAGTGGTGGCAGTGAAGCCCTCATCATAGAGGGTGCTGCCTCCCAGGCCTCCTTCCCACTCAGCCAGACCCCTGAGGTTATGGTATGGGGCAGTGTCATTGAGAGGTGCCAGCACTGTCACCAAAAGGCCTCAAAAGCCTCATGCACATTTGAAATGAGCATTGAGGGCAAGAAGACTTTGGGCCAGGCCCTTGAAGACCCCTGCACTGCTGCTGCCTTAGTCTCAACCTCCAACTCACCTGTCTTTGAGCTCCAGGATGACCCAACTCCACAGACTGGGTGCAGTTGCCATTATGGCCATGCCTTCACCAAGGAGAACTCCTCAGAGGAACTCGATGAAGACATTGAGACTGTGATCAACGTCCTTAAGGAAGATGACAGTGCTGGACAGTCCCCTGAGCTGGGCACCTGTGCCAAGTTAAACACAAAAGCTGTCATGGAGAAACTAGAAGAGAAACCCAATGAGATGGAGAAACCAGAGGCCTGCAAGGGGCCCGGGGCATCTATCCAGGCAGAACAGCCCCAGGATTCTGACTTGGATATGAGAACAGCAAGTGCAGAGAGGAAAGCCAGCAAGTCCAGTACTGGAGTCCTGGGTACTCAGGTAAGGTGGGAGCTGACTTTCCAAATCGCCATTTGAAACATTCAGAACCCCAGAAGCCAGTTAAACTCTCATGCCTTTCCCATAACCCTACCTTCCATCAAGAATGTCCCAGAAGGAATGTTCCCACCAGTCAGTTGCCTGGGAATTGACTCATCCTAAAAATACTAGGCAATTTTTGTCCCTTCATTGGGCTGAATGCCTGCAGTTACATCTCAGTTCAAACTTGAACAAAAATTGAAGCTCTGGGAATGCCAGCAGAATGACCAGGGTCATTTAATGATGCTCAAGAGAGCCATAGTCTCCTGTTTTCCTTAGTTGTGGGGCATTTCCATGTCTTTGCCACCCTATCCTTCCCCACCAACAGGAGCTGAATTCAGAGACTAGTGTCCAGCAAATCCTCTGGGACTGAGTGTCAGGAGACCTGGATTTGTGTCTCAGTTCTGTTCCCAATTGTCTATATGACTTTGAGATGAGTCCTTTCATCTTGTTGGACCTCAGTTTCCCTGTGGAGGTAAAGGGGCTTTCTTGGTGTCTGGAAAATCTCTAGGTGTCTTCTGACAACAACACTCTGTTGTTCAGCCTGAAGAATGTAGGCAGAAAACAGCTCAATAACTTTCTTCCAGCATTCACTATATCCAACATCTGTCAGGGTGCAGTAACATTACATTGTTTTCATTTAAAGTAACCTTGTGAGGATGGAGTGATTATCCTCATTTTACCGGTGAAGAGGCAAGCTGAGAGGGGTTTAATGATTTATCCAGAGTCATAGATTGGCAGAATTTGGATTCAAATTTTCACTTTTGACTCCAAGTCTGGTGCTTTTGTCTAGTTGTCTGTAGTGTTCCCGGGGTTTTACTTGAGTGATGACAAGCAGGTGCTCACCATGCCCTCATGCATGGACAAAAAGAAATGTGCTAAAAATAGTAGGAGGAATGTTGGATAAGTACGAGAAGGGACTATCTGGGTTTGGGACTTAAGAATGTCTTTATAAGCAGATATGCTATAATTTATCCAGATGATTTTAGGGCAAAGTGTTTTTTTAAGGGTAGCTAATTAAAACTCTTCTTGGTGGTGGTGATGGGAGTAGTCTAGCCTGATAGTTCTCAACCTGTCCTGTCATGTTTCAAATCATACTTTGAGAGAAATTGGGTCCCAGCAGGACAAAGCAATAAGCCTGCTTGTTCTGGAAGGGAATTAATATTTTTATAAATATTTTATTTCTATTTTTATCATATGTGGTAAGCTTTAAGAATATAAAGATTGGTATAATATTATTAGGAGTAAATCTTATTGCAGTGGTTTTAAGACCAATAATCAAAAAAGCAAACAAACATACTTAATGATTCCATTAGCTGATAATTGCAGTTGGAGACTGCATGTCTGATGTTATCAGTCACTAGGAAAAGGGTCATAGATGAGCACAGCACCTCACTAAGTGGCTGTGTGGACTGGACACAGAGATGCTTTGTAGATTCTTTAAAAGCACAGGCTTTGGAGTCACAAAGGCTTGAGTGGGATTTTCCTTCTCATCTATGAAACAGGACAAAACACATCCTATATAAGGGGACTTGTTATGGGGAATCAAATAAGCTAGAGTACCCAGTCTATCACCTTTTGTGACACATTGCAGGTTTCCACAAAGTGGTAACTGTTGCAATTATTAAATTTTGGTAAATTATTAATAATTGTGAACAATATCCAGCCAGGAAAACAATTCAAAACAGTACTGCAGCTGGTTAAGGCTGCTGAACGAAGTGTCTGAAGTCAGGAAACTGGCTTCTAGTGCTATTTATATCCTTGAATTTGTGAACTTAAGACAGATATTTCTCCTCTATGGGCCTCAATTTCTCCATATGATCCAGAGAATTTGTACCAGATAATTCCTGAGTATCTTTCCTCTTTGCCATTCTCTAGTTTTTTCCTCTCAGCTATTTCTCTGAGTCCAGTGGAGACTTCTTCCTGTGCAGTGGATTGTTTTGAATTAGATCTCTTTGGCAGGCTTCCTGTGCCCTCTGCTGGTTGCTCAGAGATGCTGCCTATCTTTCCTTGGAGTAGTAAACAGCAGCCTAGACAGACATTGAGGTCCAGCGAATAAGCAAAGTGTAATGGAAAAGCTGAATGCCAGGGAACATTGGTGTAGGACAGGGGTCCTGTTGACCGTCTGATCCAATCACTCTATTTTACAGATGATGGGGACACTGAGTGCAACAGGGACAGGATTTCCCGTGATACACAGAAACGGTGAGGCAAGTGGGATATGAGAGTTCTAGTCTAGGATCAGCCACTAATTTCTCCTGACAAAACCCCCTTCTCCCTTTGGGTTTTAGCATCTACTAAATCTTCATCCTTCCCAAAGACACCTTGTAGGTCCACTGTGAGGCTAAATTGACATAATGAATATGAAAGCAGTGCATTGTTAAGTAGCAAAGACCATGTGATTACAGTGGATCATTGCATGCTAATAAAGGTGAAAAACCCTGCTTGCAGAAGTGCTTAGGTCTTTTTGTGTTTCCTAGGGAAACTGCTCAGCTTGCTTCCTCCAGGGTGTTTTATTTTTTGAGATTTATTCTCTCTACCTTACAGAGCTAAGTGACTCTGGCAACTGCAGCTGCTTTGGTTCAGATTTGGCTGTGGTCAAGCCTGGTGCTATACCCCACATCATTGTACCCCACAATGATGGGGTTTACCTTCAAGGGAATAATATCAGAATGTAAGGATGGGCTTTCTTCAGAGTCCTTAATTTGGAGTTTATCAAGGGAATTGAAACTTCTCTGGGCCTCACCCTTTGTATTAGGAAAACCTGGGAATTGATATTAATTATAGCTAACATTTACAAAGTGCTTATTATGCCCTCAGGCACTTACACATATGGACTCATTTCATCGCACAACTACCGTCTGAGTCAGGGAATGTCTTTAAAATAAAGATGATAATAATACTTACTTCACAGGGGTTTTGGGAAGATAAAATGAGTAAATACACATAAGTGCTTGTTTATAATAGTATCCGGCTAAGAGTCATGGTGCAATAAATGTTAGCTATTTGTATAAGTTATTAAAAACAAGATTGTTACTTTAAAAAGTATTCACAACCTAAGAAGTTGAGAGTTATGTTTTATTTGGGAAATGTTATGTTATGTTATAAATGTTATGTTATATGTGGGAATTTTTAGGACTTCAAGCCTGGGAGACAGCTTCTCAAGTATCTCTGGGAGAACTAATCTGAGGAGGTGAGGGGAGGAGCCAGGCTATATAGAAGTTTTTCAAAAAGAGGCAGGTAGTCTGAACATCAAAAAGTTACTGTTAGTTAAGGAAAACCAGATAACCCAAGTTAAGGAATTTAGCAATTTAGCACTTTTCTGTGTATGGGAAGATGCAAGAGTCTGGGTTCACTGAAATCATTCCTTGATATGCACCTGAGTTATCTGGGCCAGTATCCTGTTTCCACATTCTGAGTTTCTCATGACTCACCAAGGGGAGTGATTGTAGTCTAATGGCTACTAGATGACAGATATTCTTCTTCTTCCTGAGTTACCCTAGTACTCACCAGCTCACATTGGAGGGCTGCAATGGCTGATGACTGTGGCATCCTTGTTTACTGATATGGCAGGAAATATTCCATTCTTCAAAATATAACAAGAAGAGACTGTACCTCAAGTTTGGCATTAGCTAACACTTTAGTGAGGATTAGTAGAGTACAAATTAAAGGAAAAAGGGGAAGAAAGATAAACATTCTTTAGATTTGAAAAGGACTTTATACTTTTGCAGAGTGCTTTTCCATATATAAATTGACTGCAAAACTAATTATCATTACTATTATTTTCATATGTTAGATAAGGAATTTGAGCCATGGTTTATGAGAAACAAAATATTGAAGCTGGAGGCAAAATGCCTATTATAAAATTTGTGGCTTGTCAACCAGTGTGACAGAACATACAAATACTTGCTCGTCAGTTTTCATTAAAGATTAAGACTTTTAAACTTTAGAATTGTAATATGTGCAATTAAAGCTACAGGGATAGTAAGAAAACTATTTCAGTATTCAAGGAGAGTAGGATTTGTATTATCAGTAAAAGATGGTATGAGGAATGGAAATACACTTTGTTTAGAGAAAGAAAGTGATTTTTCCGCTAACACTGGTTATTTTTCTATGGGAACGAAAGTATAGAACAAATAAGTATAGATACAAAAACTTATGAGAGGTTTGTAAAAAGGGAACCCTGAGAAAAGAGTTCTGTACAAAGTCAGGCTGGGATTAGATTATGTTTAATTAATAAAGTGAATTTTGTTACTGAAGGTAGGCAGGTGTAGGCCTAGAGTTTGGTTTTCTCTCTTTGTTAAGAGAACAAAATTTTCTTGGAATGTTGAAATACTTTTGATAACAGATTGTGAGTTTCCTTGCCTTCTAAATGATCTGTATCTGCATTAAAATATTTTATTGTCACTTCTGCTGAAAAAATAATTATTGTTTCATACTGATCTATGCTGCTTTTAATATTTGCTCTTTTTTTAAAAAACAATATTTTAATTGGAGGCTAATTGCTTTAAAATACTGTAGTGATTTTGCCATACATTGACATGAATCCACCATGGGTATACTTGTGTTCCCCATCCTGAACCCCCTCTCCCACTTCCCTCCCCAACACATCCCTCTGGGTCATCCCAGTGCACCAGCCCCGAGCACCCTGTATCATGCATTGAACCTGGACTGGTGATTCATTTCACATATGATAATATACATGTTTCAATGACATTCTCCCAAATCATCAGACTCTCTCCCTCTCCCACAGAGTCCAAAGGACTTTTCTATACATCTGGGTCTCTTTTGCTATCTTACATATAGGGCTATTGTTACCATCTTTCTAAATTCTATCAATATGCATTAATATACTATATTGGTGTTTTTCTTTCTGGTTTACATCACTCTGTATAATAGGCTCCAGTTTCATTCACCTCATTAGAACTGATTCAAATGTATTCTTTTTAATGGCTGAGTAACATTCCGTTGTGTATATGTACCACAGCTTTCTTATCCATTCATCTGCTGATGGACATCTAGGCTGCTACTATTTCCTGGCTATTATGAACAGTGCTGTGATGAACATTGGGGTACACGTGTCTCTTTCAATTCTGGTTTCCTCAGTGTGTATGCCCAGGAGTGGGATTCCTGGGTCATATGGTAGTTCTATTTCCAGTTTTTTAAGGAATCTCCACACTGTTCTCCATAGTGGCTGTACTAGTTTGCATTCCCAACAACAGTGTAAGAGGGTTCCCTTTTTTCCACACCCTCTCCAGCATTGATTGCTTGTAGACTTTTGGATCGCAGCCATTCTGACTGGCGTGAAATGGTACCTCATTGTGGTTTTGATTTGCATTTTTCTTATAATGAGTGATGTTGAGCATCTTTTCATGTGTTTGTTAGCCATCTGTATGTCTTCTTTGGAGAAATGTCTGTTTTTTTTCTTTGGCCAATTTTTTGATTGGGTCCTTTATTTTCCTGGAATTGAGCTGCAGGTTTTGCTTGTATATTTTTGAGATTAATTCTTTTTCAGTTGCTTTGTTTGCTATTATTTTCTCCCATTCTGAAGGCTGTCTTTTCACCTTGCTTATAGTTTTCTTTGTTGTACAAAAGTGTTTAAGTTTAATT